>OY987222.1:5188987-5788987 GCA_963920805.1 Primula vulgaris | reverse complement strand
ATAGCACATCCGCTTGGATTATATTAATCCATATAGTGAATGTCTCATTTAATTGAGATAGTTTTCCGTGGTCAGCAACTACTTGATTCAAGCATTATGAAGTCACACAGGGACCTTCATCTATATCTCTGTCCAAATTCTCATAGAGATAAAACCGTGACCACAATAACATGCTGCATAATCAGTTTTTGGGAAACTACTAAACTGATAAAGTAGGGGACCGTTATAACGTCCATTACGAGTAAATCAACCATCTCGTAATCAATTCCAAGATGTGAGAGACATCTTGCGCTACTAGGCGAGCATTCTACAATCTCATTATTCTCATCAACTTTCCTTACGAATAACGAAATAAACGAACTCGTTTAACATTGGTGGTGTTGGAGCTACGGGTCCAAACACACTTTCGCTAAGGAGTCTACTTGGATTGTAAGTTTCCATTAGTCAAGTCTATTCTACGTTGACTTCAGGCAACGGTACTTGGTTCTCTGTCATAATTTGCTCATATTATCAGTCGTCACCGAATATATGAACAGGTAATCAATGACAGTCTCGTTTCGCTTCAATATCGTCTAAGATATCATGATCGATAGATATTTCGAGATTCTTAGGATGAGGAGGAAATCACACATCTCCTTGGTCCTTTATAATCTCGTGTGACAAATGATTTTCAGTTCACCACCTCTGGGCTGAACGAATTAAGAACCGGTCAACTTCCTTGTATATTGGGAAGGACGACAGACTGACGGCCGACGGCAGCGTTCTTTGCTTGGCGGGTTCGGCCAAAGCAACGTGTTACGACTGGAACACGGCGTCCGACAAGGACGTCTATCCTTGCAAGCATTTTGCAGCAGCTATAAATGATCTCGTGACATCTCATAAAGTCATTAAATGCGTTTGACATTTTGTTAGACTTGAGGGAGTCTATGCACTTACTTATCACTAAGTGAAATTTTGGTGATCAAGCTAAGACTGAGTGAGTTATGCCATGTTACTTCACGTCGTTCCTTATCAACGGTAACGTGCAAATCTCCCCCTAACGATAGGGAGAACAGTCTTAGCGATGTCACTTTTGCATATCATGCGGTAAAGAGATTGCTTGCCAAGGTTACTCTATCAAATGATAGGCAGGGGATTCATAATCGACTTATGTCCCCTTTAGAGGTCCATATTTTGAATGTTATAGCGGCTCAATCAAAATATTTATTAAGCACTCCAAACACGCGTTAATATGAGACTTTTGGCTCATAACCAGTAACCAGCTGGTACGCATATGGTGTCTGAGTGTCTTTGGGCAACATAACGGACCAATGCAGCAAAATAGCATAACTCCACACGGAAATATAAATCTTGGTACACAAGACCAAGAAGTGTGTGCAATTATTTGCAGTCACATCATCAAACTTTCCGTGAGTCCATTTGGGTCTGAACATAATCGACATGATGTTCAATTTCCAAACTCAAGTAATTTAAATCGAAATTTCGATTCTTACTCTTCGGTATTATCAAGTCGACTAGACTTTTCACGATAATCCGAATCATGAGCCATCAACTTAATGATAGGGCTAAAAATTTGGAAAATGCTGTATTTCTGTGGACAACAATAATCATGTGACCTATTGTCGATGCATCAACCATAAACATTTATATTTATGGTCCGTCTTATGGTTGGATAAGTCCACAATAACTCCTTTGTTGAACTTAGAGTTCAATAATGATTTTGATTATAACGTTGATTATGTGTTTAATGATTTTACGATTTCAATGATATAATGCTTGTCTTGTCCAAAGGTAGAAAACGTATATTTCAGGTCTTTAAATGATAGAGCATTCGATAACGAAGCCATAGGTTCAAGCGGAACCAAATTCGGAGCTAAAACGAAGAAGTTATGGGCTTTCGAAGAAGACCGAAAAACTGCCAGAAGAACAGTCGACCGATCGACTGTACAAAAACGACCGATCATTTTTGTACAGAATTCTTCCAGTGAGCAGGTCGAAAATTCGACCGATCGTTTCTCTGATAACGACCGATCGTTTTCTGAAAACGATCGATCGACTGTAGAAAACGACCGATCGTTTTCTACAGAATTCAAAAACAGCTTTTCAGCTTTTTCTGGAAAATTGCTTAAAACAGCCTCAACTACCTCCAACGGTCATAACCCAGAAAAACAGACTTTGCTGTTATATAAACCACCTCAAATATCTCTCCAAACTCACCAAGCTTAACCATCATCATCCTTAAAACCTCTCTCAATTAAAAACCCTAATATCACCATTTTGGTGTATATATATTCGAGAAAGAGGAAAATCAAAGAGAAAGAGATTCAAGCTCGATCTTCATCAACAACTCACCAATTAGCTTTTTAAGAAGCAATTAGAATAGTGAGTGTAGTTACATTATTGTAACAAAATTGTAACGAGTGTTTTATAAACTCATTTGTGAGCGAGTGATCGGGTAGAGGCTTTGTAAGCAAGTGAAGCTTAAAAGCTCTAGGTCTTTTCATTCGGGTACTCATAGATTGAGGGGGAGTCGTTGACTCAATAGACGTGTACGCTTGCACTTGTATCAAGAGTTAGGAAACTCGGGTAGAGGGTGAGCCAATCGATTGATTGAGCTCGATAGGAATTGTAAAATTCGGGAAGATTATTTTTAGTGAAATACTCGGTAGTACCGAGGAGAGGACGTAGGCCGTTTGCCGAACCTCTATAAATCACGGTGTCATTTTCTTTCCCTTACTTTTACTTTCCGCAACTTATATTTTTGCTTATTATCTTGCTTGCGTTTAGTATTTATTTTATTCCATTAACTTTATTAATACGCTTAAGCTTAAAATTGCATTAGTTGGGTTGTTAGTTGTTTAAGATTTTTTAATTAGGCGAAAAGCGCCAAAACCTTATTCACCCCCCCCCCCTCTAAGGTTAGCACACGGGCCAACATCCTTCAATTCTTTATAGAATTCTACGAGTACTTTTCGTGATTTTTACACATACTAGTCTTTCAAAATGAGCATTAGTGGCATTAATTTCGGATTAGTCACGAAATATATCCTCAAAGAGAATCCAAATGCGATGCGATTATAAATCAACCATCGTATTTTGACCCGGAAATATCTCATCCGATCAATGCCACAATATCAAAATGCTCTTATCAATCGACGACAGGCGAATGATAGTACAGACAATCATGTCTTAGCATTAAAATCATTTATCATTCGACGACAGGCGAAATGATAAGGTAACTTTAAATGCTTTAAAGAATGTGGTAGCAACCACTTGAAAGACATTTCAACTCCTCTAAAATACGCTTTTGGTCATATTGAATGGAGACTATGTAAAGAAATTTTAATTCTTTCATGAGCTATTACCAGATAACACTGGTTTTCTCGAATATTTTATAACTCAACAAGCTACGGCAGGACCTACATGAGTATAAGAACTCATATTTGACAAATCAATTTGTTTTTTACCAAATATTTTGATTTGGAACTACATGTCCAGAATCATTGTCACAAAGGACTCTTTTAGGCAAGTAGTTGGTGAAATTATGTGGTACACGATTATCCACTATTTCCAAAAAAAATCAACTATCCCACAAGTATTGCCTAAAATTTCATAATTTAAAGTTTGGTCACATTTGTCAAAGGAATTTGCTCAAAATACTTTAAATTATTTCGAGAAATTTCATAAACAGGCAAACCATAATCCAAAAGTATGTCCAAATGGAAAAACATAATCCAGATGAGCGAAAAATGTCTCAATGATTTATCAAAATCAATACAGAAATGTACCAAACTTATTTGAGCCGAAAAACCGGGGGTCTCAAGAGTTTCCTTTAAGTTATCTTTAACCACATTAGCATCGGGTTTTTTCACCTTTATAATAGTTTTGAACTATTTAAGGAGTAACCGTGCATGACCTTTGTCTTTATAGCATAGAGTTGCCTCCTTGAGCATTATCTATTGCTTTGTGACAACGGGTCATATTGTTTCTTTCAATTACTGTCTTGGAGCCACAAGTTTTCGATTTTGACGATTGTCTAAAATCTCGCTTGGCTTGGCGATTCATCGGGATCGCGACAGTTCGAAACAAATAACACTGGTCTCGGTTCTCCATTCGTGGAAAAAAATGTACACGAAGAGCATTAATATCAGGCAAACAATTCACCATTGACCCAATAGGATTAAAATTACTCACCGAGGCAATTTTCTTATCCAATAACAGATGAGTGATAAAGGAACATGATGAATATAAATTCACAATACTGCTTATGGAATACAATTTCCAAGCTAGTATTTTGGTGAATGATTGCTCCAATATGTCAATTTCAGACATTTGTTCACCATAGACGTCATCACGTCTCAAATGTGGCGGCAGAATAAAATCAACGCCTTAGCATTCATTCTGAGGGTAACAACAAACTCGTGTTTTACTCATCAAAGATGGCATCCAAAAAAATTGGGCATCACATTTTTCACACATCAGGGTGAGTAACATGTGGTGACGGATTAAAATCAACGTTTAAACAGTCATTTCGCAAGTATGTTTTACGATTTTTCTCATCATAGATGGCATCCAACATGTGTTGGGAGTTCTATATTATTAATCATATAAAACGACTGGTTTATATGTTTATGGTTTGCACAAGCATAAACTTTATTTCGAAACGACAGGTTCGAAAAATAGTTTTGCTTTTCATGTGAACATGTTCTCATTGATCGAACGACAGGTCGATAAAGAGACACCAATTCGGCGAAACATACATCACTATATAAACACACTCGGGAAAATTATTATTTAGTCAACCCCTTTCTGTAGCTCTACTTGAAAAACGACCAAGAAAGACGGTGAGGGTGGAGGGCACGAATGCCACTTAAAAGCCGACCTCATTAGGATATCGACTTCCGCCTATATCTTTCCTAGACATCGTATCCAAACAGGTGAGTCTAGCTGGGGAAGGTTCATAATTTTTCCAACTTAAATGTGAAAATATAGGATTTCGCAAATTAACAATTTGTAAACATGTTAGTGATAAATATTTAGATTACACATGTTGCCATGATTAACGTATATATTGCAATATATATTTCCTATTAAGGAAATCCAATTAAGGTTATCAATCTATATTTACCAAATACACAAGTAAGATCTAAATAAATATTTTACAAATATATTGACTTATGTGTACATTCTAATCATGGTAATTCACAATATAAATAATATATGTAATGAATACGTGGAAATATTAGTTAATTCTCACACGGCAGTATTCAAAAGCCGGTCAATCAAACAATTCGGTCATTAATTTACTACTCATGTGGTGTACATTAGTAAAAATATAATCAGTTACGGGTAACTCATATGCAGTTTATAAGTTTTAACCTAATTTGAGGGTATTCCCAATAAGCCCCAATCGGTCTACAATTTAGTATACGTACTAATGTATAACATCACATATGATAATATTGCAGTTTTTCTTAACACAAGTTACTAACATGCGATGTGTTTCACGTGGAGATGAAAGATCTTGGTATATATATATATATATATATATTATTTTAAGAAAAGCCCTGGTTCAATTCTTCTTTTCAATACAAATAATGTTAGCATGCAGTATATATAAATATCTTATAGCCTAAGATTTTCCACATGAAATCCAAACAAAATATGCCAACCTTGTATCTGATGGTAATATACAATATGATTATGTCCACCTAAGAAATATCTCAGTTTCTAGGGATTGCATGCCTTCGTGATATGTTACTTTATTTTACAAGACCAATTATATTACAGTTTGGCTATAATTCTATAGCATGCAGTCTAGATCTCATAATTATCAAACACTGGTGTATATAATCACGGACATTGATATACTATGTACAATATGATCAAAGTAATCTTTACCGTACTTTCTGATATTTTTGACGAAGGTTGATATAACAATAAACCAATTAAACCCGGATAAACCTCGAGCTTTATATTGTATATACCAGATTCATAGCTTTTACTCTAATCTCCAAGCGTATACTCTAGTCTCCGCAAGCAACTTGCTGATAACGTGTTGTGTGATATATTAGCTCGTTATAGATATATATATATAGATATGTATAGATATAAAGAGAGGTATGAGAAACAACAGACGAAGTGTTTATTCATTAATATGATTGTACAGAAGATACATCAAGAGACCCCTGACCCTCTTTATATAATAGAGGGTAGGGTTACATATGCTAGGAAAGCCCAAGATAGGCCCAATAGAGTAAGGACCAAGATGGTCAATAATATCCTACAACAAAACTGCAATAATTCCATAATCATTCAAAAATTCCTCTTTAATAACATAGTAAAATAATATCAGCAACACAGTAAGCCAATAACGACTTAATTATACATTGAATTTCAGATATCAAGTAGTAATCAACATAGTATCAACTCTCTACAAAATAACAGAATATAAAGCATGGATATATCCGCGTAAGTGGCACAGGGTCACCTGCAAACCTTTCGAAGCTTAATAACGAACTGATATACTGTAATAATCGCTTAATAACTAATGAACACTTAAAATTCAGTTCTAAAAGCATAGTAAATACAGGATGATTTAACTACGTATCAGGAAAATATATATAGCAAAGTGTAAGCACGTATATAACGGGCTTAGTAACACCATTTTTTTAGTACCGAAACGTTACCTCGAATGACGCTAATAAAGATTCAGTAGCCAGTAAGGCGGTAACAGACACGCAACGAAAAGGGCTGAAACTCCTCGTACTTTACCTCCAAACTCAGTTTAAACCCGCGAGCAATGCAACAAAAGGAACATGTTAAAACTGATCACTATAAAGATAAATTACAGCCTTTTAAAGGCTCAAAACAGACTTGAGAAGTGAAAGAGAAAATACTGAATGTATACCTCAAAATACTCTCATTTGCAATATCTATCTAACGGAAAAGAGGGATCGAAAAACGGATAACCGAGGCAAGAAAACTGAATTTTAAGTGAAGGGTGTGTTTGGTACTTTTTATGAATATCTAGGAATCTCTCTCTCTGTGTATTCTGTATATGCCTGTGCGTGTGAAGGTGTTTTTGTGCTTATGCGTGTGTGAAGGTGTATGTAGGTATATCTATATTTGCGTTTATCTCATTTGTATATTTAAAACAGTGGATGAGATACATAGACAAAAAACACGGGTCCCACTCCATTCTTAACACTGAAGATACTACTATTACATATCCATTGATTTTTTTTTCATGTAATATTTTTATATTGTAAGACTAATAAGCATAATATAGTTTTGAGATTGGATTTTTATACTATATTTTTTTCTGAAAAAACACACAAATCGTAGAAAAAATATACGGTTTGCAGTGATTCTGTGCAAACCATAGATTTAATCTACGGTTTGCAGTGAATCACTGTAAACCGTAGATTAAATCTACGGTTTGAATCAATTTTCAGAAATCACACATAAAATAAATTTACATAAAATAAATTTGATCAATTTTAACAATTAAAATTAAAATACTGAATATTTTTTTCAAATTAAACATGATTTTTTTAATAAAAAAACTAAATGCTTTATTCTTAAAAATTTACATAAAATAAATTTCGTCAATTCTAACAATCTCTCAAAATAAACATAAAATTTAGACAAATTTACACAAAAAAAGTTAATTTGTCAAGTGTTTTGTTTTTGGTTCATGTTATCTTTTTGTCAAGTGTATAAGTTGAGATTTATTGAAATATTAACTAAATTGTCAATTTTTGTGAAGTGTTTTTGGTTTGTTTTTAATACTTGGATAACGCAATATGAAACATTAACTAAATCGTCAATTTGGTGTCAATCGTCAATTTTCTTGAATGAAACAATCATAAATTATATAAATTTCATAAAAGAAATTAACTCAATATACAAACATTAACTAAATTTCATAAAACATATTTATTAAAGATGATACATCATATAAATTTACAACAACTTGGAAAAAAGAGTAATTTACATAAAATTAAAAATAAAAAAACTAATTATGGACTTGATACGTCTATAGCTTCTTCTTCAGTTACAATTTGCTTTCCCGATTGCCTTTTTAGCGCCATATATAAGTTGAAATTTGCTCGAAAAAGTTCCTTCCATGGCTCAGCAGCCTCAGTGCGCGTTTGTTCCCACCGTGCTATAATTCTTAGCATTGGGAAGATCCCTTCTTTAGGAATAACTTGAGCATAATGACAACTGCTGACGTACACTATTATAGTAGGGATGTAATATGTCGTTTCAGGAGGCGGACCAGTATAAAGAGGTAAAAAAGTGGCGTTCCATACTTGTATCCCTCTATTTTTATTTGGCCATAATGACAACAATACAATTGACATATTATAATGAGATGCAATTAAAAAACCATAAGACGGAAATCTCATCCATTTGTCACAAGGGACGGGTTTTGTAGGATGATAAAAATTCAAAGTTGATAGAATATAATCATACCGGTAACCTTCAAAATCAAGATTCTCAAACAGATCATAATAAACATCTTTCATTTGCTGCAGCTCTTGAAACAACTCATATCTAACTGCGTACCAATCATCTTCTACGTGTTCTTTACCCATCACATTTGCAATTACTCGGAACCCACAGTTACCATCCCCACGCACATCAGAAACCGTATCGATGTAATTATGTAACATGACCCATATTTGGTCACTGTACAGGAAGGTTTGCCTATTGGTGGTGGGTTTATTTGTCTCGTTTCGCGGCCTCCTAGTTGGGTTTACCTTTACCTACGGTGTTTCTTTCGCTTTAGTTTTGCCCTTGTCTCTACTAGCACTAGCACTTTGTTCCTCCACATACTCCCATCCTGACTTATCTCTCTTACTAGAATTATCTCCCTTTCTAGGTCTCCCCCTATTTTGTTTCACTTCAGGATCATTCATGAATGTTCTAGATGGTAAGGTTATCTTTCGGAGTTGTGTTTTCATACGCCGTTTTTCAATATTAGTTTTGGTAGAATAAACACTTTTAAACTCTTCTAGATCACCCTCCACCCCATAATCATCGGTGTTCCCATTATCATCAATTACGTCTAATTTTTTCCAGAATGCATGAATATATTTTAGAGGAAGAGGCTTTTCGAATAAAATATGTTCACTCGTAATATGATGACAAGGTAACCCGTGAGACAATTTTATACCGCAAGAACAATTCTCATCAGACTGGCCACTACATTTTTTGTGTTCTTGAAATAATAAATTAAATGCATGGTGTGTGATATACGACCTAAGATTTTTAAATAGAGGTGTCCGTTCTGAATGTGGAAAATAAGACTTGCATTTATCCAACTTTATCTTAATATCCTCAATCTGTTTTTCTAGAATTTTATTCACCTCTACCCAAACATTTTCAAGCGTGCCGGTATTTGTGGAAAGAGATCTTTTTAGCTTTGCATGTTATTGTTCGGCTCGATTGCTAGTTCTGTTATCTAGATGTGTTGTGTGGTTGGTATAGCATGCAACGAACTTATCAGCATAATCATTTAACCACTTGTCTACATACTTAAGCACAGCAGGGTACGATTTGTAAGAGGAATTGAAAGAAGATCGGTTATGATTGTACTCCTCTATCGACTCAGAATCAACCAATAAACCCCAATCATCTAGAAACGTTTGCCACTCCTCGTCTGGATTTTTTTTTTCTACAGTTTTTGAAAACATTTTTTGCAATATGAAAAGTGCACAATATATGATGAGAATCGGGAAAAACAACGGATAAAGCATTTATCAAGGCCATTTCTCCGTCGGTTACAAACACCCTAGGTAGTATACAACCCTCCAATGTATCTTTAAATTTTTTCAAAGCCCATATATAACTTTCCTGAGTCTCATCACTCATGAAAACAAAACCTAAACAATATGTTTGGTTCGTTGATGTCATTTCTACGACTTCTAGAAATGACATATTAAAACGGTTTGTCCTATATGTACAATCCATTAACAATACATCTGGAAAAGCTTTGAACATTTTTATAGAATCGGGGTGTGCAAAAAACAAGTTCTCAAGGCTATAGCTATCCAACAAATTAAACAGTTCTTGTATCGGGTTTCTACCATCTCGTTCTTTAACTTTCAGTCCAGCCAAATAATTATGTATCGTTTTAGTGTTCGATACATTGTCAGGATTTCGATTTTTTATGGCCTCTAATATTGCACTAACTTTAAAACTACTTTGTCTTAAACTTTTAACCATTTCTTTTTCCTCTTGTGTTAAACGAGCACGTCGTGCTTGCCCTTGGAGGTAAGTTGGAGGTGGGTGGTTATGTTGGCCATTTTCTACTTGACACATCCATTCACCATTAACTATGTAACCCTTAATGAAAAATGGTCAATTTTTTTTTTCTTTGTACCTGAATTTACGGCAGATGGTTTCTTTTTTTCGTAAACCCCCGATTTATCATACACAATATCAACATACGGTGCTCTTCTGCCATCACCCCCTCCAGACCTACGAATCGTAAGAATGAAACCCCAATTTCCAGCCACATCAGTAAGATCAGCAAGCATTTCATCCCTTGTATCCCAAGTCAATTCATCAACATCAAAATGCTATGTATAGTCAGTTAGCTCATCGTTTGAGCCACTGGATGAATCAGCATTGTTGTAATTCCATTGGTTGTTGTCATAACCATAGTCGTAATTCATTTTTGAAAAGTGTTTGTTTATATTTTTTTTGGGAGAAAGGAGTATTTTTGAAGAGATTCAAGTGAGTGTTTGTGTTTGATTTTAGAGATTGTTAAAATTGGCAAAAATGAGCCATATTTATACACATAATTTCAGAAACCCCACAAGTTGTAGTCATTTTCAAACTTTAATAATGCATTGAGTAGTCATTTTCGAGTTCCCGACTTTTTTGAACGTTTTTTCATTTTTTTGTGATTTTGAATTTTTCTTGTTTTTTTTTTTACCATTTTTCGGTTCTTCCGACTTTTTTGAACGTTTTTTCTTTGTTTTGTGATTTTGTGATTTTTGATTTTTTTGATTTTTAGAGGGTTTTTTTTATATTAATTTTGGAATTTTTCGGGTTTTCGATTTTTTTAAACTTTTTTTATATTTTTTTTTATTCTGGTTTTTTGGATTTTTCTTGCTTTTTTTACCATTTTTTCGGAGTTTTTTCGGCTTGCCGACTTTTTTAAAGGTTTTTTCAGTTTTTTTTCTTTTTTTTTTATATTTATTTTTAATCTAATATGATTTTTTTCCATTTTTTATTTTATTTTTGAAGTTTTCCCTTTTCTTCCCTTTATTTTTATTTTTATTGGGTATTTAAGTGGGTGACCAATCGTTAATTAGTTTTTATAAATAATTGACTAATTCTTAATTAAATTTTATAAGGTGGTCAATGACCGAGTCTGTGTTTAAATCACTCAAACTGTTTTATACCCGAGTCAGACAGTTTTTAAAATGACTCAAGACTGTTTTTAAAAATCACTCAGACTATATTATAATGGTTTAGACTGTTTTTAACTGACTCATACTCTATTTAAAATGATTTAGAATCTTTTTTAAAATGGACAAACACTATTTTAAAATAACTCTGATTTTTTAAAAATAACCACATACTCTATTAAAATGATTCAAACTGTTTTTAAAATGAAACATATTATTTTTGAAGTCACTCAAAATGTTTTAAAATGACCGAGACGTTTTATTTTTTTAGATCTGTGGGAACCATTACTAGCTGGTTCACCCTTCATACATGGAACACATTAACAATGTTAAATATATTTGTAAGTAATTCCATTCATTAAGAGTTTATATTAATAACAAAATTATGGTCGTGGCATGGAAGGTTTCATTATAAATTATACGTTTCACCACTCTATGCATACAACATATATACATTAATACAAGTTTATGATGGAAATTGGAGCTCATAATTAAACTGTCAACATGGTATTGCTTCAAGAACATCCAATTTATATATAAATTGAGCTCAAGTTCAAGATTAACATTTGTTATGTTAACAGTTAAGTACAGAACATATATTACTTATAATGATGAATACTCCACTGCATCTGGAGCTTCAAATCACACCAAGTTTCCTCATCAGCTTCCTCTTAAGTGCCCTAAATTTTGGGGATTCAAAATTCTTCCCTGTTTTAAAGGAATGAATGCTCATCGTTTGCTTAGCCTAATAAAATATTAGGAAATATATTGGCGCGTATTTTTTCTAACGTCCTGGATATCTCACCAAAAATAAAAACTCATTTTACCTTTTTATTTGTCTCTTCCATCTCTCTACAAAGATTCATATAAACAACGAAGGTTAACCAACTCAACTCTCCTAATTTATTATTTTTCATATCATCATTGATTTTCATAAATTGAAAAACCGGTTAGATCTAATTATGTTTTTCATCTATAGCTTTGATTGGGGATTTTATAATTATTATTTTATAAAATAGGAATTTAGGTCCATCCATTAGCTTAGAATTTGTCAATCAGCCTTATTTAGTTTAGAATTTTGAATAATCGTAGCCAATTAGTATTCCTTACCTATTGAATTTATTTTTAATTTCTCATTCAAAAACAAAGACCATCACTTGAGAAAATTATTGGCCCTTTAGCTTGGTGTTTTGTTTATGTAGAATTAAATATATGTTGGTCTGCAGTTTTGTTATAGTATGGAGGTAGTTGAGTTTGATTTGATGAGCACAAGTTCTATAGCAAGAGAGACCACAAAAAAAATTCTTCAATTGATAGTAATTTGAGAAAAGTTGTTTATCTTCAAATTTGATAACAGATCTTCAATTATAGTATTATCTATTAACAACACTATACTAGTTGTAATTTTGCCTTCATAATTCTAGTAGCAGCTACATTGTGGTACCTAGCAGGTTACAATATTGAACTTAATAGAAACATTATAGTTCTTTTTATACACATTTGTTTAGCGACGGAGGAAATATACACTAATATATACATATCTTGTTAAAAAAATTAGTATTTAACGTGAACAAAATTATCAAATCTTTTAAGTGTCTATTTGCATGATTGTTGTTATATACAGTGAGACAACTAGATATATGGATGGTATAGAAACTGTATTTCTTCCATGTTTGTTGTTATACATGTTTATTTGCATCTTTTAAGTGTAGCCATGCTTATATATTAACACAGAGATATTGGATGAATATAATTTTTAGGCAAAATTTTCATAGCTAATGTTATAATAAATAAGTCGGCTTATTTGATTATGAGTGAAAAGATGGTTTACCCTGTTTAAAGATTAAGCATATTACGACAGTATAGTTTTTTGGTTATTTGATTGGGTGATGGTTATCATTAAACTCTCTACAATTGCTAAATTGGTTTCTGAAACTTGGTACCTGGATTTAGCTTCTGATTAGTTTTATTTCTATGGGAAAACTCATGTTGACTATAACTATTCAAGGCTAGACATTCAATTGTAATGAAGTCGATGTTTGTGATATTACCAAAGTGATTTTGTTTAATATATATCTCTTGTGATTATGGAGTTGTCTGGATGCATCTTTTCAAAAAAAAAATCTTCGGCTTATTTGAGACTGAGTGTTAAAATGGCTCATTGCTCTAAGCTCAGCACTGTTTTTTTTTTATAGTTTTTTTGGGCATACGAGTGTGTCAAATGCATTTTTCTTTAAAAAAATTTTTTGGCCCAATTGAGTTTGTGTAAAAAGATGGCTCATTTTACTCAAATCTAAACACTTTATGTGATAGTTTACTCAAAATTTAAACACTTGGTATCTTTTATAGATTTTTATTAGTTTTATTACAAAAGGGAAACTAATAGGGCGAATTAACATAAACATGCCCTACGCATATTATATTAACAAAAACATACCATCAAAAGTTAAATTATCAAAAACATACTTTAAATTAATAATTAATAATAATAAAAAATATCATTCATTACTCATGTATCTTTGAGGTTGTAGTTCTGACTTCTGAGGTTGTGTGGATTCGTCTTTTGAAGGAAACAAGCTGGTTTATTTGAGTTCAAGTAAAAAGATGGCTCATGCTTTGCACTTAATAGTTTTCGAGGAACGGAACGAAGAAGTAAAAAACTCAGTTTTTATAAAAGTAAGGAGCCTTGTTTGGTTCTTAGTAAAGATATGGCTCATCGAACTGAAAGTTAAGCACTTTATAGTATTTTCGAAGAATGAACAAGAAAACTCAGCTTTAGAAAAGTAAGTTGGCTTATTTGATTATGAGGAATAAGATGTTTCATCCAGTTTGACGCTTAGCAGTTTATACTTTCTAAAAGTAGAAAATCAAAAGAAGATTTTTTTTTTAAGATGGACAGTCAAATTACAGTAAAAGCTTATGACCACAAAACAAGTTGAGTTGTTTCTTGATTTTTTATACTTGGTTCTTTTGCTTTGGAGAACTTATACCTCTTGGTGAGGAGTGAGGACCCTAATAAATAGTATTATTGGGACAATATTTTCAACAATGAATCATAGTTTGTTTCTACAACTACTTACAAGAAAGCTTTCACTTTTGAGTTTTTAATAATAATCGACTCAAAGCTGGGGACATCCTTTTTTATTTTGTCTATTTTTTTCAAATCAGTTGATAAATAAACTATCTTTAGTTTCTTTTATAATTTTTCTGTTGGCTCCAAATCGGTTTATGTATGAGAATGTTTTGAGTCGAACTCTTACCTGTATTGTTTTGTATAACATAAAGAATGATGAATGGGGTATTCGTGCTTTTGCAGTTTGAAATGGCTAAAGTCGCTTACAAAAATACTCCAGTTTATGATTAATCATTGCTGAGAGATTCTGAGATATACTCTAAAATGAATATTACAAAAAGGTTGATATGGCTGAAGTCGCCTATGAAGATGACCGTAGTTCTAACTTCTATGTATTTTGGAATCTTGTTTTAGTTGGTAGCTCATTTTGGGAGACTGTTTAATCAATCCTGCTTAATAGCTCCGGTTTTGTAGTATTTTATGGAAAACCATGTAGAATTTCTTGAATCAGTGTAAATAATGGCTTGTAATATGTAAACACTATCATAATCGGGCAATAACCAATATACAGGAATGACTCCAATGATTTTGTAAAAATAGCTAATTTAGTCGTTTTGCTTTCACTCCGTTTCAGAAATATTCAACTTGAATATATTTGGTGTTCCTATAATTCCTTTGAAGTGCAATGTCTTCTCTTTCTTGTACTTAAAACTTCACTCACTTGGTTTTCATTTGGTTATTTGTTATGTGAAAGAAAGTTAGAAAAAAATATGGAGGGAGAAAAGGTTAAATAAAAAATAATAAAATATATGGTTAGTTAGGATCAGTGTTTTAAATAGCGTTATCGCTATCGTAGCGTTTTTTCGAGAGAAACGCTAAAAGCGCTAAAGCGTTGCTATATAGCGCTTTGCGGTGTATTTTTTTTTGCCTAAATATGCACTAAACTTTAGAATATATAACAAAAAAAAAAAAAAGGTATAGTTATATTAGATAGTAATAAAAAAAAATCAAAAAAAAAATTGTTGTTGGTGAGTTTCGAACCCAGGTCTGCTGGAAATAACAGCACAGTCTTAACCATTTGAACTGCAGACACTTTTATGAAAATTGTACAATATATATTTATTATTTAAATCCGCTGTTTTTTTTTTTTAACTCGCTATTTACGCTTTTGGTCCAGAATTTCGCGCTTTTTGCGCTTTTGGTCCCCTATAGCGCGATTTTAGCGCAATTCCACCCAAAATCGTGATTTTTCGTTGCGTTTTTTACCAAAAAAGCGCTATTTCGCGCTACGTAGCGCTACGTAGCGCGAATTTTAAAACAATGGTTAGGATAGAAATGTTAATATAAGTAAGGTGAAAATAGAACAAAATTAAATGGTTACCCTCAAAATACAAAAGTGTTTTCATGAATTAATTCAGCCATTAGCTTGGATTATTTTTTTTCGTGGTTTGTGGAAAACATATACAGTGGTTACCCTTTCTTCAAGCGATTATAGATCAAATCCTCAGCGACTTTATAAGTCATTTTCTTTTAATTAAATTTATGGATTTAATGCCAAAACACATGGGTTCATCAATGTCCGCATGAGTATCTCAAATTTAACCCCCACTAGCTTATCACCTCAAATATAAAGTAACCACCTCAAAAATAAAATATTATTTTTCTTCTCATCCCATGGTGAGATTTTAATTTCTTCTACAATACAAAATTACAAACCCTGTTGGTTTCCGTGTACGAAATAACAATTAACAATAATTAAAGGACTAAACAAGAATAAACAAAACCCAGTGTAATCTTTATTAATTTCGAAACTGATACAGAAATTAATGATTACAACATGTAGGTACTGAAACGTAAATAAAGCAAACGTTATCAGATTATTATTAATTAATAATCTGATGTATTGAATTGCAATAAATAGAAACTGCCGGACTGGAAAGTATAAACTTAACAGCCGGACTGTTCTGATTTAAATTGAAATAACAGGACTGAATTGAAACTATTCTAATTACTGAATTTAATTACAGAATTGAAATTACAGCAAAAAACAGAACTTTAAAGAAATTACAGAATAGTACAAACAGAATTAAAAGCTACAGCTAAGGACAGCAAATTAAAATACTGAAATAAAAAAGGACATAATTGAAATGCGTAAATAAAATGGACAGAATTAAAAGACGAGGCTACTGTTAACAGTATGCCCTTAACCGATATTCGCCCAACCACCTTAAGGTTTCTGGTTGCGTTGGCGCTTCGATCCCAAGGTACAACGTCTCGGATGACTCGTCGGAAACTGGCGACGAGTCAAGGTCGAGCTGTTGGTGGGTGGTTCTCTCTGTTTCTAAAATGTAATGCTACTGTTTAGAGAGATGATATATGCTACTGGTATTTGATTTCAGAATGTTATGTGTGTGTATTTGACATGTGGGGGGTCTGCCTATTTATAGGCTTACTGAGTATCTCAGCCATTAAGGTCACTTTACTACTGTCAGTTTTCGAAATTCGAAACTGCAGTATTAACTTTGCAATGAAATCACATTTATTGCAACAGTTACAGCTTTGCTGGAAGCTTTTCCCGAACTGGCACACTTTTCCGAACAGGCACGCTTTTCCCGAACAGAAACACTATTCCTGAACAGGCGCGCTTTACCCGAACAGGAACACTTTTCCCGAATAGGAACAGGCGCACTTTTTCCCGTCGAGTTAAAAACCCAACGAGCAGCCCGCCCGACGAGCAAGCCCGCCCGACGAGCAAGCCCGCCCGACGAGCAAGCCCGCCCGACGAGCAAGCCCGCCCGACGAGCAAGCCCGCCCGACGAGCAAGCCCGCCCATGTGTGGTACACAATACACACATGTGTATGTGGACACATTACTTAATATCCACATAGGATACCTTAGTATATATATTGTAAAAATCACTCATGATTTTCCAATGTGGGATAACCCTCATGGGTTAAATCCCATTTCTTTTCTCATTTTCCAGCATTGACTTTATTGCCTCTTTCGAGTACCAACCTTCGAGTCCAATTATCATTCACACCCTTCCTCCGAATGGGTCATGCGATATACCGTTGCGAAGCTCGTCACACGAGCTACTCAAACGCAAAGAGTATGGCCTCAGAAAAACTGAGGAGTCGCATTAAAAATTGACTCAAAGATGGTCCCTGACCACTTGGAACAACTATGTTTAAATTACATATTTTCCAATTTTTCCAACAATCCCCCACATGAATGCAATTGGCTCGAAAGCCCATGTCCTAAATGAAAATCAAGAGAACCGCAAAAGTTCACTGCCTAAGGTCAGGTAGCGCGCGCCTTGAACCTGCCGTAGCGGAGTACCACCCAGAATACTGCTATTAGGTAACTGTAAAGCTTTGAACCATCAAGCTTTGTGTATCCCAGAATGGCACCCGCACAGTGCCCTCTCTACCCACGTACTAGGCCCTTTAGTTGTTGTCCATATTTGGCCTGGACTGCCTTGGCAACTTCAACTGAGTGCTCTAGTGAATTAGCCCAAGCTCATCACATGGTACCGGCCTTACACACTAGTTATAGGTGTTCCAAGTCGAAAGTGTCCTGACTCACTTTACTCGACCGTCGAGTAACTTGGATCATTAAGAGCCTCAAGCTCACCCTTACAATGGTACAGGTCTATCACTCTGTCATCGCGGAGATGGGCTGGGAACTCCAGGTTCCCGAGTGCTTTGTTCGGTTGCCCCCACAGTTCAGTTTCCCTTTGAACCTATCAGGAAAGATTCCGTTTAGGTTGGGTTGCCTATGGGGGGGCCACCAATTTAATGGGCTTTAACCCCATTCCGTTCGATGACGTCTCGACTCCCACTTGAGTCAAGCCTTTAGTTAATGGATCCGCTATGTTTTCCTTTGATCTTACAAAATCTAAGGATACCACACCATTGGATAACAATTCCCTTACGGATTTATGTCTTCGACGTATATGTCGAGACTTTCCATTATACATATGATCCTGAGCCCGCGCAATAGCTGATTGACTATCACAATGCATGCTTATTGCGGGAACAGGTTTCGGCCACATTGGAATTCCTTCCAATAGACTTCTCAGCCAGTCTGCCTCTTCGGTTGCTAAGTCCAACGCTATGAATTCTGATTCCATAGTTGACCTTGCAATACATGTCTGTTTGGAGGATCTCCAAGACACAGCAGCTCCTCCCATTATAAACACATATCCACTCGTGGACCTTGTGCTATTGGAGTCTGATATCCAGTTGGCATCTGAATACCCTTCCAGTACCGCTGGATATCTGGTATAGTGCAGCCCGTAATCGGCTGAAAACCTCATATACCTGAGAAGTTTCATTATAGCCTTCCAGTGTTCCTCATTTGGATTACTGGTGTACCTGCTCAGTCTACTCACTGAGTTTGCTATGTCTGGTCTAGTGCAATTCATTATATACATGAGACTGCCTATGACTCGAGAGAACTCCAATTGATTCACACTTTTACCGAAATTCTTTTTCAGGTTACAGTTGAACTCAATTGGGGTTCTTGACATAGCTTTACTGTCCTTGTCAAACTTGTCTAAGACTTGTTTAACATAGTGACTTTGGGACAAGGCATACCCTTCTGATGTTTTGGTAATCTTCATGCCAAGTATTACATCAGCTAAACCTAGGTCCTTCATATCGAAGTGTTGTGATAACATTTTCTTTGTGGAGCTGATTCTATCATTACTCCCAATTATGATCATGTCATCCACATAGAGACAGACTACAACACAGTCTCTTCCACTTCCTTTAGAGTAGACACATTTATCACACTCATTTATGTGAAAACCGTTTGATAGCATAATTCTATCAAACTTCTCATGCCATTGCTTTGGCGCTTGTTTGAGTCCATATAGAGACTTTACAAGTTTGCACACTTGGTGCTCTTTACCAGGAACTACAAACCCTTCCGGTTGTCCCATGTAAATCTCTTCTTCCAGTTCTCCATTCAGAAATGCCGGTTTTACATCCATTTGATGTATTTCCATATCAAACAAAGCTGCGAGAGCAATGACGATTCGGATAGACGTTTTCCTGGAGACAGGAGCATACGTGTCGAAATAATCGACACCTTCAGTTTGCCTGAATCCTTTTACCACAAGTCTCGCCTTGTATTTCCCAATCGTGCCGTCAACCTTTAACTTCCTCTTGAAGATCCACTTGTGACCTAGGGGCTTGCATCCTTTCGGAAGATCCACTAGTTCCCAAGTGTGGTTTTGCATGATTGATTCAATTTCATTTTGAATAGCTTCTTCCCAATATTGGGAATCCGGTGTTGACATAGCTTGTTTATATGTCGCCGGTTCGCCTTCAACCATGAAGGTTAGGAAATCAGGTCCAAAGGAAGTTTCCTTCCTTGCCCTTTTGCTGCGCCGAGGCTCTTCCTCTTCCTCTTCCTCTTCCTCTGTCGGTTCACTTGCCCCCACATTTCCTTCACTGTTCAACTCTTCAGTTGGTACAGATGTAGGTAATTTCCGGGGAAAGATATCTTCAAAGAAAGAGGCCTCTCGGCTTTCCATATACGTATCTACGTGCACATCGGGATTGTCCGACTTGTGCACGAGAAACCGATATGCACTACTGTTCTGTGCATATCCGATGAACACACAGTCCACCGTCTTAGGACCAATTCTCATCCTTTTAGGAGTGGGAACTAGGACCTTTGCGAGACAACCCCAAACCCGCAGGTTCTTATAACTGGGTTGATGACCTTTCCATAACTCATATGGAGTCTTTTCTCGCTTCTTATGTGGTAACTTGTTTAAAACATAGTTAGCGGAAAGTACAGCTTCCCCCCACATGTTCTGGGGTAACCCAGAACTGATTAGCATAGCATTCATCATTTCCTTTAGCGTTCTATTTTTACGCTCAGCAACCCCATTTTGCTCGGAAGTGTATGGGGCTGTGGTTTGATGTATAATGCCGCTTTCAGCGCATATCTGTTCAAACGGTGATTCATATTCACCGCCTCTATCACTTCTCAATGTTTTAATTTTCTTATTGAGTTGATTTTCAACTTCGGTCTTATAAAGATCGAATTTCTCTACTGCTTCGTCTTTACTTCTCATTAAGTAAACGTAACAGTATCTAGTACAATCATCTATAAAGGTGATAAAGTACTTTTTTCCTCCTCGCGTTTGTATAAACTTTAAGTCGCATACATCCGTGTGTATTAGACCGAGAGGTTCACTTTCTCGTTCAACATGTTGAAACGATGATTTCGTTAATTTTGCTTCTACACAAATCTCACATTTGTGTTGCTTATCAAAAACGAAATTTGGTATTAGTTTTAGTGAAATTAATTTCTTTAAAGAATTATAATTCACGTGACCTAATCTACCATGCCACAAATGAAATGACTCAAATAAATAATTAAACTCAGAATTATTATTGGCCTCTTGGGCAACAGTCATTACAGTACTTGTGCTAGCCTCAGCTTTAGCACCTTTATTGGGAGCAGGTGTCCCTACGTTCAACTTAAACATGCCGTTG
This sequence comes from Primula vulgaris, assembly GCA_963920805.1. NCBI lineage: Eukaryota > Viridiplantae > Streptophyta > Magnoliopsida > Ericales > Primulaceae > Primula > Primula vulgaris. The sequence goes on along the minus strand of OY987222.1, from coordinate 5,767,969 downwards.
GTCATATAGCCACGGCCTACATAGACACCATTTTTGGTGATTACAATTTTATCGGATTCTAAGACTAGCTTGAACCCGTTCTTCACCATCACAGATCCGGATACCAGATTCTTACGAATATCCGGAACATGGAGCACATTGGTCAACCTCAGCTCTTTTCCCGAGGTCATCTTCATCACGACCATTCCTTTTCCTTCCACCTTGGAAGTAGCAGAATTTCCCATGAAGCAGCTTTCTCCCTCTACCGCTTCATAGGTCTTAAACATCCACCTACTTGAGCAGATGTGGCTTGTGGCGCCGGTATCCAGCCACCACTCTTTGGGATTGCTCCCCACGAGATTGACCTCAGAGACCACAGCAGTAAAGTGGTCGTCATCTCGTCCTCCCTCAGCCATATGAGCCTGAGCTGGAGCTTTCCTCTTTCCCTTGCCCTTAAAGTTCCTCGGGAGGGGCTTAGGCTTAACAGCGCCTTTATTGTCATAACAGTCCGCGGCACGATGGCCGGTCCTGTTACACACAAAGCAGGTTCCCGCAAATTTCTTCGCGACAACAGCACTGCCTCCGATGTCAAGACGTTTCCGTTTGACGTTGGAGCTTTCGACCACATTGGCCTTTGCCATCGGGATGACAGCACCACCGACTCTCCTCACGGAGCGACGGTTGCTCACCTCGATGTTGAGCTTCTCAATGAGCCCCTCCAGCCTCATTTCCTTTCGCTTGTGCTTAAGGTAGTTTTGAAAGTCTTTCCAAGATGGTGGCAATTTCTCAATCATGAGTGCCACCTGGAAAGGCTCGTTTATCACTAGCCCCTCAGTCTCAAGGCGATGGTAAATGAGTTGGAGCTCCTCAACTTGCTCCATGACACCCCTGCTGTCAGTCATACGGTACTCGTGAAAGTCCGTGACAACAAATCTCTTTGTGCCAGCGTTATTCACTTTGTACTTATTTTCGAGAGTCTCCCATAGCTCCTTTGCAGTAGCTTTGGGCTCGAAAACACTGAACAGCGTGTCATCTAGAGCACACAGGATATAGTTCTTGCATAGGTAGTCGGCATGTCTCCATGCCTCAACCGCAGAGAACGACTGCTCGTCCAGATCGTCCTCGCTTAGGACGGGAGCAGTCTCCTTGAGAAACCTGGTCAAATTCAGAGTGGTGAGATAAAACAGCATCTTTTGCTGCCAACGTTTGAAGTTGTCACCCCTGAATTTTTCTGGTTTCTCCAGATGAGAAGTCGGCAAAGTAGGCACAGCCGAATACATCGGTGCCTTGCCCTTGGCCGCAGCCTTGGCTCTAGCCGCAGCCTTAGCTGCGGCCTTGGCCGTGGCCGCTGCTTCGGCCGCAGCCTCAGCTTTGGCCGTAGCATCCGCCATAGCCGCAGCCGCGGCGGCCGCAGCCGCTGCAACTGCGTCATCGACGTTAGCCACCACATTCGCATCGCCCCCAGTGTTATGGACAGGCCCACCAACCACTGGGTCATGCTCACCCCCGCTAGGCAACTCAATAGGCGACGTGTTAGTCATCTGAAATGACAACACAAAACGTATGAGATACGTGTACAAACAATTCTATAAACAAACACCAAAACTGAAATTTGGGTTTGTAAAAGAATTATCAAACAAAATTAAAATAAACTCTATTTATCCTTTTAAATATCAATACGGTTGATATTAAAAGGATTGAATGATTCTTATTGAGTACCAATACGGTTGGTATCAACAAGATTAAAAAACCAAAATTAAAACTGTTTGGAATTTTCTTTTGTAATCAATTTCTAATATAAATTAGAATCGAAAACAAAAAAGCATTATTCCTATAAAAATAAAAAATTGTATTGATCAATACACGAAAGAAACAACAGGATATCGGTTAAGATTGTTGGTTTCCGTGTACGAAATAACAATTAACAATAATTAAAGGACTAAACAAGAATAAACAAAACCCAGTGTAATCTTTATTAATTTCGAAACTGATACAGAAATTAATGATTACAACATGTAGGTACTGAAACGTAAATAAAGCAAACGTTATCAGATTATTATTAATTAATAATCTGATGTATTGAATTGCAATAAATAGAAACTGCCGGACTGGAAAGTATAAACTTAACAGCCGGACTGTTCTGATTTAAATTGAAATAACAGGACTGAATTGAAACTATTCTAATTACTGAATTTAATTACAGAATTGAAATTACAGCAAAAAACAGAACTTTAAAGAAATTACAGAATAGTACAAACAGAATTAAAAGCTACAGCTAAGGACAGCAAATTAAAATACTGAAATAAAAAAGGACAGAATTGAAATGCGTAAATAAAATGGACAGAATTAAAAGACGAGGCTACTGTTAACAGTATGCCCTTAACCGATATTCGCCCACCACCTTAAGGTTTCTGGTTGCGTTGGCGCTTCGATCCCAAGGTACAACGTCTCGGATGACTCGTCGGAAACTGGCGACGAGTCAAGGTCGAGCTGTGGTGGGTGGTTCTCTCTGTTTCTAAAATGTAATGCTACTGTTTAGAGAGATGATATATGCTACTGGTATTTGATTTCAGAATGTTATGTGTGTGTATTTGACATGTGGGGGTCTGCCTAATTATAGGCTTGCTGAGTAATCTCAGCCATTAAGGTCACTTTACTACTGTCACAGTTTTCGAAATTCGAAACTGCAGTATTAACTTTGCAATGAAATCACATTTATTGCAACAGTTACAGCTTTGCTGGAAGCTTTTCCCGAACTGGCACACTTTTCCGAACAGGCACGCTTTTCCCGAACAGAAACACTATTCCTGAACAGGCGCGCTTTACCCGAACAGGAACACTTTTCCCGAATAGGAACAGGCGCACTTTTTCCCGTCGAGTTAAAAACCCGACGAGCAAGCCCGCCCGACGAGCAAGCCCGCCCGACGAGCAAGCCCGCCCGACGAGCAAGCCCGCCCGACGAGCAAGCCCGCCCGACGAGCAAGCCCGCCCGACGAGCAAGCCCGCCCGACGAGCAAGCCCGCCCGACGAGCAAGCCCGCCCGACGAGCAAGCCCGCCCGACGAGCAAGCCCGCCCGACGAGCAAGCCCGCCCGACGAGCAAGCCCGCCCGACGAGCAAGCCCGCCCGACGAGCAAGCCCGCCCGACGAGCAAGCCCGCCCGACGAGCAAGCCCGCCCGACGAGCAAGCCCGCCCGACGAGCAAGCCCGCCCATGTGTGATACACAATACACACATGTGTATGTGGACACATTACTTAATATCCACATAGGATACCTTAGTATATATATTGTAAAAATCACTCATGATTTTCCAATGTGGGATAACCCTCATGGGTTAAATCCCATTTCTTTTCTCATTTTCCAGCATTGACTTTATTGCCTCTTTCGAGTACCAACCTTCGAGTCCAATTATCATTCACACCCTTCCTCCGAATGGGTCATGCGATATACCGTTGCGAAGCTCGTCACACGAGCTACTCAAACGCAAAGAGTATGGCCTCAGAAAAACTGAGGAGTCGCATTAAAAATTGACTCAAAGATGGTCCCTGACCACTTGGAACAACTATGTTTAAATTACATATTTTCCAATTTTTCCAACAAACCCTTCCCAGAATCAACTATTATATTTATAGCTTTTTTTTTCACAGTTTAAACTATTCTAATACTTTTATAGTTTTATCCAAAAAAAATTGGTTGAGGTTTTTCGTATGGATCTGATCTAGGTCCTAAATAACACATATACGAGTTTAGATTTTTGGTGAACATCTATGTATTGCGTATATATAAGATAGAACTGAGTTTTAGTAATTTAGTTCTATTGTTTAGAGCAATATATAAAATTAATTACTCAGAAAAACAGTCCAAATTTTAAATAGTGAAAGGTGTTTAAGGAGATTGAAATATTGTGTAATATGAAAATACTTCATATAATCTAATAAATTGACATTTTCATATTAATTATAAAGAAGATTTTAGAGAAATTGATGTGTATGCTTGATAAATAAAAATTGCATTTTTGGAGAATTAAAATTGAATATAATGAGTGTGCCTTAGTCTTTATTTCTCTTTCCAAATTGGCAAAAAAACAATAGATTGGTAAATACTTTTGAACGAACCATATTTTGGTAAATTGTTTAGCCAATAGCTATATTTTGGTAAAAAAAAAAACTCGTATAGTTAAGATTATTAAGAAAAAGTAGAAATTAAAATATGCATACACCGAAAGATATGAACAGAATCAATAAATATGGTTTTATAGTCTAAAACCCCCCAAAACGTACTATTGGAGTAGAATAAAGCAAAGGTAGGCAAGAAATTGATGGAGAATACGAGAGCCAAGTACTCTCTCAGTCTTGATATTCTTGTTAAGAAATAAGTTGACACATATAAAGACTCGTGATGTTATTTTTATTGGAATGTGGAGAAACCTTTTGTGCGGTATTTTCTTCTACTTGTGTAACTTATCGTGCAAAGGAACAAGTGCTCTTGTTCTTCTATTAAATGGTTCAGACAAAGCTTAAAAAACGAGCATGCTTCTTTTAAAAAAAACGAGCATGTTGATTTTTCTAACACATGTATATATGCCAAATGACGTCTTTAGTGTTTCCAGAAATATCTTCAAAAAATTTCTACAAGGAACTTCTCACGATACTTTCTTGTTATATATTTGAAAACCAACAATCATCCAAAAAAAATTGATAAAATATTCTTCTGAAAGCTGAAATTCTGTAGCTTCTATTATATAAGTTTGTACAAACATAAAGATAAATATGCTATAAGGAAAAGAAAATACTTTTATCATAGTTCTCCTTCGTTAGATAAAATATTATCAAATAATTCATAACTTTATAGATTAAGCTCAATACTTCATTACATAAACAAAAAAGTATATAATATTCCAGTCTTATCATCAGAAAACATTGTCTAATTCTCTCAGTTGTGAGTTATGTTTGAAAAGGAAATTAGTATAATAAGTTGTTTTAAATGTTGTCTTCTTTGGTCAGATAATCAGAAGGTTCTGACGACGACAGAGGGCCCCTTCCTTACTTGGATCGACACAAAACGTTAACCCCTATACAATCTCCATGTACCCGGATGATACTAAGAGTGTTTCTTAGTGCATTTCCTCCGGAGTGCGGACTCCTTTTGGGGGGAGTAGCCTCCTCAGAGTGTGTGTTATTTGCTATTTTCACATTCACATATTGCTGTTGTGCTTTTTCCACAATACAAAGTTCTTGATGTACACTTTCTTAAGAAATTTCGACAAACTTGCAGCGGGTTCATGGTAGTCTCTTCATCCGCGAAAACATGAATATTGTTGTAGGATATTATTGGCCATTTTGAGCCTTAGAATTAACCAGCATAGTGTTTGTCTATGTATGCAATATACTACAAAATAGTACTGTAATGTGAAAGTTACCATATATTTGATATTAACATGTTATGATTTAATCTTGAGAATTATCAAGAATAAAATTTATGCTTATGGTAACAACATATTTTGATTTAGATCTTGATAATTAATTAAGTAATTACCATAAAAGTCTGACTAGTTGCATGTATGTAGTGTGATTAACATGTATGACATGCATATATATTCTACAGCGGTAAATATATTTGTTTCTTTGCACGCTGTGATTTATCTTGCGAATTATCATGTATAAAATTTACATATAAGGCAGTAGATTTATAAAATATTTATTTAGATCTTGCTAGTGTAAAATTGGTAAATAATAATCTAGATTGATAGCGCTAATTTGATTTCTTTATAAGTAAATATGTAATGCCATGTTAGTTAATCATGAAACAGGTAGAATCTAGATAATTGATCACTGCCATGTAATATTTATTTACTATCATGTATAGAATTACTTATATTGATTGATATCTTGTTAGCATAATCAACATATCTTTTGATATTATCATTAGATATAAATAGTTTAAAGTAATTTGAGCAAATTCCTTTGACAAATGTGACCAAACTTTAAATTATGAAATTTTAGGCAATACTTGTGGGCTAGTTTTTTTTTTTTTTTTTGTAAATAGTGGGTAACCGTATACCACATAATTTCACTAACTACCTGCCTAAAAGAGTCATTTGTGACAATAATTATGGACCAGTCGTTCCAAATCGAAATCTTTGGTAAAACCAAATTGATTTGTCAAATATGAGGCCTTATACTCTTGTAGGTCCTGTCCTACCTTGTTGAGTTATAAAATATTCGAGAAAAACAGTGTTATCTGGTAATAGCTCATGAAAGAATTAAAATTTCTTTACAAATGCTCCATTCAATACGACCAAAAGCGTATTTTAGAGGAGTTGAAATGTCTTTCAAGTGGTTGCTACCATGTTTTTTAAAAGCATTTAAAGTTAGCTTATCATTTCGCCTGTCGTCGATTGATAAATGATTTAGATGCTAAGACATGATTGTCTGTACTATCATTCGCATGTCGTTGATTGATAAGAGCATTTTGATATTGTGACATTGACTGAATGAGATATTCCCGGGTCAAAAGACGAGGCTTGATTTATAATCACATCGCATTTGGATTCTCTTTGAGTATATATTTCGTGATTAATCCGAAATCCATGCAATTAATGCTCATTTTGAAAGACTAGTATGTGTAAAGATCACGAAATGGACTCGTAGAATTCTTGTAAAGAATTGAAGGAGTTATTGTGGACTTATCCAACCATAAGACGGGTCATAAATATAAATGGTTATGGTTGATGCATCGACAATATGGTCACATTTTACTATTGTCCACATAAATACAGCACTTTCCAAACTCTTAGCCTTATCATTAAGTTTATGGCTCATGATCCGGATTATCCTGAAAAGTCTAGTCGACTTGATAATACCGAAGAGTAAGAATTGAAATTTCGATTTGAATTACGTGAGTTTGGAAATTGAAACTGAACATCATGTCGATTATGTTCAGACCCAAATGGACTCACGGAAAGTTTGATGATGTGACTGCAAATAATTGCACGCACTTCTTGGTCTTGTGTACCAAGATTTATATTTCCGTGTGGAGTTATGCTATTTTGCTGCATTGGTCCGTTATGTTGCCCAAAGACACTCAGACACCATATGTGTACCAGCTGGTTACTGGTTATGAGCCAAAAGTCTCATATTAACGCGTGTTTGGAGTGCTTAATTAATATTTTGATTGAGCCGCTATAACATTCAAAATATGGACCTCTAAAGGGGACATAAGTCGATTATGAATCCGATGCCTATCATTTGATAGAGTAACCTTGGCAAGCGATCTATTTACCGCATGATATGCGAAAGTGACATCGCTAAGACTGTTCTCCCCGTCGTTAGGGAGAGATTTGCATGTTACCGTTGATAAGGAACGATGTGAAGTAACGTGGCATAACCCACTCGGTCTTAGCTTGATATCCAAAATTGTACTTAGTGATAAGTAAGTACATAGACCCCCTCAAGTCTAACTAAATGCCAAACGCATTTAATTACTTTATGAGATGTCACGAGATCATTTATACCTGCTGCAAAATTCTTGCAAGGATAGACGTCCTTGTCGGACGCCGTGTTCCAGTCGTAACACGTTGCTTTGGCCGAACCCGCCAAGCAAAGGACGCTGCCGTCGGCCGTCAATCTGTCGTCCTTCCCAAGATACGAGGAAGTTGACCGGTTCTTAATTCGTTCAGCCTCAGAGGTGCTGAACTGAAACTCGTTTGTCACACGAGATTATAAAGGATCAAGGAGATGTGTGATTTCCTCATCATCCTAAGAATCTCGAAACGAGACTGTCATTGATTACTTGTTCATATATTCGGTGACGACTGATAATATGAACAAATTATGACAGGGAACCATGTACTGTTGCTTGAAGTCAACGGAGAATAGACTGAACTAATGAAAACTTATAATCCAAGTAGACTCCTTAGCGAAAGTGTGTTCGGACCTGTAGCTCCAACACCACAAATGTTAAACGAGTTCGTTTATTTGGTTATTCGTAAGGAAACGTGATGAGAATAATGATATTGTAGAATGCTCGCCTAGTAGAGCAAGACTTCTCTCACACCTTGGAATTGATTACGAGATGGTTGATTTCCTCGTAATGGACGTTATAACGGTCCCCTACTTTATCAGTTTAGTATTTTGTGAAAAACTGATTATGCAGTATGTGATTGTGGTCACTATTTTATCTCTATGAGAATTTAGACAAATAGATACAGATGAAGATACTTGTGTGACTTCATATGCTTTAATCAAGCAGTTCCTGACCATGGAACACGATCTCAATTAAATGAGACGTTCAATATATTGATTAATATAATCCGAGCGGACGTGGTATACCCGCCTAAGTGAATACTTATTTAGCTTGAGATACTTGAACAAGTATTATGCCCTTGCGTGTTTTATTACGCGATCCATTTTTGGATTTGCCTTCGAGATGAAGGATCTTGGGAAGACACGGTAGTGACTCGGCCCGATGATCGCGTAAAGATTGAATCTAAGTCCATGATTCAGACTACATCCAGAATGTGTATGACGTTTTTAGTCATCATGACGCTAAGTCGTCGGATTCTCCCATGATCGTTCGATCACTAGACATTGATATAGACTCAGTCCGTCCCTGATGAGACAATGAAGAGATATTGAACATCATGTACTTGGTCTAAAGTACTTTAGATATTGAACATCATATCTAAAGTACAATAAGCGCATCATTGTACTTGGTCTAATGTGCTAGGACGAACATCTCGTATGCTGTGAATGGTATAGCTCGACACAGCATCGCGCTAACACGCTGCCATCGAAATGGCATAAAAGACATTTTTCTATTACCTTAAGGTAACTGTGGATGAGGGCTTGTCTTATCCCATTTGCGTCATCGAGTGTACCTACCCTCTTCGGTACTCGAATTAACGCAATCCTTTTTCGGTTATACCGATACCGGTTACTTATCAGACCCGCATAAGAGATATTCCTAACATGGTATGTATTTACCATTAGGAATAAGGCAATATCTTGGAGGTTTTGGAATGACTCCAAACGAATCACTCTGATCTACTCGTGCTCTATGAGACGACTAGAGATTGTATATGGCTTCGAGCTCGTATTAGCCATATTTGAATTACATATGCTCTGTCTCACGATCCAGATAAAACACTTGTCTTATTTGAGGACAACTTGTTGTTATCGATCAAGAGAGACATGACTATATTATGCTATTTAGCATTTCTTGCCGAAATAAATCTTCACATATGAAGTTTAAGAGCATCCTGTCGAATGCTCAGTTTATTCCACGTTATATTTCTTGCATACAGTCGTGTGCAAGTAAATGAGGCATCCAGTCGAATGCTCGTACTCATTATTCGAATATGAAATCATTGCATCCAGTCATGTGAAAGTGAGGGGGAGCATCCAGGTGAATGCTTATTGTACTAATTACTACTTAGTCGAAATCCTCGCACCCTGTCGTGTGCAAGTGAAGGGGAGCATCCAATCGTATGCTCGTGTACTCTTTTTGTCCTTAGACTAAGGTTTTTTCCCATTGGGTTTTCCTTGGCAAGGTTTTTAGCGAGACACGTTCCCATCATATCTCACTTAAGATTGCCGAAATTAGAGGGAGTATCCTGTTGTATAATTCTTACCACTGTCTACTCTTTTGTCATTCGACTAGAGATTTTTTCCCACTGGGTTTACTCTAGCAAGGTTTTGATGAGGCACATGTTTTGTGGTTGATCCCTACTACTACCATTGTTGCACACTTTTTCCTTCGATCAGAGATTTTTCCATTGGTTTTGCTCTGGCAAGGTTTTGATGAGGCACACTGTTTTGTGGTTAGTTACTTACATGATATTTCGGCCTATATCATTCGGCTGCACAGTTTCTCCTATGAACCGGTTTTGTCCCACACTGGGTTTTCCGGCCCTAAGGTTTTTACTTGTTTGGCATTGCGAATGAACTCAACTCACATCGACAATATGAAGACGAAGAAATCAAGACGTCAAAAGGGGAGTGTTGTAGGATATTATTGGCCATCTTGGGCCTTACTCTATTGGGCCTATCTGGGTTTTCCTAGCATATGTAACCATAACCTCTATTATATAAAAAGGGTCAGGGGTCTCTTTATATATCTCTCGTACACTCATATTAATGAATAAACACTTCGTTTTATTGTCTCTCTCTATATTCTCTCCATATATCTATATACATATATATGTGAGCTAATATGTCACACAACAAATATAAAGATGTGTATAGTGTTAAAACAGTAACCTGAATATTAAAATGTGTATTTAGTGTTAAACAATATTTTATAGTCTAAACTGACCATCTTTCTTAGAAAAGTTCACCTCATTCACTTGAAAATATATCACATTTAGTGGGAACCTCCCGTTTATTGTTGTTCTATAATGTATAAGTGGCTCAAGACACCGTTGCATGTAATATAAAAGTAATAATAATTAGTAAATACAGGTATCAGAGACTAAAAACAAACTCCCACCAACAAAGTTCTAGAGACGGATTCTGAATTTGGGTGTTCAATATTATTCAATGAACAATCCACTCCCCTTAGAGATGCTCCAACTTTTAAATGTTGAGTGCACAGCATCAACAATTGGAAAGTGAATTTCCAATCAAATCATTCGCTAACAAAAAAGTACAATAAGTAATCATCAACACAAACAATGTTTACGATTGGTGTACCAAATCCACCATGTTCAATTTCTTCAGAGGATACTTGATGTCGAAGACAAGAAACAACTACTGTCACGATTAGTTGCAGTTGAGGATCATCATAGTTTTATGCAACACGAGTAATTTCTTCAATAGTCAATCTAAGTTGATGGTACACAACTGGACTCAAGATTAAAGAATGTATTGTAAATAAAATTTGCTTCTTGTCATTCATGGAAGGCATAATTGATTTTGAGTCACTATCAATTTGTAATAAATCGCTGTTTAATGGCTTGAGAGAACAATAATTAAGCATCATAAACCATTCGTTGTCTACCTTTTCAAGCCATGCAATTTTGATCTTCAACCAGTCACCCGTGAGCTTGTTATATCCAAGATCTATTCCAAATAATTGGATGAGATTCTCAATGGATGAACAAATAGGATAGAACAAGAAATTTTTTCCAAATAGAATCAACATGTGAGTTTTTTATTTTTCTCTTATCAAAAGGGAAAATTCCCAAAAAACTATTGTAATCTCGTCCAAATACGAGAAAGTTCACAAGATTAGATATTTCAATATGGACGGTTCCTCCTATATTGTTTCCTCTCGTATCTATTAAAGAGTCAATCAAATTACAATGATAGCTCTTACTATTTCAGGAGGAACAAGCTTGGTGGTGATATTATCGTTAAACTGTTCTTCGTTGTAGGTGTAATCCTTCAATCCCCATGTGCCAATGCCAATACTTAATGCATTAGTAAAACCAGTGTACCTTGTATTTATGTTGTCCATTCCTTTTTCGAGAGGGAGAACAGAAGATGTCATTAACAAATTGAGTGATGTACCAGACTTTGGGTCCTCATTCGCTTTCAAATTTGCACATATAACCCCTATCTCAGTTGGCAAAGAAAGGCCCTTCTATGACCCAGTTAAGACCACATCTTCTTGTCCACTTTCTTGTTTCGTCATTGCAATTGTTGACAACTTGTTTGTCGATTAAACAAAAGCATTTGATTATTTTAAAGCATTGTCGGGAAAGTTGAGTAGGTCTGTGGTGATAGACTCTTCATCTTCAGAGACATCACTTTCTTCCTCTTGTAAGTTCTCGCAAATTCTCCTAAAAATGTCCTCCATTTTCATGGCATGATCCTTAGATATGTCATCATGTTCCTTTCTTTGCTCCTTAAAAATTTCATCTATCGCATTGTTTTGCTCCTCAAAAATTTCAGCTATCTCGTTGTTTTGCTCCTTTACGTGTCTAGCATCGTCCACATCATAATGATATTCCCAGTTTGGTTGAGGATACACGTACGTGTATTGATTGGGGGATGTGCATATTGTTTGATTTTGGTACTGGCTATCGTATCGTGGGTAATATGCTTATAATGTAATTGAATGAGGGTGTGTTGGTGACGAAGAGTAGGGTGTTGAATAAAGAGCTATTTGTGGTTCGAGTGGAGGCGAGCACCACTGAGGTTGTGAGTGAGTGTGTATGTTTAGTGACATCGTCTCGGTATAGGGATAATTATGTGGTGTTGATGGAGCGTGGCTCAAGTAATTATGATGTTGTTGTTGGTGGGTTTGGTCTAATAAATGTGTGGTTAGGATTTGTGTAGGTTGATAAACGCCGTACTCTGGAAATTGCAGAGGGTTTGGTTTTTCCTTTGTGTGGGAATTTGGTAGAGGGCTATGTCGTAGTTGCTACGGTGGTTCGTCTCGAGGACGTGGGGGTGGTGATAGAACAAATAAAGGCACGGAAGAGTATGGGGTATATGATGGCATTTCAATTCTCCAAGTTTCTTGATGTCTGTTCAGTTGAGTAATATTATCGAACACCTGGTGTTCAAACTTTTTCTCATAACAGATACTACTATTTTCAGACTAATATCCCCAATATGAATACGACATATTGAATTTTAAAAGAATGAAAAAATGAAGGAAAGAAGAATCGATATTCTAGTACCACTTGTAACGAACTTAGATATTAAGGTAATAAAACAGTGAAAGCAAACTAAGAACCAGCGACTCTATTTTGGTGATGTTTTCTCATATATATGATTAACAAAAGTTGATTGAAGAACAAGATCAAAAGCTGAAATCTAAGTACAAATTGAAATAAACTGCAGAAACTTAAAAGACAAAAAAAAAACAAAAAAACCAACAGAATAAAATTGCATTCATCTTTTCTTTTTCTCCCTCTCAGCAGTCTTCCACCATTCTATTTATAGTGCGTTACGTTGTTGATGACTTCTTAGATTGCAAAAGGGTCCTCAAGTTTTCGAAAATATTGCATTAAACTCTTGATCATCAAATATGACCCTTACTCCTTTTCTTTTCAGAATCATCTACCTCTCTCCCTTCCTCTCTTTTATCCCTTCTCCGGACTCATTACACATGCACACATCTGGTTTGTCTTTCTTCTTTTCTGTTTAGAATTTAATTATTGGGCTGCTATTCTCTTATTATTAGTAAATGTGCGATAAGCCACACTCAACAAGTAGTCCAGCCATGACCTTTACATCTTTTCCGTAAAATAGACGCTGCTGTTACATTTACTTTCCATGTAATAATGCAGAACTTTCCTCTATGACTGGCCGATTTTGGAGTATTACACAGAAATGAGACCAGTGGTGAACTCAGTCGGCTTACACGTGTTAGGATATTTCAGCAGCTATCTTGCTTCTCAATTTTATTTTATATTGATAGAAGAATAGATGTGACTATTTAGGGGTGATCTGAGATGGTTGTTCTTTCTATTTGCTTGTTTCTCTCATGTCTTAACACAACCATCCTTTACATGATGATGCCCACATTTTCTGTAGCGAGTCCCAGGTTTGGACATCTTTTGTTTAAATAATAATAAAAAATATGGTGCTTTTCTTTTGTAATGCCTCTGAGAGAAATATTGTTTGCATTTTTCAGATTAAAGACGAAGAGATGCAAGCATTAGATTTTATCAATTACACTTACGAGGTGTTTGGGTTTACTTATGAGCTGAAACTATTCACAGTATGACACAGTTCTTTACTCCTTTATGTTTTGAAGTTTTTCTTTTTTTGGTCTGTGATTGAATTTAAAATTTGAGTGTAGAGACCGGAAAAATATCTTGGTGATCTGGAAACATGGGACAAGGCAGAAGCTGCTCTTACAGAAGCACTAAATGAGTCTGTGAAGAATTGGGAGGTTAATTACACATACTTTTTCGCCTCACATTCCATGTTAATCTTCACATTGTCCATATCGTTGCTTGCTCTTAATTTATCCCTTCTATTTTTTCTCCTAAGTAGGCACTGCAAGTGTCAGATTAAAATTATTATCAGCTTCTAAAAAGGCATTTCCTATTTGACTCTGCAATTCTTCTTAACATATCATTTATTTTAAGTGTATATCCAGTTTAAACACATTGTTATTACTTAAAAGCTTTCGCAACCGTTGCTCCAAAAGTTGAACTTTAATCTGGTGGTAGTTACTTTAAACTTAGTGCTTCATGTAGATGTTTCTGTCGTCACTTGCTTTTTTAGTGGTGTTGTGAAGATAAACGAAGCTGATGGTGCATTTTATGGGCAAAAAATTGATATCAGCGTGTATGATGCCTTGAAAAGAAAATTTCAGTATGCAACTCTTCAAGTGTTTATGTAATTTTTTTCCTTTTTTTATGTAGTATATTGTTGATTGCTTTGTATTTAACGGATGGTGATGATGATAATGATAATGATTTAATTCAGTTGGACTTTCAACTGCCTAGTCGTTTCAAGTTGTCGTACTCTGCGGAAGATGAAGTTAACAAGGAGAGACCTGTTATGATACACAGAGCTATCATCAGTTTTGTTGAGCGCATGCTTACTGTCCTCTTAGAACACTACAAGGGCAAGTGGCCTTTCTGTCTAAGCCCACGCCAAGCTATTGTTTCCCTGTCTCTGAGAAATCAGAAGTTTATGCCCTGCAGGTGCCTTGTACTATCGATATGTTGTATTATGATTCAGTGAAAATCTGCATTATGTTCGAGAGTGACTCGAGACATATGCAGTATAAGTGTGGTCGACTAATTTCTAAATACTCCAGTGATCCTGGATATTCCTGGTCAGCTGGTTGTATGGAGTTTTCTATGATTCACTTTTTCTGTAGACCTTTGAAAAGTCTTGCAGATCACCATTTTAAACAGCGTATCGATAATTTATATTTTTTAATGTGATCCATTATGCAACTGGGAGATTTGAATATCTTCTTTATTTTCGTAATAGGTGAAGGACCAACTTCATGAAGTTGGCTTTTATGTTGATGTCGATACGAGTGATAGGACAATACAGAAAAAAGTGAGTTTCTAAAGTTACGTTGTCGTAGACAGGCTTCAGTCTTGTTTCGTTTGTACGTTATAGGTGTGTTTGTAACCCGGAAAACTTGCTGGGAAAGAAAGGTTTCCTAAAAAAATGTTTTCTCATGTTTGGAAGTTGCAGAAAATAAAAAAATAAACATCACGAGAAAATGAGAGAAAACTTCTCATGTTGACCAGTGTCAATCGTTTTCTTAGGCAAAACAAGATGAAAACCAAGATGGGATTATATCCAAACGGAATTGATCAAAAAAATTAACATAGAAAAAAAAATAGAAGAAATAACATTGTCAGCCGAAAACTGCCAAAGAAACAAAAATATATGAAAAGAGTTCCGAGTAAAAAGGAGTTCAAAAAAACTCCGTTAGAAAAAAGTTATTCTTAAAAAGGCCAAAGAGTCAAAAAAGCAAAACCAAAAAAAAAGTTGAAAAATGAAATAGTAAAAACAGTACAAATAAAGAACAGAATTAGAAAGAAATTGAAAACGTTGAAAAATGAAACAGTTAAAGGGCAACCCCGGTGCTAAACTCGTGCTATGTGCGGTGTCCGGGGAGGAGTCAGGTCATTTTGGGCCTAATGATAATAAAACATTTTGGCCTATCAGACTTTTGGGCCTTTTCTGCTTTTTCGCTGTTTTTTTTATTTATTTATTTTGTTACTTTTGGGTTTTTTTTGGGAAATTCCTTATGTTTCTGATTTTTATCTTTTTTTGGAGATTTTGTATGGTTTTTTTGGAAAAAAAAATTCTGATTTGAAAATTTCTTTTATTTCTTCCCAAATTTATGGGTTTTTTTCCAAATCGTAGGTGCCTATTACAGAAAAACTACATTCCCTAGAAATACATTTCTTTGTTGTTGTTTTTATATTCATCCAAAGTCAAAACACTTGGGCGTAAAAGGATTTCATCTGCATTTTCCATTTGTTTGTGTTTCTTTTGTATTTTTTTGTTATGACGGGGTTCTAAAATGGCTAAAAGGATTATCTTAGATTAAAACATGCGAGGCTTTTTATGTCTTTCCTTTAGACTAGATTTCAAATTTCATCTTCTTGTGGACTTAATCAGATCCTTTTTGTTGATATACCATTGGTTCCCTTTAGGTATGAGAGGAGTACAACTACATTCTGGTGGTTGGTGAAGAGGAAGTCAAGACTGGGCAGGTAACTTTGATTTAAATGTTATATAACGACAAATATCATGAGCTGTATACAATATTACAGATTAATGTTCCACACTCTTAATTTTGGCTGGTATGCACACTCAATTCATAAAGATTAACTAGAAAAGAAACTGAATGTTCAAGCTTAATTTTTATTTCCTAAAAATATTTTCTGGGTATTTGGGTTATCTTCTCATTTTGCTACTGTTCTCCAATTTTATGATTTAAAATTGGGTTTTTATAGGTTTAGTACCCAAAACTATCTGCTTTTAACGATTTGGACACCCACCTTTCAAATTTCCCAATTTAGGTACCACACTATAATAAATTTCCAATTTAGGTACCACCGTTTTAATAAATTACGAAATTATGTCACGTGACATTTGACAAACATTAATTTGATATGCTAATTTGACAATTTTGCACAAAAATATGTCATCCTATAAAAATGGGTTCAAGAGGCCGGGGTAAGGCCAGGGTATGGGATGTTAGAGAATGTTCACAATCCCGAGGTAGAAGAGGGCAAAGTCGAGGCGGCAAAGATAGCGATCGAAGTAAGAAGAATCTTCGATGCTATAACTGCCAGGGTATGGGGCACTTCAGTCATAAGTGCAAGCAGCCAAAGAAGGATACCGGCCGTGATCACGTGGCTAATGTTGCGAGCGACGAGGATTCGGATGACTGTTTATTGCTTGCCGAACAGAGAAATATAGAATCGTGGATTCTAGACTATGGGGCATCATTTCACACAACCCCTCAGAAGGATTTATTCGAAAGTTACACTGCGGGTAATTTCGGTAAAGTGTATCTAGCCGACGGAGAAGCGTTGGATGTTGTTGGAATGGGCGATGTGAAAATTCGCATTCCAAACGGGTCGGTATGAAAGCTAACAAAAGTGAGGCATGTTTCGAGGTTGAGCAAGAATCTGATCTCAGTAGGTCAACTCGATACAGAAAGACACTCCATTTCGTTCAGCAATGGAGCTTGGAAAGTTTCACGAGGAGCTATGGTGATAGCCCGAGGGAGCAAGGTCGGTACACTGTACATGAAGACCGATGAGGAGTGTACAATTGCGGCAGCTGTGTCACAAAACTGCTCGGAACTGTGGCATCGACGGTTGGGTCACATAAGTGAGAAGGGGATGAGAGTGTTAGCAAAAGACGGGAAGCTACCGGGCTTGAAGTTTGTCAACCTCGACATGTGCGAATGTTGCATCTTTGGGAAGCAGAAGAAAGTGAGCTTCCAGAAAGGTGAAAAAGCTCCCAAGGAGGAGAAGCTAGCACTGGTCCACTCAGACGTATGGGGACCATCTCCAGTAACCTCACTGGGAGGATCTCAGTACTATGTGACCTTCATCGATGATTCGACGAGGAAAACATGGGTCTATTTCTTGAAACACAAGTCTGAGGTGTTTAAGAAATTTCAAGAATGGAAGGCCATGGTTGAACTAGAGATCGGGAATAAACTCAAATGTTTGAGGTCCGATAACGGTGGAGAGTATATTGATGTGAAGTTCGTAGGGTTCTGTACATAGAGAGGCATTCGAATGGAGAAGATCATCCGAAGAATGCCATAACAGAATGGCGTGGCCGAAAGAATGAACCGAACAATCAATGAGCGTGCTAGGAGTATGAGACTGCAAAGTGGGTTGCCCAAAGCCTTGTGGGCACATGCAGTCAGCACGGCGGTTTACCTCATTAATCGCGGACCCTCAGTGCCATTAGAAAGGAGAATTCCCAAAGAAGAGTGGATAGGAAAGCCTATCTCTTATGAACACTTGCGAGTGTTCGGTTGTCTGTCATATATCCATGTCGATATAAATGATCGTACCAAGCTTGAATCGAAATCCAAAGTGTGTTACTTTGTGGGGTACGGTGGAGCTGAGTTTGGATATCGCTTTTGGGATGGTCAAACAAAGAGGATCATTCGCAGTAAGGATGCCATCTTCAACGAAAGCATTTTGTACAAAGATCGACAAAGTGTGGTGGTGGAAGAACACGCGCTCCCGTCCGAGGAAAGTGGTATAGTCGACATGAATGTGTTTCCAAGGCTGGAGTTGGAAAATGACATTGAAGATGAGCCAGTGGTGCTCGGCAACCTACCAGCACATACTGAAAAGGACGAGGAGCTGCCCCAAACTCCTCGACCTGAATTGGGCCGAGGTCATCGCGAGAGGAGACCTCCTGCCCGATACTCTCCTTCCCTGCATTACATATTACTCAATGATGCAGGCGAGCCCGAAAGTAGAGAGGAAGCTCTGGAGCTGAAAGACTCGAGCAAGTGGGAGCTCGCGATGAAGGATGAGATGAAGTCACTTGAGAAGAATGTGACTTGGCAGTTAGCCGAACTGCCCAAGGGGAAAAGGGCACTGAGCAACAAATGGGTGTTCCGACTAAAGGAGGAACAAGATGGCTCGAAACGGTATAAGGCACGATTAGTAGTCAAAAGGTTCCAGCAAAAGGCAGGAATTGACTAAATCGAGATCTTTTCACCAGTCGTAAAATTGACGACTATTCGGCTATTGTTGAGCATTGTTGTAAATGCGAATTTTCATCTTGAGCAGTTAGATGTAAAAACTGCCTTTCTCCATGGAGATATTGAAGAAGAAATTTACATGCTCCAACCTGAAGGGTTTGCCGAAAAGGGAAAAGAGAAACTGGTCTGCAAACTGAGGAAGAGCTTGTACGGGCTAAAACAAGCACCACGACAGTGGTATAAGAAGTTTGACAGTTTCATGGTGGATACCGGGTTCGAAAGAAGTGATAGTGATTACTGCTGTTTCGTGAAGAGATTCAAGAACTCTTCGTACGTCATACTACTTTTGTACGTAGATGACATGTTGCTTGCCAAGTCGAGCCTTGTGGAGATTAACAAGGTGAAACAACAGTTGGCGAAACAGTTTGAGATGAAAGATTGGGGAGCCGCAAATCAGATCCTCGGAATGAGGATTTCCCGAGGAAGGGATGGGTCTTTGTTTCTGTCATAAGCCGAATATGTGAAGAAAGTGTTGGCACAGTTTAGCATGAGTGATGCCAAGGATGTAGGGTCACCGCTAGCCGCACACTTTAGCTTGTCGAAGAAACAATCACCCTCGGACGAGAAAGGAAAGGATCGTATGTTGAACATACCCTATGCTTCAACAATTGGTAGCTTGATGTACGCTATGGTGTGTACAAAACCGGACATTTTCCATGCAGTGGGAGTTGTCAGTCGTTACATGAGTAACCCACGAAAGCACCATTGGGAAGCTGTGAAGTGGATAATGAGATATCTCTCGGGTACAGTGAATTTGGCATTATGTTTCCGAAAGACCTCGAAAGGCCTGCACGGCTATGTGGATGCTAACATGGCCGGTGATCTGGACAGCCGAAAGAGCACAACGGGATGTGTTTGTACCTACGGTGGTACTGCTGTGAGTTGGACATCTAAGTTACAAAAGATTGTTGCATTGTCGACCACAGAGGTTGAGTACGTCGCGGTGACGGAAGGAAGCAAAGAGATGATTTGGTTGCAAGGTTTCTTAAAGGAGCTCGGTCAGAAAACCGACAAGGGAGTTCTGCACTGTGATAGTCAAAGTGCAGTTCAGCTAGCTAACAATCCTGTATTCCATTCACGCACCAAACACATACAGATTCGTTACCATTTTATCCGGGACGTTCTAAAAGATGGAATCTTTGCGCTAGAAAAGATTGAGGGCGCTAAGAACCCCGCCGATATGCTAACGAAGACTGTTACAATCGACAAACTGAGGCTGTGTGCAACCTCAGTAGGACTCCGAGCTTGAGGCTCAGGGTCGCCGCTACATGAAAAATGAGCAACTCTGAAGAGTAATAATTATTATACAAGGATACCAATGGGAGCATTCTGCTCGGTGGAGCACAGTGAGTTCGGTGGTCGGGGATAATCAGAATTCTCTTGAAGCACTTGACATTTGACTCCATGTGGGAGATTGTTGAGTTGTGGAGCCAAATGAGTTTTGGCCATGTTTTCTAATTATACCACATCCCTTGGAATTGTAATAAAACCCACTATGGGTTCTATATATGTCCGACTATCTTGTATATTTAATTACACCAATTTACACATCACAATCACATATTCAAGAGAGAATATTGTAAAGAAAGAGTTCTATTTGTGAGAGAACCATAGCTTGTGATTGAGCTAGATTACGATTGTAATCCTCATTATAATAATATTAAGTGCCACATGTAGCGGCCCGGAGACGTAGCCAATTTGGGTGAACTCCGTTATCAAAGAGTGTGTGCTCGGTTTTAGTTTTCTGTCTTTCTCATTATTCGCCTGATCGACCCAATATTAAGGATTTGCTAGAATCTTTCAAGGAGGAAGTTTCAGCTTTTCGCTAACCGAAGCTAAATACTGACCGCTACTCGTTGGATTGCAGCTGATGCAAGTTCTCTACTAAATGTTTCCAAATCCTGGGTTTCTTCTCTTTTCTATATTTTATCCACCAACGATGACCTTGTTTAGTTCGGATAAAGTGTGAATTTTTTTTCTCTAAGCAGGCCTTGTCTGTTTAAATCTTTTGTAATCCGAGAACTAAAAATGATGGTGGTATTGTGAAGGTTATTGCCGGGACTATTGCATTAATCTGAACTTCACTATTACAATACCCAACCCCCCTACTATTAGAAAATACCCCTTTTTGTGTCTTTTGTAGTCCATTCTTCACTATGAGTTCGAACCTATTTGAAGCTTTTGCAAATAGCTTTTGTGGACCCAAGTGCTTTATTAATCCAATCCCAAGTGATAAAAGACCTCATAAAAGACCCAAACAAACAAGGCCATATGCTTTTGGATTTCATTTGAAATTCTTTTTGGCATCAACCTTTTGCCATGCATTTTTGGCCGTTAGACAAAAGACTTGTGAAATTACTAAAATATACAAATTGTTGTGATATATTATGGTGGTTGTCCATATTCATGTAACTCTAGATACATTCATGTATAGTTTTAAGTGTTAACACCTTTGACTTTTTAGATTTACTTGATACATATAACTTCTCCACCCCTCCACTATATAAAGGGGTTAGAGTCTTTATACTTTGACATACATTGATATGAATACAACCTATATATACTTTGCTATCTCTCTATATTTCTTGCTATGTCAATACCTAGCTAATAGTTGTTACACAACATCTTATCGCCAATTTGCTTGAAGACGGAGTCAAGAAATCGCTAGGGAGTTTCGTTAAAAGGGAGTATCCGGACCGCTTTCTTGCTTGAAGAGTTTGGAAGAGGGTATATTGGGTTATAAGATCATGTATAGATCATTTATTTCACATTACTGAATTAAGGTACTGATAAACCATTAACTTTGATCGGGTAAATTAAGCTAAATAAAGCGTTAAAGCGTTAATTTTGTTCGTTTAAGTTAAGCTTCTCAACAATAAAGATATAAATTGACGATGTGAAATATTAGACGAGATATTGTTCTTTCTTTATTGATCGGTGAATCTTCTTGATCGGGATTACAACTTTTATTCTACTTATGCTCGGTCTAATAACTTGATCTCGATACCCTGACTTTTACTTGGTCTCGGTGCTCGGTCTTTGACTTGACTCTTTATGCGTACTTTCTAGTGAGATAAGCTCTGAAAAGTCTCAGTATTGTACTTTTCCTTTATGCTGAGAAGTCAGATCACTTTTTCAGTACTGATACTTGACTATTTATAGGAGTCCGTGCGCCACATGATGTTGACAAGTGTCAATCTCATCTGTCAATCTCATTGGCTTTTTAACTGTTGGACCTTTATTAATTGGACCTTTAACATCAATGGATAATTACTCTCAAATTCGTTAAAGGAAAAGACCACTATGTTCTTATCCCAACTATACTTGCGTTGGCTATCTATTAAAAACATACGGATCGGGTTATTACCGAATATCGTTTAATGGGTATTATTTTCATGTCGTATCAGGTACACAATTTATACTTGTAATAAAATGTAAAAGTTGCATGATTAATCAAGAATAGAACCGGTAATCTCATGTTTACGATGTATATCACATGATAGATGGTTATTTTTGATAAAAAATGCTATTGAAACTCATATATGTCACTTATAAAACGAGTTTAAACTGTCGGACCAAAACTGTAACTTTTTAGAACACTGGAGGACCAATATGAAACTTCTAGACTGACGCTGTAATTACCCTTAAACTACATATAGTTTCCTGTATTTACACTCATAGTCCCTATAGTTCCTCTTATAAGAAGAATCAAATAATAGCATATGTGTACGAGTTTACCTGGTGTTTAGTTCGAAAATACTCATTTACATGCATATGAGCTTAGTTTTAATTGCTACAACTTCTAAATTTAGTAGAAATCTTGTAGAAAATACCTCTTGCATGAGATAATAACTTGTCTGATGTAATTAAAACACATATAAAATGGCAAAAGTCACATTTTTAGTGTTAGATTTAATGCAATAAAATCTACAACTCATGTCATTTAATATAACTATCCCATGTTAGAATTAGTTTTCATGAGTTTGGCACGGCTATGTTACAATCTTGTTTAGGCTATTTTATGGTGTCACATAATAACTAGTAGACATTTTAAATGTTACTAGAGATTCCTCGAGCTTGAACTGATGTACATCATGTGGCATTCGATTATGAATCTAAGCTCAACATTCCTCATGTGGGTCCGGTTACTCGGTCAAAATCTAAGAAGCTCAAAATTGGTAATGAAGTGCTTATGACAAAGGACTTAACTCATTTGCTAGCTTTGAGTAGCAACTTTGCCGATAACTTTGCCGATACATCGAATTTTGGCTATCTCAAGGAGTGCATTAATTCGATGCATGAATCTGCACATTCAATGATTCTAATCTGCCAAGGGGGTGTAATCTAAGCATGCTTATGGACGTGGATATGCTTATATTAAGTGTATCTAGTGGTCAAAGTCCCTACTTAATAATATAGATAAGTGTAAAAGGTTTTTATGAATGTATCTAACTAGATTCAAGTAATCTAAGTTGGAAATCTTATCCTGTCATTAGGGTGACGTTTTTGGCTCTATATAAAGCCATATGTATCAAGTATAAGGACACGGGAATGATATAAAGAATTAAGCTTTTTGCTTGTTTATCCTTTTCTCTTATCTTGCAATTTGTGGAATTCAGATTGTTAGTGGCGAGTTAAACCCCGATTCTTATCACTCCCCTTCTTATCTCTCCGGAGTGTGGTGAATCATCCTAACGGAACTTGTTTGTGGCGCCTTTGGGCTTATCAAGCTTGTTTCATTAGAACCCCAACCCATCTTGTTTGTGGCGCCTTCGGCTTATCAAACACGAAGAGTTGGCTTCTCTATTGAGTTCTCCTAAAATTCAGCGACTTACCGACATCTTAGCATCCTGGGCACATCATATTGGTATCAGAGCAAGGATGTCGACCAGGTCACACCAGTCTAATGAAAACGAAGGTTGAATTCCAAGAGGCCTGACGCTCGACCAAGCCAAAATCTATCGGCTTGAGCGCCAAATCGAGGCCATGCAAGCGGAGATGGCGGAGATGCGTCTCCAAAACCAACAAAACCAACCACCATCTGAGCAAGACAATCAAGGTCACCGTAGTGACTTGAGTGATTATGCCGACGAAGAATATGAAGGGGCACCGCGACATCGCCAAAGGCATTATGACAATCTCGGACGTAACATGAACATCAAGATGCCTCCATTCAAAGGTAATAGCTCGCCCGAAGATTACCTCGAGTGGGAGCAGCGTGTTGAAAGGCACTTTGAGTACCACGACGTACCCGAGGAGAGGAAAGTTCGCTTGGCTGCACTTGAGTTTACCGAATATGCTCATTTGTGGTGGGAGAATTTGAAAGGGCAGAGGCGTCAGGATGGAGAGAAGGAAGTCCGAGGTTGGAGGATCATGAAACGGCTTATGCAACGTCGTTTCGTACCGGAGTACTACCGCCAAGAGTTGTACCTACATTTACAATCTCTTCGGCAAGAAGCTATGAGCGTAGAGGAGTATGTTAAGAATTTCGAAACTGCGAAGATGAGGTGTAACCTTCAAGAGCCGCAAGAGCAAACCATCGCTCGGTTCTTACGGGGTCTCAATGATGACATTGCGGATACTGTGGAATTGCAACCATTTGTTTTCTTGGAGGACGTAATTAAATTGGCGTTGAAAGTGGAGCGTCAAAGAAAACGAAAGGTCACCACCCGGCCATACTCCGCTCGGCCAAGTGGGGGGAAATACACAAACAACGCTATGACTGAAGGGAAGACTGTCTCGACCACCAACCGGGTCGGACGGGGTGAGATGGGGAAAGCGCCAATGGCTACACCAAAAAAAGATGAGGTTCCAAAGCCTAACCCGAGGCATCGGGACTTGAAATGCTTTCGTTGTCAAGGACATGGTCATATCGCTTCGGAATGTCCAAATCGGAAAGTTATGATTATCCGAGAATCTGAAATTGAGAGCGAAGCAGAAGTCGAGGAGGAAGTTCAAAAGTCCGATGAGGATTCTTTAGATGTGGCTGAAAATGGAGAGGTCCTAGTTGTTCGGCGCGTTCTTAATGTACAGCCCGTCACTACCGATGAACAACGAGAGAACATATTTCACACTCGATGCAAAGTGAGTGAAAAGGTGTGCGAGGTTATCATCGATGGAGGAAGTTGTACAAACGTAGCATCCACTACGCTGGTGGAGAAATTGGGATTGGCCACGATGAAGCATCCTAGCCCTTACAAACTGCGTTGGCTTAACGAGGTGGGTGATATTCGGGTCTCCGAGCAAGTAAAGGTTCCTTTCACTATTGGCCGATACACCGACGAAGTCCTTTGTGACGTTGTACCTATGAGTGCTAGTCATTTACTCTTAGGCCGACCATGGCAGTATGACGAAGCATACTCTTGACGGATTCAAGAATACTTATTCATTTGAAAAGGATGGGAGGAAGCATACTCTTGCGCCACTCACACCGGTGCAAATTCAAAATGATATTTTAGGCAAGACGAAGCGGGAAAATCTGGTTGTTAGTCGCAGAGAAGTCGAGCGAGTCTTGAGTACCAAGGATCAGATTTTTGTGTTGCTCATGCGGGAAATTATGCTTACCGACAAGTCCTCACTCCCACCGCAAGTTGTAAAACTTTTGGAGGAATTCGAGGATGTGTTTCCCGAGGAATTACCACCTGGTTTGCCACCGATTCGGGGAATCGAACATCAAATCGATCTCCTTCCCGGTGCTGTTTTACCTAACCGACCAGCCTATCATTGTAATCCCGAGGAAGCCAGAGAACTACATCGCCAAGTGTCAGAGTTGATAGAGCGGGGGTACGTTCGGGAATCGATGAGTCCTTGTTCGGTTTCGGCATTACTCGTACCGAAGAAGGATGGTAGCATGCGTATGTGTGTTGATAGTCGGGCTATCAACAAAATTACTGTAAAGTATCGCTATCCAATACCACGCCTTGATGATATGCTCGATTTATTGTATGGTTCAATATATTTTTCAAAAGTTGATCTTAAAAGTGGATACCATCAAATCCGTATGAAAGAAGGTGACGAATGAAAGACCGCTTTCAAAACGAAGCAAGGGTTGTTTGAATGGCTGGTTATGCCATTCGGTTTGTCAAATGCACCGAGCACCTTTATGCGTTTGATGAATCATGCCTTACGTAAGTTTATTGGGCAGTTTGTTGTAGTTTATTTCGACGACATACTTATCTATAGCAAGTCCTTTGCTGAACATTTGGAGCATCTACGACTGGTCCTCGACGTTCTACGTCGAGAAAAGCTTTTTGGGAATTTGAAGAAATCTGATTTTTGCCAAGACCGAGTCGTCTTTCTCGGTTTTGTGGTTTCAGAAAGGGGTGTTGAAGTTGATGAGGAGAAAGTAAAAGCAATCAAGGAATGGCCTGAGCCGACTAGTGTTTCGGAGGTTCGAAGTTTTCATGGATTAGCATCATTTTATAGACGTTTTGTGAAAAACTTTAGCACTTTGTTAGCCCCTCTAACTGAGTGTACTAAAGTTAATGGTGCGTTTAAATTTGATAAGGCTGCTCGTAAGAGTTTTGAGATAGTAAAGGAGAAATTATGCTCGGCTCCAATTTTGGCTCTGCCCGACTTTTCGAAAACTTTCGAAATCGAGTGTGATGCATCGCATATTGCGGACTTGTTCTTTCGAGAAGTTGTGAAACTACATGGTATTCCGAAAACAATCGTGTCGGATCGGGATGTCAAGTTCTTGAGTTACTTTTGGAAGACGTTGTGGAAACAATTGGGTACTAAACTTCTATTTAGTACAGCCTGTCACCCGCAAACCGATGGGCAGACCGAGGTAGTAAACCGAACTTTGTCTACTTTACTTCGAAGTCTTATTAGTAAAAATCTGAAATCATGGGATGGGGCTCTAGCAATGGCCGAGTTTGCTTATAATCGTAGTGTGCATAGAGTTACGAAACTCAGCCCTTTTGAGATTGTTTATGGTTTTAATCCTATTACACCTTTGGATTTATCTCCATTACCTATCAACGAGGGGGTTAGTATGGATGGAGAAAAGAAAGCCGAGTTGGTTAAAGAGATACATAAGAAGGTGAAAGAGAGGATTGAGAAACAAAATAAGATCAATGAGCAAGTGACGAATAAAAGTCGAAAACGTGTTGTTTTCGAACCAAGCGATCTAGTTTGGGTTCATTTGAAGAAGGAGCGGTTTTCAAACCTACGGAAATCAAAACTTATGCCAAGGGCCGATGGTCCTTTTCGGGTGTTGTCTAAGGTCAACGATAACGCATATAAGATTGAACTACCTGAAAGTTACCAAGGATCAAACACTTTCAATGTTCGGGATTTGACTCCATACATTGAAGACGATGAAAATATGGATTTGAGGGCAAATCCTAATCAACCCAGAGGAGATGATGTACATCATGTGGCATTCGATTATGAATCTAAGCTTAACATTCCTCATGTGGGTCCGGTTACTCGGTCAAAATCTAAGAAGCTCGAAATTGGTAATGAAGTGCTTATGACAAAGGACTTAACTCATTTGCTAGCTTTGAGTAGCAACTTTGCCGATAACTTTGCCGATACATCGAATTTTGGCTATCTCAAGGAGTGCATTAATTCGATGCATGAATCTGCACATTCAATGATTCTAATCTGCCAAGGGGGTGTAATCTAAGCATGCTTATGGACGTGGATATGCTTATATTAAGTGTATCTAGTGGTCAAAGTCCCTACTTAATAATATAGATAAGTGTAAAAGGTTTTTATGAATGTATCTAACTAGATTCAAGTAATCTAAGTTGGAAATCTTATCCTGTCATTAGGGTGACGTTTTTGGCTCTATATAAAGCCATATGTATCAAGTTATAAGGACAGGGGAATCATATAAAGAATTAAGCTTTTTTGCTTGTTTATCCTTTTCTCTTATCTTGCAATTTGTGGAATTCAGATTGTTAGTGGCGAGTTAAACCCCGATTCTTATCACTCCCCTTCTCCTCTCTCCGGAGTGTGGTGAATCATCCTAACGGAACTTGTTTGTGGCGTCTTTGGGCTTATCAAGCTTGTTTCATTAGAACCCCAACCCATCTTGTTTGTGGCGCCTTCGGCTTATCAAACACGAAGACTTGGTTTCTCTCTTGAGTTCTCCTAAAATTCAGCGACTTACCGACATCTTAGCATCCCGGGCACATCACTATTACCACAATGCGTTAATTATTTTATCTTGTCAATATAAAAATAATTGCATTCTTGCGGTCCTTTTTAATACGCTCAAAGTGCACAAGCATATAAAGTTGGAATACTCTATTTACTGTAGTAAAGACAGAGCTACTAAAATTATACACTATAACTCTACCAATGGTATATCCATTTCAATCTAAAGTTGTAAACAATATGCTCTTATTTATATAAGAATCGCTAGTCTAATCTTCCGTCTTTAAACAGTACTTCACACAATAGCCTATTTACAAAATATAATATTAGACACTTATTTATGCATTAATAAACAAAAAAAATAACAAATTGATAATATAAAACCTCATAACAATGTAACGTCTCATAATGAAAATACTAAAATAAAAACATCTATTTTAAGTATATTTGCTAATACTAGCGACATTGTCTTTACAGGACAACTCTTGATGATTCTTGGCACCCCATTTTGACTTTGAGGGGAAATGTTAAATATATATATATATATATATATATGTATATTGACATTAGTTGTAAATGATAATAGTTTTTTATGCATGTTTATATAATCTTTCTATCTTGTTTATAGCCAACTTCTTCATATAATATATGAGTCTTTTTGTCTGTTGCGCTTAGATCCTTGTTTGATATAGGATTACTGATGTTAACAAACTCCCTAATGCTATTGACTGTCCTTTAACAGTGTTATTTTTAACGCATATAAAAGCCTTGCAAGAGTACGAGTGTAGTTGAAATATATATCCCGGTAGTACGGGTTTGTTTCACGGAGAACTACCTAGATTAACTTCGATAAAGAAATTGTTTATGGAAAATTACGTTAAATGATTCTTAGCAATTACTTTTACTTCGATCTTCATCATTTTCACATCCTATTAACATGGCATTCATCTAAACATAATTTATGACAAGAGCCATACATTATTTGTTATCGTATATTCCGAATGCTAATCATGTGTTCATCATTAGCAATTCCAATATCATTATTTAATCCAATAACGAGTTTTCAATTCTTTAATATTAGCATAAACAAATAAACATCAAAATACGAACATGCATCGATACACACACCAATAAGCAAACAAATACTCAATAAAACTCTAAGAAACTTAGCTTGCGCAATCCTAGTGGTCGGAAAACACCGATGATGATCAATACTTAAAGGAACTGTGTTTTTAATTGAGATTTGAAATAAAACTTGAGTTTTTAGAGAGATGTGACCTTTCTGGATTTCTTAGACGAAAAAGTATATGGTATACTGCTGGGGAAACAATATTTATCCTCCCAAATGAGTCAACAACCCTAGCCTTAAAAATAGCCTCAAATATAACTAAGTTGACCGGCCAGGTTAACTGGTCAGGTCAACTTCTAGAATCATCTTTTAATTTTATCTTCACTTGACTCCGTTTTACACTTTGTTTGGGCTTGCTTTTAGACCCTCTGTCTTCTGATTTCTTCTCTTTTACTCATTTGTTTGGTCCTCTTGTGTCTTTGTCTCATTTTTGTGCTAATTTCGTGCTTTTTTCTGCAAGAATGCAAAATAGTGCAAATAAACCAAAAAATAAAGAAATTAACAAAACATGGCTTAAACAAGCCAAAATTCTAGTGAAACAATGTTAATTTATATCATTTTAACATCTTAAAACGACCGTTTTGTGGTATAATCATACCCCACAACTAGCTCAATGCTCGTCTTGAGTATTGGAAGCGATAAAAAAAAATTCAATCAATTTCCTTCCCCCTTGAGTTTGTGCTCTAAATAGCCTAAAACTAATAATATACAAGATAAACCACTGTCGTAGAAAAAACTATTGCATTTTGCGTATGCATTTAACACCATAAAATAATAAAAGTATTCTTTTTTATTTTATTTTTCCAAGGTATTGCAAATTGATCTCGCATCAGAATAGATTTCCTTAAACAATAAACTAAAACAATATAATGGTTTTTGGAAGAAATTTTTCTCTTCATTCAATGTTTTAAATTGTGGAATTCATGTCTTAAACATGAAAAACATGTACCAATCTAACAAAAGTTGTAATTTATAGAGTTGATACACCTTTAAGTACAGTTATTTGTCGAGAGAGAAGTGTGGTCTGAAAGTCATATTCCAAGTGCTCCAATGCTCATGGTTATCCCTTTTTGTCACCTATGCTTGTCTAATAGAGTACTAATAAAACATAAATCGCAAGTGCGGGATAGAGAATATTAAACAAAATTCTTTCCAATTGAATGGGGTCTTATTTCCACAATATTCCACAGTATTCCCTCCCATCAACTAAAACAGACAGTGTCCTCACTGTTGGAAGGAGAATAAAACATTGTGTAAAGAATTCTCTGTAAAGATTACATACATTTTCCTTTTCTTCTGCTTTTAGTTACTCTTACTTAGTTATATATCATATTATCAAAAATTACTATTTTTTTTATGTATAGCTTTTTCAACTTTCTAGTTATAACTGACTTTACTAAACATCATGGCCTTGAGCGTGCACTCTCAAAATTAGGAAGCAAACACATAATATACAAAAATCGACATGATCGAAAAACATATCACAACATCATAGTCATAAAATGGAAATAATACCAACACTTCATGAACAAGAAGCTGTTTCCAGGATGAAAATAAAAAGTTTAATAAAAAGTAAACATCGAGCAGACAGATGTAATCTACATGGGCGATTTGCATCTCAAAGAACTTGCTCGGGGAACATAAACTGAATTTGTAAAACTAAATCTAGTAGATTACGATGCTTACTCGTCCGTCTCATCATATTCATCATCCTCTGCGTCCTCGTCCTGATCTAGGTAGTGAAATGGGTGTTGGAAAAAAAAACCAAGTGGTTTTTATTTGAGTGAATGCTCTTTTAATTTAGTGGTTACAAAAAACCATTCATTCTCCCCATTAATGTGGGTCTTTATTTGTAAAATGAGTTACAAAGAAAAAATGTTTAAAATATGATGGTCTTGGTCCATTTTTTTTTTAGACTTTTTTCAAGACAAGTTTCATACATGTCATAACATACACATTCACACACAAACACATATGCATACATATAGAGAGAGAGTACCGCACCGCAAACAGCCCGACCGTGGCTCGGTGCCGTTTCCGCCGAGTCACATGTGATAGACGTTGTACCTTGGGAACGAAGTGCCGCATTTAGCCAGAAGTAGAGGTGGCGGGGCAAATATCGTTTAAGGGAAACTGCTTGCAGTTACCTCGTCTCGGACTTTAGTCCATTTCGGTATCATTTACATTATTTTATGTTAAATCTTGTAATTGATATTTATATATTTGAGGAAACCATTTTCTGTTTATTTGTCCATTTCTTTTCCGTAGAAATTATTGTGTTTATTTACAACGTACCCAACAATCTTAAACGATATTTTTATGTTTCGTACGTTTGATACAATAATTTCGGTGTATGAATTTACAGAAAATTATTTCTTTATCCGTAATCATTCTTAATAAAATCATTTTCTCTTAATTTTTGGTTTCGGGAATTTGATGTTTACGGCTATAATGGTTTCGGATTGTTATATCATGTTTTTAATTTTGTTTGGTGGTTTTTGATATAATTTTTTGGAAAAAATCATTTATTGAGAAACTTTGCTTTTAATAAATTGATGTTTCCGGTTGAATAATCGAAAACATTTGGATTATTTTAATCTTGGTGATTCAATAGTTTGTACAAAATTGTTAAATAAACTTTATATATGCATGGGCTAATTAATTTATTAACTTTTATATATGTTATAAGCCAAATGTATAATTCTTGTATGAATTGGTTTAGATGGATATTTGACAATTTCCTTGTTAAGACCATAATTCCTAATTGGAAGGTAGTGGCTTCAGCCAGTGACTTGTATTGCATGCATTTGTATTTTACATTTTGTATTTTATAAATACTACATGTTAATTATGTGAATAATAAATTAGTAATTTAAACAACTCTTTCGACTTTCGAGTCTCCTAGGCGATTTCAAGTAAAATCAGTTTTCTGACCCCTAAAGACCCCGAAGTGGCACACCTACAAAGGAACCCAGGGTAAGGGATACTCCTATAACTATGTCCTCTAAAACCTTTTGTGACTTTATTATTGTAAAAATAACATTATCCTCTCCCCCCCCTTTTTAATAGTAGTATCTCTTCCCCCAACTTAAAATGTGTTATTCCCGCTCTTAGACAGTTAGGGTACTGCATCCAAACAAATTTTTAGGAGAAAATACTACTTCAAAAAAAAAACTAGTCTGGTATTAAAAATGTGATGGTGGGTCAAACAGGTCTTTCCACTCAACATAATTCAGGCTTCTGAATTCTCTAGGTACGGTTTCGCCCGTTGGCCATTTACTACAAACAATGTCGCTCTCTTTAAGATTGCTAAGTTCTATGGTGCCATTTGCAAAAACCTTTGTTATAACATAGGGTCATTTCCATCTTAAGTTTTCCTGGAAACAGATATAACCTAGAATTGTATAACGGGACTTTTTGTCCCACAAAGAAGTCCTTCCTAATAATTCTCTTATTATGAGCTTCTTTCATTTTTTATTTTGAGATTCTTGCATTCTCGTGCATCATTACAAATCTCCTCCAGTTCCGAAATTTGCAACTTCATATGCAAACCTGTGTCATCCAAATTTTTATTCATTTTTTTGATCGTCCAGAAAGTTTTATGTTCTAATTCAACTGGTAAGTGACATGATTTTCCATAAACTAATCGATATGGCGATGTACCAAGTAAAATTATGTAGGTAGTTCTGTATGCCCATAACGCATCAACCAGTCATTCCAACCAATCTTTCCAATTTGGGTTGACTGTTTTTGTAATAATGTTTTTTATTTCCCGATTGGCTAACTCAGCTTGACCATTAGTTTGAGGATGGTAAGCGGTGCTCACTTTGTGCAGCACTCCATATCTTCTCATAAGATTCTATACCAGCCGGTTATAGAAATGGATCCCCCATCGCTGATAACTGTCTGATGCATGCCAAATCTTGCAAACATATTCTCTTGAAGAAAATCCATGACCACCGCATGATCGTGGTTCTCATGGCTACGGTTTCTACCCATTTGGAGACATAGTCGACTGCCACTAGGATGTATTGACAAGCAAAACATGGTGGAAATGGTCCCATAAAGTCTAATTCCTGACAATCAAAAATTTCCAAAACTAGCATTGGTACTAGGGGCATCATGTCCTTTTCGTTAACCCACCTAGCCTTTGACATATGTCACATGCTAGTCCAAACCCGTAAGCATCCTTTAAAATTGAGGGCCAATAAAATACACATTGTAATATCTTTTCCGCTGTCTTCTTTGAGGAGAAATGTCCTCCACATGTCGACGAACGACATCGTTCGATAATTTTTGGAATTTTATCGTCCTCTACACAGTGACGGATTATTTGGTCATGACACTAGTTGAACAAATACGGCTCATCCCAAAAGAAATTTCCCGAAACTTTTAACCATTTTCCTCTATATGTATTCGACCAATTCCCTGGCAGTTTCCCTGAAGACAGATATTTAGCAATATCTGCATACCATTATGGTTTAACTCTCACCTGATAGACAACTTGAAAGAGTTATTCATCTAGAAAATTTTTATTAATTACAGAGTCACCATGCAATGGTTCAAGTACGGTTAGTCTAGACAGATAATCAGGCACTACATTTTCCACAGCTTTTTTATCTCTAATTTTCAGGTTTAACTCTTGCAATAGCAATATCCATCTAATGAGGCGTGATTTGGCATTAGCTTTCACCATAAGTTGCCTTAATGTCACGTGATCTTTATAAACTGTCACTGGAGACCCTAACAGGTAAGATCTAAATTTATCCAGAGCCCAGATTACTGCGAGAAATTCTTTCTCTGTAGTTTTGTAATTTTTCTATGCATCATTGAAGGTTTTTCTAGCGTAGTAAACCACGTTTGGTTTATTGTCCTTTCGCTAGCCTAGCACTGCTCCTATTGCTATGTCGCTTGCATCACACATTAATTCGAATGGTAATGACTAGTCTGGGGGTTGCATTACTGGTACTGAAATTAAAGCATGCTTCGGTTGTTGAAAGGATGACTCACAACCCGGTGTCCATTCAAAAGTCGTGTGTTGATGTAGAAGGGCACTCATTGGTTTAGTCAAAGTGCTAAACGAAGGAATGAATAACCGATAAAATCCAATATGGCCTAGAAATGACCTAATGTCTCGCACATTTCTAGGTGATGGCAGCTTTTCAATGACCTGAACATTTGCTTTACCAACCTCAATTCTCGTAGGTGAGACTACATGTCCTAAGACTATCCCCTGCACTTTTCCAAATTCAACCCCAAAATGTTCTCTTCACAACGAGTCATTACTTGTTCCAAGTGGTGCATACATTGATCATATGTATCTCCATAGACTGAAAAATCATCCATGATCACATCCACATATTTTTCAATCATATCACTGAATAGTGAGATCATACATCGCTGAAAGGTTGTTGGTGCATTGCATAAACCAAATGGCATTCGCTTATAAGCAAAAGTTGTCCAATATGTTTACTAAGTCTCCTATTCCTTTACTTACTTGATTGCCAAATAGTAGTATATGTTTCCTTTTATATGATATTTTGTGAGTTGACCAATATGCTATTTGCCACAATTCCCTCTAGGAGATTGATGCCGAATATCCATTTATTCTTCAAGAATTTATAGCAATTTTAGTCCATTTAATTCATTAATTTGTCACTTTCCATTCGAAAATAAGTAACTGCAGTAAATTAGATCTTGATTTTGGCCTTCATATTATCGTTTTCTCTTGAAACTCAAAACACAAAACTTGTAGATCTTCGCATGTAGTGTTCCGAATCTTCTTAGATCGTCTCAATCGAAGCCCGGATGAATTAATTATGATCATTTTACCGGACAGCATCATAATTACTTATAATTGTCGAATTAACATTGTTTTATTGTAACTCCTTCATTTGTCTCCTAAATCAAAATATAAAACTAATGAGTACATTTAGGATGAAAAATAAGTGTAATACATTGAATATAAACGGAGTTAATTAAGATATTCATAGTCTTACCAACAGGTGAATGTTGTTTTGTCTTGATCCAACTCACCTATCTATATCGGTTATAACCGGAATATCCGTCCAGAAAACAATAAAATTCATGTCCTGCTACCCGATTCAAAACTTCGTCAAGGAATGGCAGTGGATAGTGATCCTTCCTGGTTACCGTATTCAGCCGACGGTAGTCAATAAACACTCTCCAACCTGTTTGAACACGGATGGGTCAGTATCTCTGTTTTAAAATTCGCGCTACGTAGCGCTACGTAGCGCGAAATAGCGCTTTTTTGGTAAAAAACGCAACGAAAAATCACGATTTTGGGTGGAATTGCGCTAAAATCGCGCTATAGGGGACCAAAAGCGCAAAAAGCGCGAAATTCTGGACCAAAAGCGTAAATGGCGAGTTAAAAAAAAAACAGCGGATTTAAATAATAAATATATATTGTGCAATTTTCATAAAAGTGTTTGCAGTCCAAATGGTTAAGACTGTGCTGTTATTTCCAGCAGACCTGGGTTCGAAACTCACCAACAACAATTTTTTTTTTGATTTTTTTTTATTACAATCTAATATAACTATATTTTTTATTTTATTTTTTGTTATATATTCTAAAGTTTAGTGCATATTTAGGCAAAAAAAATACACCGCAAAGCGCTATATAGCAACGCTATTAGCGCTTTTAGCGTTTCTCTCGAAAAAACGCTACGATAGCGATAACGCTATTTAAAACACTGGTCAGTATAAGTTCATTCTTTTCATTCTCCATGACATCCACTCCTGACTTTTTGGTTACTACTTGGGTGGGACTTACCCATTTAGAGTTAGAGATGGGATAAATTATATCTCCTCCCAAAAGTTTGAGGACTTCCTCTTTAACTACCTCTCTCATGTTAGGGTTTAGTCGCCTCTCTATTTTCCTTACCGGTTTAGCATCTTCTTCCATAAAAATTTGATGGTTACAAAGATTTGGCGAGATTCCTTTCAGATTTGATATTACCCAACCTATTGTTTTCATGTGTTTTGTCAACACATCTGTAAGTTTATTTTCTTGCGTATCATTTAATTGGGATGATATCACCACCGGGTATGTTTCTCCAGTTCCCAAAAATACATATTTTAGTTCGGTAGGCAACGATTTCCATTCTGGCGTAGGAGGTACTTTGTCTGAGGGAGGTACCTATGTTACTTGGTCAAAAATATCTTCAATTGGTGGCTCCCTATGTCAAAAATAATTAACTTGTTCTTTCCCCAATTCTGTTATGCTTTGGATAGCATGAGTTTCTTGTTATGATAACATCTCCTCATTTAAACTGTCTAGAAGGGCAACCTCTAAATGATCAGGTTGCATCATCATATGGGTAACTTTACTGATCATTTCTTCAAACCCTGCAACTTCATATAAGTCGTCCTCGTCGAATAAAGGTCTCTTTCCAGTAATAAATAGATTAATTTCTGCCACTTGATTTCCATGAGTGATTTTCACAATTCCTTTTTCACATTTAATGACGGCATTAGCTGTCATGAGAAAAGGTCTCTCCAATAACATTGGTGCTGCAAGGTTTGAGTTTCCCTTTTGTCCTGCCAGTATAATGAAATCCACCGGGAAGTTCATGTTTTGTATTGTTACTATCACATCCATGATTTTTCCTTTAGGGTAGCAAATTGACCTATCAGCCAATTGAAGAATTGTCTGTGTATGCTCGAGTTTTCAATTTCTTATAGATCTCTTAAGGCATGACATTTACGCTTGTTCTTAAATCTAGTAAGGTGTTATTTATGGTGTTTGTGCCAATCTGAATAGTTAAAGTTGGACTCTCAAGATCTTTTCTCTTAACAGACATGTTGCATTGATAGAAAGTACTTACGTGTTCTGTAAGGAATTATTTCTCTCTAAACTTAGTTCATATGGGCTTGGTGATAATTTCCTTAAAGAATTTTGTATCATTAAGTCCTCAACCCATGTTTTTACAAGATCATTCTTTAAAATTGACCTATCATTATGTCCGTAAGAGAATTGTTATCCAACGGTGTGGTATCCTTAGATTTTGTGAGATCCAAGGAAAACATAGCGGATCCATTAACAAAAGGCTTGACTCAAGTGGGAGTCGAGACGTCATCGAACGGAATGAGATTAAAGCCCATTAAATTGGTGGGCCCCCCATAGGCAACCCAACCTAAATGGAATCTTTCCTGATAGGTTCAAAGGGAAACTGAACTGTGGGGGCAATCGAACAAAGCACTCGGGAACCTGGAGTTCCTAGCCCATTTCCGGGATGACAGAGTGATAGACCTGTACCATTGTAAGGGTGAGCTTGAGGCTCTTAATGATCCAAGTAACTCGACGGTCGAGTAAAGTGAGTCAGGACACTTTCGACTTGCAACACCTATAACGAGTGTGTAATGCCGGTACCATCTGATGAGCTTGGGCTAATTCACTAGAGCACTCAGTTGAAGTTGCCAAGGCAGTCCAGGCCAAATATGGACAACAACTAAAGGGCCTAGTACGTGGGTAGAGAGGGCACTGTGCGGGTGCCATTCTGGGATACACAAAGCTTGATGGTTCAAAGCTTTACAGCTACCTAATAGCAGTATTCTGGGTGGTATTCCGCTACGGCAGGTTTAAGGCGCGCGCTACCTGACCTTAGGCAGTGAACTTTTGCGATTCTCTTGATTTGCATTTAGGACATGGGCTTTCGAGCCAATTGCATTCAGGTGGGGGATTGTTGGAAAAATTGTAGGAAAACATGTTTTTAAACATGGTTGTTCCAAGTGGTCAGGGACCATCTTTGAGTCAATTTTCCATGTGACTACTCAGTCTTTCTGAGGCCATACTCAAAGCGTTTAGTAGCTCGTACGACGAGCTTCGCAACGGTATATCGCATGACCTATTCGGAGGAAGGTTGTGAATGATAATTGGACTCGAAGGTTGGTACTCGAAAGAGGCAATAAAGCCAATGCTGGAAAATGAGAAAAGAAATGGGATTTAGCCCATGAGGGTTATGCCACATTGGAAAATCATGAGTGATTTTTACAATATAAATACTAAGGTATCCCATGTGGATATTAAGTAGTGTGTCCACATACACATGTGTGTATTGTGTACCACACATGGGCGGGCTTGCTCATCGGGTTTTCAGCTCGACGGGAAAAAGTGCGCCTGTTCCTGTTCGAGAAAAGTGTTCCTGTTCGGGAAAAGCGCGCCTATTCAGGAAAAGTGTTCCTGTTCAGGAAAAGTGAGCCTGTTCGGGAAAAGCTTCCAGCAAAGCTATAACTGTTGCAATAAATATGAATTCATTACAAAGTTAATACTGCAGTTTCGAATTTCAAAAAACTGACAGTAGTAAAGTGACTTTATTGGCTGAGATACTCAGCAAGCCTATAAATAGGCAGACCCCCCACATGTCAATAGACAACATTCATAACATTCTGAAATAAAACACCAGAAGCATATATCATCTCTCCAAATAAGCATTACATTTTAGAACCAGAGAGAACCACCCACCAACAGCTCGACCTTGACTCGTCGCCAGTTTCCGGCGAGTCATCCGAGACGTTGTACCTTGGGATCGAAGCACCAACGCAACCAGAAACATCAAGGTGGTTGGGCGAATATCGGTTAAGGGCATACTATTAACAGTAGCCTCGTCTAAATTTTATTTACATTTTGTCCATTTTAATTTCTTTTAATTCTGTCCATTTCAATTCTGCAATTTACTTTTCTGTATTTTTTATTTGAGTATTTTAATTTGCTGTCCTTAGCTGTAGCTTTTCTATTCTGTTTGTACCTTTCTGTAATTAGTTTAAAGTTCTGTTTTTTGCTGTAATTACTATTCTGTAATTTAATTCTGTAATTAGAATAGTTTCAATTCAGTCTTGTTATTTCAATTCATATCAGAACAGTCCGGCTGTTAAGTTTATACTTTCCAGTCCGGCAGTTTCTATTAATTGCAAATCAGTACATCAGATTATTAATTAATAATAATCTGATAACGTTTGCGTTAATTACTTTTCAGTACCTACATGTTGTAATCAGTTTATTTTATTCCAATTGGAAATTAATAAAGATTACACTGGTTTTTTTTAATTCTTGTTTAGTCCTTTATTTATTGTTAATTGTTATTTCGTACACGGAAACCAACAGTGGTTTACTAACTGGTTCTTCTTCTTTTGGGATTACAGCTTTGTCGAAAGTAGGGGAACGAAAGTTCCTTTCATGGCAATCGGTAGGACTCACACCTTTAGAATTTTCCTTGAAAATTTTTCTAGAATTGTCGCCCCCCCCCCCCCCCAACTTGGTGAATGTCTAAGTCGAGGGATTGACATTCCTATCCCTTATTGAATTTCCCGAGGCTTGTAGTGTGATCTTAACTCTAACTGGTCTGACTGAGTCTTAACTGGAGTAATGTATGGTTGGCAATAGGTTATTCAACTACTGGCGGTTCAAGTTGAATAACTTGATGAACTGACTTGCAGAGCTCTACCTTTTGGGGTAGCTCTACTTCTAGAGTGATAGTTCCGACAATCTGTTTCCACTCAGGTCGGAGCAATGTGTAGAAAATTCAAATCATCTTGCCTAAAGAAAATCCATGTGTTGGACATTCCCTAAGGAGCTTGTTGAAACGATACCTAGATTCCTGATAGGCTTCGAATGATGCACAAAGGAAATTTTGAATTTTGTTTCTCGCTACAGCTAAACAAATCGGTGGGTAGTAGTGCTTAAGAAAGTGTTCTACCATGGTTTCCCAAGATCGAATTGAGTTTCTAGGCAGGTTTTTATACCATTCTAGAGCAAGATTTTTCAATGAGAATTGAAACATTTTGAGCTAAATTTGGTCGAGAGAGATTTTTCATTTGTATTTCAATCGACACATATCAGCAAAATCATCGAAGTGAGAATATGGATCCTCATTAGTTTGACCAGAAAATTTTGGAAGAATGTTTATTAGGTGCATGTCATGAGCAACGAATTCATTCTGGCCGGAGTCAAACAAAATGCATAACAATCCGACTGGGACGTTTGGATTAAGGCACTGCTCTATAATTGTTTCATTTGGGGTTGCGTGGCCCAATTCTATTGATAATTAAAGGGTTGGTACTTACTACTACTGAGTAGTAATATTATACTAAAGCTATTATCTATAAGTTTAAATAAATACTATAAAATGAGCTCCTGATTGACTTAACTAAATAAGTGACCAAATAAGCCCTAACCGGTCAACCTAACCGGTCAGGTCTGCAATGAACAAAATTCTCCCAATTAACAATAGCCAATACTTTAACTAAATATTTCCGTGTTCTTTTTGAAATTGTTATCAACCTAAAAGTTAATTCCCCGACAGCGACGCCAAAATATTGACTGCCCTTTAAGTGTGTTATTTTTAATGCACATAAAAGCCTTGCAAGAGTACGAGTGTAGTTGCAATATATATCCCGATAATACAGGTTTGTTCCACGGAGAACTACATAGATTAACTTGGGTAAAGAAATTGTTTATGGAAAATTACGTTAAACTATTCTTACCAATTACTTTTACCCCGATCTTCATCATTTTCACATCCTACTAACAAGGCGTTCATCTAAACATAATTTATAACAGGGGCCATTACACTATTTACTATTTGTTATCATATATTCTGAATGCTAATCATGCGTTCATCATAAACAATTCCAATATCATTGTTTAATCCAATAACGAGTTGTCAATTCTTTAATATTAGCATAAACAAATAAACATCAAAATACGAACATGCAACGATACACACAAGAATATAAGCAAACAAATACTCAATAAAAGTATAAGAAACTTAACTTGCGCAAGCCTAGTAGTCGGAGAACATCAATGATTATTAATACTTTGTTCTACTGCTATCCTCCCAAATGAGTCAACAACCCTATCTTTAAAAATAGCACAAAAATATAACTGACTTGACCGGTCAGGTCAACTTCTAAAATCATCTTTTGACTTTATCTTCTCTTGACTCCGTTTAGCACTTTGTTTTGGTTTGCTTTTAGACCCTCTATCTTCTGATTTCTTCTCTTTTAGTCATTTGTTTAGTGAAATGATAATATTTTAGACCTATACTACGAATAGTCTTATCTTCGAAAAGCACCATGCATACTCTTTTTCACTGAGAATTACATATCGGCTTTTTTTTATTTTTCTTAATAAACATGCTCATTATTATAAATAATAACATGCCACTACAACAAGTTTACATGCCACTGCAACAAGTTCCATGAGGCTACAGAATAATAAAATACATAGGCATGAAAGCCTTCCAATCCGTAACTGTCTATCTAAAAACTCACCCTTGAAAGAAAAGCAAAAGAAACCCAAACAAGTGTACAAATACAAAAGAACTCAAATCTAATATCTAAATGAAGATGAAATATTGTTAAGCGTCCCGCTCGATCCGATGAAACAATGGAGGGTAGACAATTGGTGACGGAGAGAAAGTCATTGAAAAGACATCAAGTCACAAGAAAGCCTAAGAGTTCACGACTCGATCCGACAAGAAAAAAAGCACTCTCGGTGTACCAACACACAAAATACGCGTTCCAAAGAGGCCTACATATCAAAATAATTATGTTGTCACTAAGTAATAAAATCATCCAAATACATGTAAAGAAATTACATTTTTTTTAATCATAAATTGTTAGTTAAGTTTTCCCCTCATTACATAAATCCTGGATTCGCCTCCTGGTGACACTCAACTATTTTTCGACTTTATTAATACTAGTAAAACAGCCCCCGGCAATGCCGGGGGTATTTTATTTTGTCGATTGTATATTGAGATGAGCTTAAAACATTAAAATAATCATTACAAAATAACTTCATTTCGAGGCCGAGATGTATGCATGTTCATCTCGGTTCAAACACCGGTCTCATTCTCTCCACTAAGTTCGATAAGGCCTGGGTTTTTTTTCCTTAAACAAATATTATAATTTTCATATTTTTGTTAGAAATAAAATCGACCTTTGTTGTAATTTATTAGGAATAATCTCTATATTATTTATTATTTTTATTTTTTGCATAATTTTATTAAATATGATATAAATTTATGCATTAATAATTTTGTTTGTAATGATTGTTCTATTTCTATTCTCATCTTTTTAAATTTTCTTATAGACACGGGATTAAGTTGTGAATTTTTTTTCACTTGCTTCAAGGTTTTAATTTCTAAGTTGGAAAAATAACTTTTAAACTATCATTTGTGAATTATAACTATGTTACCTTATCGTAAACCGTATATATGTAAACACCGTTATATGCGGGTACATTTTGCTTAGTGGTTAAATCATTTTAAACTTACTCGTCAAAGTACTCTTATATGTGCTTGCTATATAAATATCAGTAAATAAATCAAACTCATAAACTTTTATTATTTTATGAATTTGCCTCCATAAATTTGGAATAACCTATTAAACCGGTTCATATTTTACAGAGTAAAAGTAATGTTGAAGTATTTAAAAATTAAAACATATCAAATGGAATAATATATTGAGTGGGTAAATTAAATAGTGTAGTTTACTACAGGTTATGTAGATTTTAGTTGACCATTATGTATTCGCTAATAAAATAAAGATACAAACTTTTACATAAATCAAAGCTAAGTATTAAAAATAATATAAACTGAGGGGCTATTAGTATAAAACTCCAACTTATATA
Source organism: Primula vulgaris (assembly GCA_963920805.1). Classification (NCBI taxonomy): domain Eukaryota; kingdom Viridiplantae; phylum Streptophyta; class Magnoliopsida; order Ericales; family Primulaceae; genus Primula; species Primula vulgaris. Next base: position 5,725,414 of record OY987222.1, on the reverse strand, counting down.
AATTAAATAAACTATACTAAAGACATTTGGAACATTCATGTAATTAATCTAAGTAGCTGACCAAGAGCTGTGTGCTCCCTTCACCCTTTTTTTATATAGTTTGGTGATGGTGTGACCTGACCAAGAGATACTAGAAAAAGGATCCTAATGTACCAAGAGTGCTTTCAGATTTTTTACACCTAAAAAGAACTTCGTCCATGTTGTTAAGCGTACATGAAATTATATTCTCCTTATTGCAATATCTATTTCATGGCTGGAAATTATGATGTTCGTCTGCTATCAAGTTAATTAGACCATTTGTAGAATGATATTTCTAAAAAAGTTTGGATTCACTTTTGTTGTATTCACTCTTAATGGTGTACTAATTGGAAAAACCTTGTTTTTGAATGCTGCGTGATTCTTCTCAGTTAGGACAATTAGCCTTACTTGCTTCTTTCATATCATCTAGTAGAAAATATGGAATTGAAATTAATAAAATTAGATTGAGAATATATATAAATTAAACGCTAGGAATATCATTGATAATATTTTAAAGTGGCTTACCAAACTAAATCAGCTTTTTAAAGTGGCTTACCAAACTAAACACGAACACCTACTTTGAAGTTACAGCCATATACAATGGACAATCGATATACTACATCAATGTTTATGTAGAATCACATTTTTAGATTGTTGTTAACCGGTGGAAACAAAGGTAAATGTTGGAGAGAAATCTCAATATTTTGTAAAATAATCTCATTTATGAATGTTGTGAGCACTGTTTCAAATACGTGGTTGGAGAATAGAATTAAGATGCAAATTACTGTTATAAACTTAATGTCGGTTAATTATCTGAGAGTTTAGCTTTTATTACACACCAACTCTCTTTCACTATCCTAAAAGTTATAACTGACGGTTTTCTAATGCGATTTAACGGATGATTTAGAAGTTGAATGAATTATTTATTCATATGCAACTGGTTTTAATCTGTATTTTACTGTTTTTCTGTAACATTAATTTTATTAGTTATAATGAAAATTTATTACCTTGGTGATATTAGTGTTAGTTCCAAAAAATTTCAAGAAAAAAAAAATTATAAGAAAAACTCGTATTTTTATACGTTGGACCAGAAAGAGACCCCTTGTTCCATAAATGGTTCTTTTATTTGTGAACATATTGGTGAAGTTTATATTGCTATCCCCAAGCTTTTTCCTCATAATTTGTTAAGAAAAAGTTGTTGGGTTTGCATATACGAGTTTTACACTCACTTGGATATCTGTTGAAAAGTGTTAGGATGATATATTAAAATACATTATTTAGTGTCGATTTTAGTATTTATTTATTTAAAATGAATGATTTATTTGAGAATAGTTTTGAGCAATGATGTACATATTATTTATATGTATATGTGTCTTTATTTTGTATAGTAATTGATTTGGTGTGTAGAGTACGACTTACACACGGAAGATCAAATCATTGGTTCTTACAAAATATATATTTTATCGTTCACAACTTTATAACCATTGGACAACCATCGATATAGTTGTATCACATAATTTTAGTAGGTCTGGACAGCACAAAATGTTATTATTTTATGTTACTGACCAGAATAAAATAATTATACCTAAGTAATTATTATGATTACTTATACTCTTAATCACTATATTATTTTCGATGCACATATTTATAATATATACTGTTTCGATTTGCAATTTGTGAGATTTGTTATGGTCAACAAACTCGTACGTTGGACAGTAATATTATTTATATGGTGTGTCTATAATCGAATGAATTCACGTCTCTTAACAATAATTGATGCTATCAATCGAGAAACTTATAAGTTTTGTTTGTGTCAAATGTTTCAAGTGGATTTTATATCCGACAAAACAAATAAGTTAAGTGGAAAAGTCGAGTAAATAATATGTCGAGTAAAATAATTGTCAGTAATTTATTTAGTTGGTGGATATCTGTAATATTAATGTGAGGAGAAAATTAATTATTTAATAATGTGATCTCAAATATTATTTGAGAATGAACTATAGTGCAATTATATTCTCTAGTGAAAATAAATATAATTTACCGATAAAATATCCTAAAATTGGTAAAGTATTAATTAGACAATATTATATTATTCTTGTTAATAAAATTATATAATATTTATTAATTAAATAATAATCGGGTTAGAGTTCTACGTAAGTTAGAAATTTATTCCTTCTTATGCACTAGGTCTTTATTGTAGGTTATATATACTTCTCTTATGCTAAGGAAAAATAGACAATCTCATAACCCAGATTAAATTAGAATTTTCTAGAAATATGAGAGTCCATATCTCTAAGAGCAAGACGTATAATGGAATACAACAGAAAAGGAAGTGTGATCTACCTCTGCCCGTGAGGTATTTCTGTATCGTTTTTATATAATCCATATAAAGTATAATCAGGATTAAATGCCAGTTTTTCGCTGTAAAATCAAACGTGTTTCCAACAAAAATAATAGTTTTTTTAAGTTAATTAGGCTTGTGAATTGTGATGATCAAATTTAAAGTTTATGGGTTCTAAAATTACATTATGCATAGCGTATGTATGGAATCATTAGAATTGCAGTTGATCGAGACAAAAATGCATCTTGACTAAAACCCCTCAATCCGTAAATCCGATTCAATTTGTTGGTTTGGTTTAAATTGGTTTGGATTTTTCGTCAAACGGTTTGGTTTATAATTAAAAAAAAACTTAACCCCTTCTTAATGGATTGGTTTAAGATTCTTTAATGGTATTCAAAACCAAACCAAACCAATCTGATCCGTTAAATCCGATCCACTAATCCTTTAAATCCGCACTAAATCTGATCCAACAAAAACAAATAAACATAAATGCCTTATGCTATATAAAAAAAACCCTAATGTGTTCTACATATATAAATAAATATAACTGATGATCATGAACTTTTAAGTTTTTTTTGGCATTTGTATGCTGCATTTTCTTTTTGTTTGCAATTTTTTTTATGATGTTTTGATTTGATGTTGTGATCTGTTGTTTCATAAATCCGAATCCAATCCGAATCAAACCGATGCAATCCGTCAAATCCGTAAATCCGCATCAAACCAAACCAATCCATTGGTTTGAATTGGGACTATTAGTGGTTTGATTTGGATTCAAAAAGTTTCAATCCGTTCTTAATAAATTGGATTAGGATTGAGGCTAATGCGTTACATCCCGACCGTTTACACCTATATTCTTGACCACACCAAAAAAATGCATTATTAATATAGAGTTCCATAGTTACCACATAAACATAGCCTATTTTTTTTTCTATTTCTTTAATTTTAATATGAAATGAACATATATGATGCGTTTCAATATTACTTGTCAACTACGAATAACAAGCATTTTAGGAGGCCTTTTCGTAACTAAACTGCCGTAATAAAAAATTTGAAAAAACTTTTATATAGTTTTTAATTGAATATATAAATGTTATTTTTCAAATTTGTAATTTTACAGTTTAGGTATGATTTTTTTCATCTCAAAATGCATATGATTTTGTAGTGGACAAATGAAAATTGGAAAAGAGGGAATAGTTAATAATGTATTATTCATATGATTCTTGTTTTTGTTACTTAAGAATCTTTATATTCTCATCGCATTTTGATGTAGTTTTTAGAATTTCGGTATCAGCCGTAGCCACATTAGCCATGAGAGATTAGGAGAGGGGAAAAGGCAGAGAAAGAACTAGTTAGGGACAGTCGGGGGCTGAAGTCCCTTACATTTTGAAAAAAATTGATGCAAAAATATATATTTTCTATTTATTTTGATCAAAACGTTTAAATTTTAGTGTTTCAGCACCCACATTCCGTAAAATAACTTTATATAAGCTATAATTTTTTATTATAGAAAACTAGCCCCTATTTGATAATTTTTATTGGGAAAAAGGAAGTTAGAGAACTAAGATTGTTTTGAGTATTTAAGTTATAATGTGGATATACACTGACTTATTTTGATAACTTTTTGCCATTTCTTTGTGATATGTTAAGGCTCATATCTAATATGTAGTTATGCTTTTTTGAATGCTACAATTTTGGGACTGAAATTATTATATGATTTGGTCACCATGAAAGCATGTCTCGTTGGAAAGACATTACTTTGAATAAAGTGGAACTGTTAGTGATATTAAAAAAAATTCCTTCAATTTTTTTCTATCATATAAATCCAAACCTTGCTACAAAATTGTTGAAGACGCATATAAATAGTTGAAGACGCATATAAACCTTGTTACAAAATTGCTAGAAAATTCTTTTTCTATCATATAAAGAAATTCCTTGTATATAAATTTCTTCAAAAAAGTTATTTATCTTAACTAATGTTCAGTATACTATAATAACAAGCGACAAGCCACATGAGCTATATTTCCACTAAAAGACAAAAAAAGGTTTCAACCAACCCTATATATAAGAAAAGGATGCAGTATTGTATAAAATATGACGGACAGATTCATTGAATATTTTGTTGAAGGATACTTTTTATATATTACATATTAAAACGTGGTCATCAAATTAGAAAAAATAAAATATGAAATCTGAAAGATTGAAAAATTCAAATATATGGAAAGACTCAAGATTTTCAAAAAAAAAAATAAGATTTATGAATATCTTTCCTATTTGATGAACTTAGAGATCACACACCCGTTGTATACGAGAGATTAAAAAGTGAGAAAAATCATAGACGTAGTTCCTAGAAAGAATTATAGTGTTTAACTTGTGAGGTATAGAATTAGGCAAATACGCTTGAGTATTGTAAGTCTCAAAACTCGTTACTTTACTTGACATATCAATAAATTACTGTGAGAGTGTTTCGGAGATGTAGACCTGGATTGGGTCGAATTTCGTATCAAATGTATCGTGTTCAATGTTTTTTATTAAGTTCGCAGAATAGTTCAGTTACAACTTAAGTTATAACTGGGACTTCAGTTATAACTTATGTTGTAACTGAAGACGCATAACAGCGCTTAGAATGTGGGCTTGAGTTTCTTTGGGTCTTAATACTCCATAAAAGTTCAGTGCCATAAGATGTAAAAATAATTCATTCCATATATAAGCAGAGGTGACAAATATGCTTCAAAGTGAAGATGCAACGCCACAATTTGATGTCAATTTTCTATGCCTCAAAAAATTTGTCCACAATCAATTAGAATTGATTAATTTCCCATAAAAAACAACATGATTATAATGATTTAGTTTCAAGGACAATTACATGAAGGGGGCTCTGTGTGGATAGGCCTTTCTTATTCTCTTTTTTAATTGTACATTTGGCTTGAGTGGTGAATTTGTAACCCCATATTTGGCTAATAATTTGGATGATTCACTTGCAGAGACACATGAATTTGTTTCCTCCTTTAAAGAACAATATGATTCTGTTTCTTCATTTGTATTTGTCTCTAGACTTGTATTTACTTCCCCGTCACTTTCCTTCAACTTGCTGACACCATTTTCCTCACTCACTTTTGAAAACTAAAAATCAATTGAGAAAAATATTAAAAAAAAATTAGTCATGAGGAATCAGAAATTTGTGATATGCTACTAACTTCACATTTACAACCAATACATGTTATCATCGTGGATTGGGGTAAGCTCAAAGCTGTTCTTTCCAATCATGTAAATCAGAAAGGAAAGAAACGGCAATAAGCAAAAAGAACAAAACTAATATAAGATTCCAAAATTTCAAAAATAAAATGTCAAATAAGTATTATTTTCAAACGTTATTTCAAAAAACAACCCGTATTAATTGTCTAAATTAAAATTCTATATACAACCTTTTAGAACCCAAAATTGCAATTAATTTAATAGTGGAGTAAAGATCAATAGATTTAATCATCTTTTGCAATGGTTAACCCCTATTAATATTAATTTGGATATATATGAAAATAGGGAGTACTTTGTATCGTTAAAAAATAGAGGTTGTTGTAATATATTATAGTTCATGGGTTTTACGTATAGGTCTTTTAACCCTACCATCTACTATATGGATTGTTAAATTTTTAGTATTAGATTATCGAAAAAACTGAATTATACTGTCAAATTTTTTGTATTAGATTGTCAAAAAAATCGTATTAGATTTTCAAAAAAAATTATATTGGATTGTCAAAAAATAACATTAGATTGTCTAATTTTGTGGTAAATTGTCAAAAATATTTTATTAGATTGTCAAAAATATTGTATTAGATTGTTAATTTTTTTGTATTAGATTGTCAGAAAAATTGTATTAAATTATCAAATTTTTTGTATTAAATTTTCAAAAATATTGTATTATATTATCAAAAAAATTGTATTAAATTGTTAAAAAAATTGCATTAGATAGTCAAATTTTTTAAATTAGATTGTCAAAAATTTTGTATTATATTGTTACTTTTTTTATATTAGATTGTCAAATATTTTGTATTAGATTTTCAAATATTTTGTATTAGATTGACAATTTTCTTGTATTAGATTGTCAAAAAAATTTATATTAGAATGTCAAAAATGTTGTATTAGATTGTCAAAAAATTTGTATTAAATTATCAAATTTTTTGTATTAGATAGTCACAAAAATTGCATTAGATTGTTATGTCAAAAATGTATTTGGATTTTTCAAAAAAAACAATTTTTGGATTTTCTTTTAGAATTTTAGAACTTTTTTCCAATTTTTTAATTTTTTAAAAAATATTCTGGATTTTTTTTTTCTGATTTTTAAAAATAAACTGGAGATGGAAATGATTTTAAATATTTATCATTATTTGCTTTTATGTTCTAAGATACTTCAATAGTTTCTTACATATTTCGTTAAATCTTGTTATTTAAGTATCGTTATTTACTTTTAGAATACTTTCTATTTTAATTCGTCAAACACAATTATTTAACTATATAAGAGCATCCATAATAAATTTGTTAACTTTTTATTGTTAACTAGTGACACATCATCATTTAAAAAGCTATTAAATGAAATATATGTATATTAAGTTAAACACCCACATTAGTTTTAACTTTAACAATATTATTTTTACTAAAAATTAATTATTCAAAATATAATACTATGAATATGTGCTGGGAGAAAATAAATAGCAGTATGGTAGAGATAGAAAAGATATACGTGAGAAATAACAGTTAATTGTGCATGTGCGTAGAGTTTTTTGTCATGTCATCAAGTAATAACAATTAAAAAGATTGTTATCTTTAACAATGTTTTTAACATCTATAAAGTTAACGCACACTTTAACACAACTAATGGGGAGACAAAATTGCATTGTTAGCTAACATTTTTAGTTAACAATAGAGATAATAACACTATTGTAGATGCGATCAATGCAATTTTGTCTACAATAGTGTTGTTATCTCTATTGTTAATTAAAAATGTTAGCTAACAATGCAATTTTGTTTCCCCATTAGTTGTGTTAAAAAGTGTGTTCACTTTATATATGTTAAAAATATTGTTAAAGATAACAATTTTTTTAATTGTTTCATACCCATAATTAACTGTTATTTCTCACGCATATCTTTTATATCTCTAACATACTGATATTTATTTTCTCCCAACACCTATATATTCATAGTACTATATTTTGAATAATTAATTTTTAAAACTAATATGAGTGTTTAACTTAATATACTTATGTGTCATTTAATAGTTTTTTAAATAATGATGTGTCAAAAGTTAACAATAAAAAGTTAACAAAAATATTATGGATGTTCTAAATTTGATAGAATTTGATACAATCGTTATCTTGTTGCGGGCGTTGATTTGTTTTTCACAGTTATCTTAGATTAAGAATTGAAGAAAGCCTAAAAAAATAATTTAATAAACAAATATACAAAAAAGTCTAAATACGTGTAGTGTAGAATAAGGGCAGAGAAATGACATTGGTTATTGGAGAGTAAGGACAGGAGTGCGAGACTGCGAGCCGTGGTCGAAATACATGTAGATCAACTAATAAATTGCCAAAATATGATATGTATCTTGATACATTTCATGATTTATTAGGGTCGAGTATCAAGTCACATCACCAGTTATGAGGTCGGATCAACTTATATGGAATCAATAGCTAAACCGGATCCTAATCTCAATGTGTTCCCAATCACGTCTAGCTTGGCTCTTGGTATTTAGATCACCGTTTAAACCCGATCGGTCTTGGGTAAAAATGTTATATATTTTCTAAATATTATACCACATATTCTCATATTGGTTTTGACTGTCTTGGATTTTTCAGACAGCCTGTCATGTTTTTAAACCGATAGATAAAATGCAATTTTATCCGACAATCAATAAAAAGTTTAGAAAAATTTCTATATTGTACATATGAAAAAATAATTATATGAACCTGATGCAGGTTGTGTTAACCAATAATATTTTTTTGTTTTAATTTTGAATTAATTTTAGGGTAGATATTTTAGGGTTTATTAACATGCGTTAGGTTTTAGTATTTTTTAGTTTTAATTTTGAATTAATTTTAGGATATATATTTTTGGGTTTATTAATAGGTGTTAGATTTTTTGTATGTGACACACCATAAATAATAGTGGATTGGATTCAAGGTAGTGTTAATCGTTCGGTGTTCATTCCAAAATGCCCTATTATTTAGGGGTGCCAACCAATAATATTTTTTAGTTTTAATTTTGAATTAATTTTATGGTAGATATTTTTAGGTTCATTAACATGTGTTCGATTTTTAATATTTTTTACTTTTAATTTTGAATTAATTTTATGTTAATATTTTTGGGTTCATTAATATGTGTTAGGTTTTTAGTATTTAACACGTCCTAAATAATAGTTGACTAGATTCACGGTAGTGTTAATCGTTCGGTGTTCATTCCAAAATATTAAAATATTAAAAGCAAAATCAAAGACATATATTCTTTAGGGTAATTAACACCAATTAGGTCAATTGGACCATTTCTCTTAAAAATTTGAAGGCAGCAAAAATGGACCTCATATTCTCTACCTCATTTTGTGCCCAACTACCTAATACCTATTTAACCCAAAATATTTGTTTAAGAAAGTTGAAAAAAATTCTGCAAATACAATTACACATGTTTCAGTATATTCTAACAATTATTTTTAAGAGAAAGTTCAAACACAATTTATTTTGATGAAAAGTTAGTGTAAAATAAATATTAAATGTTAAAAAAAATGTCTAAACAATATTATGTCAAAATATTAATATATTTACATAGAAATATGCTATAAAGCTCGTAACGTGCGAAATAAGTTGTTAAAATTTAAATTTGACCGAATTTAACCAAGCATAAACGAAATGAGATAGTAAAATAAAGGGAAGAAGATTTAGAGCCGCTTGTGCTTTTTTTTTCTTTTTGTATAATAAGAAAAGGTGTATGAGTAAATGATGAAAAAATCAATCGATGAGTACACAAACTAAATAGGGGTTAATCTTTAATACTAGTAAGAAGAGTACTTACCTTACAAGCAATAGAACAAAAACGATTAAAAGAATCTTGTATATGCCTTCCACAAGATTCGCAGCATAAACCACCACCTTTTGATTTTGATGATGCCTTCTCTTTATTTTGAGTTTGAGGCCGTGAATTTAAATGTATTGCCTTTTCTCCATTTATCTTATATGTCTACAAATTGAATTTTAGTGAAATCATGATAATTGTATCAAACCATTATTCAATAACTATACTATGCTGAATTGCAAAAAAAAACAAAAAAAAAACTTACTAATTAAAACTTATTTATAGGAAATTATATATCATTACTAAATATGGTCGACTCTTTATTCTTGAAGACCTGCAATTATGGAAACTTTGACTAACTTATTTTGCAAATAATTTAAGGTCTACAAAATTTGTATAGAGATATCGGTATAAGGGCGCTTCTTGATTTTTAAAGATGTGTCCAAGTATGGAACTTTTAACTGATTATTAAGGAAACAGATTTGCTAAAAGATTACAAAAAATTCTAAAGCATAAGATAAATTCAGAGGAAGTCGGACTAGAAATGCATTAATAACCAAGTTATTTCGACTAATATATTTAACAATTATACTTTTAAATTTAAATGGAAAAACATTAAGGCTCTGTTTGTTTCTTCGGAAAATAATTTCTCTGAAAAAGATTTTCATGGAAAACAAATAATTTTCCATAATTTTCTTGGTGTTTGTTTGCGTGAAATTTTTTCATGGAAAATCTAAAATATACTTTATAATTTCTTTAATAAACATAATAATAGTATTACGTAATATTAGTAACAAAATCAGCATATAAAAATTTAAAACCAAAAAATTAGAAGGATGAAATCTGAAAGATATTTCAAACACAAAAAATCACATTTTACCGAGCAAAGTCCGGTGACACGCTACTTAATAAAACTTTAAAATTAGCATGTAGTATTGACCAATATTTATTTTGATGGCTATGGAGACTTTATTAATCACATGAGTAATTTTTCATAAATATTCGGAAAACTCTTCAGGAAAGGTATACTAAGATTAGTAGAGGAAGGTAATTCTTTTTTTATAGTTTGACAATAAAAATCAAGACCAAGTTGCAATTTAAAAATTGATCAAACAATCAACAATGAATTGTTAATATATTAGACAATATAAAAAAAAAGTCTTATGAGAACCAAAAAATTTCAGAGAGAAGAAGAATTTTTTTTATTAATATATAATGTTTAATAACAGATTTTTATATTAGATTTTTTTGTGGTGCTATAATGTATAATGGTATACTCACTACAAGAAAAAGTTCATTTAGCATCATAATTTTTTTTCGGTTATGTTGCTAAAGTGGTTGTGACTAAATTTTACCAACAGTTTAGCAACAAATTATGTTCTATTTGTTGCTAAACTATTGCTAAAATTTAGCCACAACCACTTTAGCAACATAACCGAAAAAAAATTATGATGCTAAATGAACTTTTTCTTGTAGTAAGTATTAGATTTTTTATTACTATAATGTTTAATATTAGATATTTATAATAGATTTTTGTATAGAATAATAGTACACGCATATTCATTATGTAGATTAGTAATATGTGTGAATACATGAGCTTTGTTATCTCTTTATTTGGAAATTATTTTAACAGGAAAATAATTTCCTATCTTTTCCACGTTTTAAGAAATTTTTTTTCCAAAATTTCAATTTATCAAATCAAACAAACATTATAAAATAATTTCCTTGTAAAATATTTTTTTTGGAAAATATTTTCCTTGGAAACAAACAGAGCCTAAGCTAAATTCCGAATTCAAGATGCGCAAAAGTACCAAATTAAAAGTAAAAAGTTTGTCTGATTGGTTTTTAAAAATATTAAGAAAAATTATTTAGAGTAATTAAAATGGTTATAATTTTAGTAATATACTGTTTAAATATAGGCAAATCGAATAAAAACTACCACACTATATAGATGGAAGGAATTAAGAATATTTTTTGGAAAAAATCAAAATAGAAGTTTTGACATATTGAGAGAGATAAAACTTGACTCCTATCATGGGAGGGGATCTTATTCCTACCATTTCACTTAGTCCAACAACATTTTGACTTGTGTGTATGAAAGAGAATATGGGTAGAATTAAAAAAAAAAATTGCTAAAATTTGTTACCTAAACAATTTTGATATATTTACAAATCAAATCTTTTGAGTAATATATATATATATATTTACGATTGCTACTAACGTGTACTTTTCAAAACATAAAACCCAAACAGATTTTTGTATCGTTTATAGTACGTACTGCTCCAAAAATATTTGTGATTAGCAGTTATGTTATTTTGATAAGGAAAATGATTTCATTTGTAAATATATTAAAAAAGAATTGGTAACAAATTCTAGCAAAAAACAAATTTGATTATACCCATATGTGAAAATGTTATTGAACCAAGTGAATGAGTAAGAGGTAGATCCTCCCTACCCCATGGTTGAAGTCAAGTTTTGTACAAAGGAAGAGAGTAATATAAAAATAATAATTCATCCAATAGAACAGCAACATGCACCATATGTATAGTTAAAATAATTAATGCCAATACACATCTAAATAACCACAAATCCTTTTATATAATACCGGAAACTGTATACTTAAGAACATACCAACTGTATAGATTAGAGACTAATGAAAGTTCAAACCAACAACCAGAAAGAGTTAAAGAAAACATTATATGCAGAAGTAAGTATTTGGTGGCAAAATTATCAGCATTTTAGTTTACCAAAAGGCTTTCACCAAAAATATAATTTTGGTGCCAGATTACTATCAAAACATCCTGCCCTAAATTATGCTCAATGCATTATGGTTGATTCATCCCAAAACAGTTGCAAAAATGTGAATTAGATAAGGTACTATCGAGACACATTCATCAGAATTTTAAAGAAAAATTCTTTCATCCCCTTGTTATCTTTATCTTGTAGCAGCTGTCTTGATGAAGGCAAACATTCCAAATAGTAGCCTGGGACTTCTAATTATGTCAATGGTAATTTTTGAAGCTTTCAGCAGAAAGTTGTTTTAGTCCTTAAGTAAAACTAAAAACTAAACTAAAATGAAGTTGACAATTAGTAGATATAGATGGGGACTTTTTGATATTTCAATCGAAATTCTACGAAAAAATCTGACAAAATAATACAGTAAAATAAATAACTAAAAGTAAAATGAAGTTAAAAATTCAGTGAATTAGAAATCCTTAATTAACCTGAATTTTGGAAGAGTCGAGGTGGTTTTGAATGTCTTGAACACGAACAACGTCTTGATAAACGTATTTGAGAATTTGAAGGCCCTGATGAAGGGAATGCTTTGTTGATAAACAATGCTTACATAAGCTCTGTTGGCAATTTATGCAAAACATATTCTTCTCTCTCTTACGAAGGTCTCTGTGATCACCACAATTAGCAAAAAATTTGCATTGCAATAAACTACTTGCCCACAAAGGCCTGCCATTGGCTAATCTAACTGTTTCCCCAACCTGATTGTTAAAAGATGATAAAACACAATTAGTGGAAGTCGCATTATTTTCTCTTTAATTCATTGATACATTCCATGGTTACAATGAAGTTTATAGTTCTTCGAGCAAAGCAAAACGTTTCTTTCTATAATTTTTCAAATGGAATGCACCTATACCTAATAAGAAGAAGATAAATGTGAGTTAATATGTAACATGAAATACTTTCACTGCTGATTTCAAAAATAAATTAATACACAATATTTAATAAAACTAGAAAAGAGAAATCTATCAATAAAAAAGTGATAGCTTGTTCTAGTTAATCTTTTACAGGAAAAGTAAAATCAAAAGCAAGAGAATTCACACGGTTTACCTCAAATATGAGAGTATATATGACTTCTAATTATATAAGAGTACATTAGCACGATTTACCGCAACATAAAAACCACTGAAAGGGAATCTAAAAAATAGAAAGCTTTTAGTTCTTTCAATTTTAACTGTCCACTCTATGACAACATCAATCTTAAAACTTAATGAAATTAATCAATAAATCTTATATACAGCAATGTCGGCGACGGATCATCAGTGAAATTAAATTTTACAAATTTTTGCAACTTAGTATTTAAAAGAAAATTAGAGTGGGTTACAAAATGGAATTAAGATTGCATAAATAACTTGAGCTGTTGAGCATAAATAACAACCTAATCGAACACATACATAAAGTTCCGAAGTAAAATAACGTAATTCAATGCAATTTTTATATCATCACATGTAGTAACAAAAAAATATGGTTATTTCTAGAGAAAAAACAATCCCATAATAAACATCAACAAATTACAATCATGAGTAACATTGATTGTAGTGATCAATAAAGATGACAGAAAAATACTTCAAAATTTTTGAAGAAAGAAAGGTTGAATATATTATACCATTTTGAGCTCTTTTTAAATTGGTTTGTTTTCTTCGTAATTGTCTCAGAGATAGAGAGAGTAGGTAAAGATATGTATACAATAAGGGTGAAAACAGAAAGAAAAAGATATTGAAAGGATTTGAAAAATGTTTAATTGGTAACAGAATTTCCCAAATTTATCTAATTGCCAACTGTAAAATAAATCAACAATCATGACGTCTATTTCTATTGGGTGGGCGCCAGTTGGATATACATCATTTTATTAATTTGGTTATTTTTAAAAAAAAATAACATACTCACATAAAAATATAAAAAATAAAAATTAATAAAATTATTTATCACTTTTTAACAACCAAACATTCTTTTAAATTTTAAACTATATTTTTTTTTGTATTATTCATATATTTATATCATAATTATACATATTTTCTATATTTTTATTGCATTACGCGCCGCACACGCAACGCATGCGGCACGATTACGTGTATATATATATATATATATATATCATACTATTAATATAAACAACTCTGAAAAAAATAAGTTGACTCTGCCCAATTTTGCCCAATTTTTCCAAAACTAGACTCACTCTATTTTAATAATTACCAATATACATAATCTAATTAATTAACTATTTGTACTCACTATATTTTTCTAATAACGGATGTAGTCTAAATTAATTAACAATTCGTTTTAACCTCCATAAGTATAATAAATGATAGCAAATCTGAATATTATGTTAAAAATAAAATATATTATGAGATTTATGTCATTACGCGTCTCACACGTAACGCGTGGGTAATTTTTACTATAGTATATATATATTGGCGCCAATTATCAAACGTGTGTTGATGTTTTTTTTTGGCAAAATCAATGTGTGTTCTTGGAGGCGAGGAGTCACCAAATAATTTCAGCTCTTTCAATGCAAATGGAATGCCGAAAGGTGATTTTAGGTTTATTAAATGCATATAGTTGATTCACATTGAAAGTGTAAAATGGCGCTCTAATAAAAAAAAATAAACAGAAAGAAAAAGTCACTACAAGAAATAGTAGCTATATCAAAAATAAAATATAAAAGAAACCAAATTAGGTTAATGATTAGTGATTAGCAGCATAAATAAACAAAAGTGGGGTATCTAACTCAGAGTCAGCATAACTCGAACTCTTTATATACATTATATAAAGTCAAAATAATACAATCGTTCATTTAAAACTCAACTAAATAAAAACATAAAGTAGGGAAAAACTATCGATAGTCATTATACATACAAATACATCTTCATAAATATAATTTTCAAAAAAAATCTCCATATACATAATTTTCAAAAAAAATCTTTATATACATCAATAAAGTTTATCTACCGCTTTGTTTATTTATTTATTTTGAAAGTTCTATATGTTTATTTTTTATTAGTTGAGTTTTAAATAAACGATTGGATTATTTTGACTTTATATAATGTATATAAAGAGTTCAAGTCATGATGACTCTGAGTTAGATACTCCACTTCCAAATAAACAAAACACCTACATTGTAGAAAACATTTAGCGACAAAATTACCAACTGTTTAACAACTTAAATTTACCAACACCGTATTTTGTTGCTAAAAAAATTGCTAAATTTTACTAACGAAATCAGTAACAAAATTACCGTCAGTTTAGCAACGACCTCCCCATAAAATTAGCAACATAATAGTATGTTGTTATTGTCAAATATTTAATTTTAATTGCAAATAGTAATGGAATTGTATCATAATTTAGCAACATAAGTTTCTTGAACCTAATTATATGTTACTAATAAAATTCGATGTTCTAACTGACATACTTGAATTGGAGTACTCAAGACAACCCATAAAAAAGAAAAAAGACAATTTTGTTTATGTGTGAGTGGTTTGATCCTAGTCGAAAATGAAATAAAATTAATATACAATACAATTTTGTCGATGTTAACATAAAATCAAAATATCCGAAAAATGATCCATTTTATCTTGGCTATGCAAGCAATACAAGTGTTTTACATTTCTTACCCAAGACGGTCGATAAGAGAAAATAATGATATGGGGATGAGGAAAAAGAAAACAAGTAAGGGCAATAAGAACTCCCGGACTGTATGTGAGATTAAAGGTAGACCGATCCTTGTTAAACATCCTAATATTGAATCGGAAGACACAAAGTCATTTCAAACTGGTGAAAGTGTTGGACACCGAATTACAAAGCTGGAGTTTATTAGTCCTGGACCATTGAACATTGTCGATCCTGAACCGAAGATCAAATCCATATAGAGCCGTAAGTGATGAACAAACAATTTTAATAGTGAGCTAATCGGATTCCAGTGATTATGATGAACACGACAATTAACGAAGAAAATTTATTTATGAATATACTAAAAAATTCTATGTTTTATAATAAATAAAATAACCCTAGCCGCTCAACTCACCCACGGATCTCTCTCTGTCTCCTTTTCTATTTATCTCTTTTTCTCTGTATATATGTTATTTCTAAATCTCTTTAGTTGCTGTAAAATTTGTTGTTGTTCTTCGTCTATTTGTTTTTGCTCCTTTAATAGTTTTACTATAATATTGAGAATTTAGTTGTGTGTATATGTGAAAATAGGCGCCTTTTTCTCCTTTGTGTGTGTTTATGTATAGTTAAGACATTTTAAGTTGATTTGAATCTGAATATTATATATTGATGATATATTAACACTAAATTTGATCTAATTGGTGTAATTATTAAACGTATTCATAGTTTTTACCTATTTCAAATCATGTATATGTGTATCAAATGTACATGTTTTTACCAAGTCTGACACTTGTTTTTTTTTCTATATTTTGCATTGTCTCGAGTGTTTTTTTTCCCAACTATTTTTTGTTACTTTTTATAGGTTCAAACCATCAACAGCTACGGAAATAAACCATATCTTCAAAAATAAAGTGTAAGAAGGGGGGTCAAACTGGACAAAAGTCACACCCGAAATGAAAGATAACTATTGGAAGGAATTTAAGGTATCTCGTTTTGTTTTGGACTTCAATACGTTGAAATTTATGCATTCGTTTTATAGTTAAATATTAGTGCTTATGTAATTGGTTTCAATAATACGTGTACAATCATGTTGTCTAATCAAAATCAAAATAGAGGAGTTAGCCTAATATCAGCTAACGCACAACCTTCATGAAACTTAAGTTCATCTAAATATTAACTCCAAATTTAGGAGCTTCAGTAAAGTCTTTGATAGAACATGAAAATTGGACCCGAATATTCTATTCGGGTAATAATCAATCCACTTTATAAATGGGTACTCAACGCTTAAATGGGTCATCCCATGCCCTTTTCATCATGAAATAAGGCTGTTATTATTAAAAGCCCAAGCCCACTTAACTAGGGACCCATATCTGAAAAACCCCCTGAGATGAAGACATTTGTCAACATCCTAGAAGGCATAGTTGCTTATAAATAGCCAACTACCCCTCCCAGAAAGGAAGGACACGCACAGATCGAAAAATCTATCCAAAAATTATAGTGAGAAGTTGAGAAAAGAGAAAAATTAATCAAAGCTTATCCAGTGAGGAAACAAACCGAACAGAGAAAGAACCGAACATCGAAGAAGAAAGAGAACGATCAAGATAAGAGCTTAAATATTTAAATCAAGCGCAATTGTAGCAAGTTGATAATAATCCGAACAAATGTAATGACCCGATCAATAATAAAGACCACGAGGTGTTCATTACTTGCAGTTAATTTATCATTATTCTATTGTTGAAAAGTCTAACACGACCGACCAAAGTTATGGCTTTATCAAATGGCGCCGTCTCCGGGAATCATCTAGTCCCCAACTAGTTTAGAATTCGAATACCAATCCTCTACCAGACGAGCGACAATGGAGACCAATGTAGAAGAAACCCATCCCGAGATAGTAGAAACCAATAACCAAAACGTACAATTCAGCCAACAAGACCTCGACGATCTACTCGAAATCCGTGATAGAAATGACGCTATCCAGCCCGGAAATCAACCAACAACCTCCTATGTCAACCAAGAACCACCCCAGCGAATTGAAGGGATTGTGGACGAACCCTCCTCGTCCTCGGATGGAGAACAAGTCATGCCCGTATTAAGGCGAGCACGAAGACGCCAACCCGGATTCCAAGCAGGGCCGAGCTCAAGAGTCCCTTTGCCAACAGCCTCGGTCAATTCCGGCGCTCGTCTCCAAACGAACGAAGATCGCCGCTATGGTATGCCCGGGGGTCATGTACTTGAACAGTTGTCCCGACCACCGACTCTTCCGCCGAGGATAATTACACCATCCACGGTAGAAGTACAACACGTTGTTCTACCAGCCAATGAAAGGAACTATGCCCAGCTGCAAGCTCAACTGGCGGCATGTATGACGGCCATGACAGCTGCCGGCATCGCATTGCCAATTACCCAGTTCGCAAATACAGATAAAGATCTACGCCGTGAAGCGGAAGATTCAGCTTACAGGGCCGCCCTGGAAACAGCAGGGCGACGAACCAACACAAGACCGCCCCATCAAGGGGACAGTCCCCCCGAGATAATCCCTCCGATGGTCGTCCACCCAAACACGCATGGGGAACGTGTCCTCGATACGCACGCGAAGGACGGTAGATATCCCGAACACATGATCGGGGAAAGTTATGGACCACCACCACATCAGCGGGGATACCCCCCCTACCAAGCCTCGGATGACGCGTTCCAACAAGCATGGAACGTATGCCAAGAAACCCCATGCGCCGAACAGATCACGAGGTATCGCAATCCGGCGGGGTTCGTCATCCCTGAGTTCAGGCTTTATGATGGAAAGAGTTGTCCTATCGACCACCTAAGGCACTACAAGACGAAGATGGAATTGTGGAGCGATGACCAGGCACTTATGTGCAAATTTTTCAAAAACAGCTTGGGCCAAGAGGCTTCGTCGTGGTATCACAACCTACCACAGGGCTCCATAAGAGACTGGGCAGAGCTGCTAAGAGCGTACTCCACTCGATACGCCACCCATAGGAAAAAGAAGATTAACATCGAAACCCTTTTGAAAATGACTATGATGCCGAATGAGAGGCTCAACGACTATTGCATACGCTTCATCGACGTAGCAAACCAGATTCCACAATATGCCAATAATATAGCCATCCAGAACTTTATCAATTCCATCCCTAATGGCTATTGGGCGAGAAGGAAGTTCATAGGCAAAGACTTCCCGACCACAGATTCTCTACTGGCCTACTGTACCCACCTCACCGATAAGAATGATGAAATTCGTTTCCTAAACCGAACACTACCAAGAAGGGAAACAGTTCGGGAAGCACAGGTGGGTCGCAAAAGAGCCAGGAACAACCATGAAGAAGCTTTCAAACCGACCAGGAAGGACAAAGGTCCCGAGGTCCACGGGAGAGGCGAGCGACAACGAGAACCTGAGCCTAAACCGCTCCAGATCGCATACCCCCCCGATCAACGAGCCTAAACCACTCCAGCTCACTTATCCGATGCCCCCCAAACCGATCCAACAAGATCGGTTCCAAGATAGGGAGCGCCGAAATAATTTCGGACCGGTCGAACTACGATACACTTTCAACATGTCCGCTGACGATATCCTAAAAGATATATGCAGGGAAAGTTGGTATTCTCGACCACAACCGATCAATTCTCCCCCCAATATGAGAGACTCCAAACTTTTTTGCACATATCATGAGGATCACGGCCACCTCACCGAACATTGCCGTCATCTGCGGTGGAAGATGAACCTGTGGGGTGATGCGGGATACCTAGCTAAGTTCATCACAGGCGCAGGGAACAAAGGCAAACAACTAGCCATCGAGGGAGCCGACAACCGGCAGGGCAAAACGATCAACGTCGTTCACATGTCACGACCCAAGGGAACAGGCGGAGAACGATCACGACAGCGGCAATTGGCGCACTTTGGCCAGGTAGCCAAGGCGTCGCAAGCGTCGACCTCTAAAAGGCAATGCACGTCCCGACTATGTCCACCCATTTCCTTCTCGGGTCACGACGAGGAAGGGGTGATATATCCCCACGGGGACGCCATTAATCTCCGTGTTCAAATTGGCCGCGACACGGTCAGCAGGGTGCTAGTCGACCAAGGAGCCTCTTGTGACATCATGTACAGAGAGCTTTTCGACAAAATGGAACTCAAGACACAAGATCTCCAACCTACCGATGTCACATTGATCGGGTTCATCTCCGAGACGACCAAACCTTTGGGTAAGATCGTCCTCAACGTAACAACTGGATCAGTTTCGGTTCCCGTGGAGTTCTTAGTAGTCAACGACAGCTCCGGCCACAACGCAATCTTAGGCCGACCTTGGCTGCACGCCATGCGGGCCATACCCTCGACCTACCACCAAAAAGTCAAATACCCAAATGACAGGGGAGAGATCGAGACAGCCAGGGGGTATCAAGAAGATTCAAGACGTTGTGAAGACATTACCGCAGCCCTACAAAAACAGCTGATCGTTGTCGAACAACCCACCAGCACAAAGAAGCTGATCAACCAAATATCCAGAACCGAGAGGGTTGTTGAAGAACAAGTAGGAGAAACACTTAGGAAGGTGTATATCCCTGATATGGACGAGGAGCACTACTTCCTCCTCGGGAATAACCTTCCAAAACGGGAATCCGAAGAGTTGGAAGCATTCCTCTTCAGCAACGTTGATAAGTTCGCCTGGAGTCCCAAAGACATGCCAGGCCTAGACCCCGAAACGGCGTGCCACCACCTAAGTGTTAATGCCGAATACAAGCCGGTAGCTCAAAGGAGCAGGAAAATGTCTGTACAGCACAGAGCAGCTATAATCGCCGAAGTACAAAAGCTATTGGAGGCTGGAGCCATAAGGGAGGTTTTCTATCCGAAATGGTTATCCAATCCAGTCGTAGTCCCAAAAAAGAACGGAAAGGAGAGAGTCTGTATAGACTTCACCAATCTCAACAAAGCCTGTCCGAGGGACCACTTTCCCCTCCCGAGGATAGATCAACTGGTGGATGCGACGGCGGGAGCAGAAAGAATGACCTTCCTCGACGCATATTCAGGATACCACCAAATTCCCCCAGCCCACGAAGATCAAGAAAAAACGTCCTTTATATCGCCTTTGGGAAATTATTGCTACACGGTAATGCCGTTCGGCCTGCGCAATGCAGGAGCAACATACCAAAGGATGATAACGAAGGTATGCAGAGATCATATAGGGAAGACGATGGAGGTTTACATAGACGACATGGTCATCAAAAGCGAAAGGGCTACGTCCCACCTCCAAGATATCAGAGATGTCTTCAGCACGCTGGGCAAGCACAAATTGAAGCTCAATGCGAGCAAGTGTGCCTTCGGAGTTAGCAAAGGAAAATTTCTGGGGCACATGGTCAGCCGACGAGGAATAGAGGCAAATCCCGACCAGATCACAGCTCTGCAGAACCTGGCAGCGCCCAAGAATAAGAAACAGGTACAAGAGCTCACTGGAATGATGGCCGCTTTGAGCAGGTTTATCAGTCGATCCGCAGATAAGGGACGACCGTTTTTCGAATCACTCAAGAAAGATAGAAAATTCGTGTGGGACCCGGAATGCGAGGCTTCATTCAACACTCTCAAAGAGTACTTGAGGACGCTACCACTGCTGGTAAGGCCGAGCAAAGGAGATATTCTGGCATGCTACCTAGCAGTTTCCACTACAGCTGTGAGTGCAGTCATCCTCAGAGAAGAGGGTCGCGAGCAATATCCGATCTACTTCGTCAGCAAAACTCTGGTCGAAGCCGAAACACGTTACCTCCCCTTGGAAAAGCTGTGTCTGGCCTTGGTCGTCGCCACCAGGAAGCTGCCACACTATTTTATAGCTCATGAGGTCCGGTTATACACGAAGTTTCGTATCAAAGAGTCACTTCGACGGACAGACATAAGCGGTCGAGTTGCCGCCTGGGGGGTCGAACTATCCCAATTTCATATCGAGTTCGTACCCCGACATGCCGTAAAAGGACAAGTCTTGGCCGATTTCGTCGCGGAGTTTACCGAAGGCTATGATGAGCCCTTGGCAATCTCTCCACAGTCACACTGGCAGATACATGTCGACGGATCAGCCACAAAGGACGGATCCGGAGCAGGGATCGTCCTAAAGTCTGGAGAAGGAGCAATCATCGAAAAAAGCATAAAACTGGGGTTCCGAGCTACCAATAATGAGGCAGAATACGAAGCCATGATCAATGGTATGCTCGTCGCCCATTCCCTAGGATGCTCCCACTTAGTTGCGAGTTCAGACTCCATGCTCATTGTCAATCAAGCCCTCGGCGAGTACCAAGCCAAAGATGACAGGATGATCCTCTATCAGGAGAAAGTCCAAAACTTGATGGCCACCTTTGAACAATGCGAGTTAGTCAGGATCAATCGCACCGAAAATGCACATGCCGATGCCTTGGCCACCCTAGCCTCGACCTTAACATTAACCGATACCCGGTCGATTACAGTAGAACTACTGATGACCCCTAGCATATCTAAAAGGATAGACCGAGTGACTTCAGTACAGTATGAACTAGGTTGGATGGACGACATGACTCATTATCTGCGAAGTGGGACGCTCCCAGCCGACAAGATAAAAGCGCTGAAAATTACGAGAAAAGCTCCTCGATTATGGCTATCCGAGGACGACAAACTGTACAAATCCAGTTACCGGGGACCCCACCTACTGTGCGTGTCTCCCGAGCTACAATTGTCGGTCCTGGAGGAACTCCATGAAGGATCTTGCGGCGCACATATCAAAGGGCGATCCCTTGCAAACAAGGCAATTACTCAAGGGTATTGGTGGCCCTATATCAAGCGAGATGCTGATGTATATGTACAACGTTGTGATAAGTGCCAACGATTCGCCAAAATACCACGACTCCCCTCATCTCTAATGGCCCCCGTATCGGCTCCATGGCCGTTTGCACAATGGGCAGTAGATCTGATCGGAAAACTCCCAAAGGCCCCGGGGAGCATGGAATACCTGATCGTCGCGACGGATTATTTCACCAAATGGATTGAAGCTAAGCCCCTCCGAGAAATCAAAGCGAGCAACGTCAAACAATTTATCTGGGAATACATCATAACCAGGTTCGGAATACCGTACGCTATTGTCGCCGACAACGGAACCCAGTTCAAAGATGCACAATTACAACTGTGGTACGAGGAACTAGGGATCCGAAAGTTCTATTCGACGCCGACATACCCACAGGGTAATGGCCAGGCAGAGGTATCGAACCGAACAATACTAGACGGCATCAAGACAACCCTTGAGCAAGCGAAGGGGAGATGGCCCGAACGGCTACTTAACGTCTTGTGGTCGTGCCGAACCACGCCGAAGACGGGCACCAAGGAAACCCCATTTAGCTTAGCATACGGTGTTGAGGCTGTCATACCAACAGAAATTGGGCTACCCACGCTCCGAACAACTTTAGTCGAGCAGGGAAACAATGAACAAAGAATGAGAGAAGAGCTTGACATGATAGACGAGAAACGAGAGATAGCAGCTCTTACACTCGCAAAATATCAACAAGGTGTCAAACAAGCATATGACAAGAGGATAAAAGGGACCAAAGAGTTCATAGTCGGAGAACTGGTGCTACGACGAGTAACGGTATATACCCGAAATGAAATACATGGTAAATTGAGCCCCACCTGGGAGGGACCATACGAGATCGTCAAAAGAACAAGCCCAGTTACCTACAAACTCAAAAGCGTTCTGTTCGAAAATAGCAGAGGGGAGAAAAATTCTTGGAACGTGGCTAACCTAAAGAAGTACTACATATAAGCCAGACCGTCAGTACAAATACAGGTGCCGCCTTATCTCTCTAACTAATACCTTTGCCTTTTGAATAAATAAAGTGTCATATCATGCAGTCTAACCAATGCAGCTGAAATTCCCAACATGGCCGAAGAGCCTAGGAATACTGTGAAATTCCCAACATGGCCGAAGAGCCTAGGAATACTGTGAAATTCCCAACATGGCCGAAGAGCCTAGGAATACTGTGAAATTCCCAACATGGCCTAAGAGCCTAGGAATACTGTGAAATTCCCAACATGGCCGAAGAGCCTAGGAATACTGTGAAATTCCCAACATGGCCGAAGAGCCTAGGAATACTGTGAAATTCCCAACATGGCCGAAGAGCCTAGGAATACTGTGAAATTCCCAACATGGCCGAAGAGCCTAGGAATACTGTGAAATTCCCAACATGGCCGAAGAGCCTAGGAATACTGTGAAATTCCCAACATGGCCGAAGAGCCTAGGAATACTGTGAAATTCCCAACATGGCCCAAGAGCCTAGGAATACTGTGAAATTCCCAACATGGCCGAAGAGCCTAGGAATACTGTGAAATTCCCAACATGGCCGAAGAGCCTAGGAATACTGTGAAATTCCCAACATGGCCGAAGAGCCTAGGAATACTGTGAAATTCCCAACATGGCCGAAGAGCCTAGGAATACTGTGAAATTCCCAAACTGGCCGAAGAGCCTAGGAATACTGTGAAATTCTCAACATGGCCAAAGAGCTTAGGAATACTATGAAATTCCCAACATGGCCAAAGAGCCTAGGAATACTATGAAATTCCCGACATGGCATGTCTAAAAGAATGCCTAGGAATGAATATTTATGTATATGCAGGTACACGTTGACCCAATGAGGAGACGAAAAGAAATACAGCAATGAGGAGACGAAAAGAAATACAGCAATGAGGAGACGAAAAGAAATACAGCAATGAGAGGATGAAAAGAAATCCATCAAAACAATGAAATAGCAGCAACGGGAATGTCCAATACACGTATAACGAAATAAAGCAGATAATAAAGGTCCACATTATGGAGGCAACACAATTGCCAAACGAAGAAATCAACAAAGGAAAATCAATCCAATCAATGAAATATCCGTACAACAATGAGAAGATCCGAAAACGGGAGAACAGAAGTAAAACAAATAGTCCTCGCCCGCGTTACGGAGGCAACAGGATACAACCAACAAATAAAGAAATTTATTCAAGAGCTACTACATGAGGAACATGACGGTAACTGACCAAGTGACACTTCTTCGTCATCCGTCGATGTATCCCCATCAGTTTCCTCGCCATCAAAACGATCCTCCGAAATAAGGGCATCAAAGTTGGTCGTATGTGCGCCAACGCATGTCAACGTCTTAAGCCGCGCAGAGAATTCGGCTCCTTTAGCGACCTCGTGAGCATCCGAGACCGCTTTCCGACGAGCATCGTCGAAAGGAAGGTTGCGAGCTTCGATCATAGCTGCAGAGGCATCGTATCTAGATCGGGACAAACGGAAATACTTCACCAGCATGTTCGCTTGGGTTACCAACGACTTTAGTTTACTGAAGTATTTTTCCTTTACCCGCCAATACCGATCTAAACGACGCTCCTGAACCTTGACAACATGCTCGGAACGCCGAGCATACTCACGAAAAGAAGAAGCCTGAGTTTTCAACTTGGCCCTAAGTCGGCCACACAAATTGAGCAACTCGACATTTTTACCCAATAAAAAGATATAAGGAACCTTGACATGATCATCACTAGCCACACCAGATGGGGCCTCGTCTCGGGCGGCATAAGTAGGTCCTGGCCCCGGACTAACTAGACTTGGAGAGCCAGCCTGGTGCGACATAGTATCATGTGCCTAAAAAAAAAAAATGGGAAGAAGGGAAAAGATGAATACTCATTAAAAAAAAAAAAAAGAAAAAAAAAAGAAAAAAAAAAATCTCTATATATCTACGGCAAAACAAACAACTCAATTATTAATCCGATAGCCCCTCAACGGACACTGAGGTCTCTACTACATCAGCGAAATGAATATCTCGCAATGAAACAATTTGAGTTCCCAAACGCTCACGAATGACTGCATCTACTCGGTTCAAGGCCGCCGTGGTCTCAGTTACCCCGGCCGTCGCATCAACCATGCGTTCTGCCCGGGCGACACCACTCCTCCTTTTCACATGCTCAAGCACCTCTAAAGCGTGAACTCGGGCCCAATACGCTTTCACAAAGGTTAGCAGTAGGTCCGCATCCTCGAAAACGGCACCTAGCACTAAGTTCAGGCTCGTCACACGGCCTCGGGCTTCATCACGAGATCGCCGAAGTGCACCGAGGAGTTCTTTCGCCTTACCCTTGTTCGCCTTATAATAGGCGGTCTTTTTGCTGCATTTCTCTCCCAAGTCACGTAACCGAGTCGACACGTTTGAAATATGAACATTCAGATCCTCGATTTTACGACGAGCAGCCTTCAATTCAGCAGTTAGGAAAGCCTTAGACCTTTCAAGACCACGACTAGGCGAGGCCCAGACCACCATGGCCAGAGGGTTATGGGGTACCTGACAATATTTTGTTTTCACATACTTCAAAATATGATGACCCTAGAAAAGGGAAAATCAATTCGGACAAGCCAACCAAAACAACCACCAAAACAACCAACACCACCTATATTACCACTTCTCTACACAAATATGTTTCTAGATACAAAAGCGACCCACATTTCGGGTACCCAAAGACTTTACAATAAGCTATACAGAAAATACTACAAGAAAATGGTCAAGGCTCCACCTGAGGGGATGTGGGTGGGGGAGTGACGGCGGGAGCAGACCGAGGAGTCGTTGGAGCAGACCCGGAATGGGGACGCGACGCTGTCGAAGTAGTATGTCCCGGCAGCCGTGGGAGCTCCTCATCTCGGAGGTTGGCCCAATCCTGAGGTTTCGGAGGTGCACCATGAGGACAGGGGTACACCAATTCCGACCATGCCTGATCCGACAAAGGAACCTTCGCGAAATTAAGCGCGCGCACATGAGCGCAATAGACGGCGAAATTCGCCGTCATAGCGTACTTTTTCCGCTCCTCAGCATGCACTGCTTTTAGAGCCGCAACCTCCGCCTTCTCAGCTTCCACGTCCTCCGCCAAGAGCAAGCTCTCCTCCTCTAGTTGGTCGTACTTTTCGACCATACTCTCTTTTTCCGCCTCCAATTTACCGACCTCCTCGGTCACGAGCAGAAAGTCCCCCGCCACCTTGTCATAGTTCTCGCCCAGGATTTTATTCTCGGCGACCAGTTTCTTTTGCTCCTCCTCAAAGGCCGCCAGCAGGTCCTTCTTCTCGGTCACGAGCTTCTCTTTCTCAGCCTCGAGCGCCTTCCACTGATCCCTCAGAGCAACGGAACCCACAAAAGCCTTGCCATCACAAAAAAACAAAAACAAAAAACAAATAGACATGCAACATCAGACACCCTCCCACTAAAGGTATGACGACTTATATAACTAAATACATGCTAAACATACCCGAAGCGCACCACGGCTGGCTTGCTCAATTAACGACGCTAACGGAAGAGCAGCAATTTCCTCCGCATCCTTGAAGACAAGGGGCTTCAGAGCAGTATACCCCATCCTTACAGCCTGGGGCTGCCCCAGCAATTTCCCCTTACACCGATCAATGTAACGGGTCATCGCGACCCCGTCCACCAACACCTCTTCAGGTAGCTCGAGAACCTCATCCTCGACGCCCACCACTACATCCTCGGCAACCTCTTTACCGGCTTCCTCCACTTCCTCCGTCACCTTCTTCTCCAAAAGGCCAGTCTCAGGGGCCCTGTGCTCGCCCACACCCTCCATACGGGTGGGCGAGACAACAAGCGAGTCCATCATCTCCTCAGTATGAATAGGCGATATCGCAGGCAGAGTCATCGTACTCTTGCCCATGTTCACCATGAGGTTGAGATGTTCGAATATGTTATCCATAGACCCCTGAAACACAATAATACCCATAGCCCGGGCAAGAGCGAGGATAACCAATGGAGAAGTCAGTAGCTGCAACAAGATAACCAATGAAGCAAAGAACTAGCGAACAACACAACAATCAACAGACAAGAGAGTCCATATAAATATACGCATACCTCGCCAGTTGCAGGGACATCTTCGGGGATATTCCCTTGGGAAGTATCCCCCTCGGTGACCGATGCATCGGTCCCCCTAGCCCTCTTCGTTGTTCCAACGACGGGGTCAGATCCACGACGCTTCGAGCGAACGGTCTTTTTCCCTACCCGAGCAGCACTTCGAGCTCGGACCACCTTCAAAAATTCCTCCTCGGACTCTCTTGGAATCTCGGGGACAGGATTCCCTTTTGTCACTGGCCCCGCAGGGTATCCGAGAAGCACGGGAGCGGTACGACTAGCAGGATCCCTCGTTGATCCAGGCCCCCACCATTTCCACAGAGCTAAGAGAGCCTCGACATTGGGAGCACCGAGGTCTGGCATCATGGGCGCCTTCGTAGCAGGGCTGGGAATTTGGTGTCCAACGCAACCCCAATCACCAGAAACGATCACAACACCCAGATTCTCCCCCTTGTTGGTATCCGGCAGACCAAAAACAAGCCAACAGAAGGCACGCATGGTCTTCAGATACGAGCTACGGCGATCAAAACTCAAAGTATAAATCCCGAACACATCCTTTAGTTCGATCGGGATTCCGGCCAACTCCGATAGCCTTTGAATACCGTTTAGGGTACGGTAACCATTCAGGGCCAGTTGGGCCGGAGCAATCTGAACGGCCTCAAAGAATGAAGCCACCCACTGGCTGAAAGGAAGTCTTAAACCCCCAGTAAAGAAGGCAGAGGAAAGTACAGCTACCTCGCCGGCAGGAACAAACCCCAACACCTCGTCGTCCGATATCGGAAGCCGAACATGTATCTTATCGGGTATTCCGGCAATCCTCTTAAAATCCTTTTCCACGAATGGGCCCACTTGGGCCAGGCACTGGGTCAAAATTTCCTATCCAAACATCACCAAAAATCCATCAATATACTAATACACAACCCACAATAACATCAACATAAAGAAAACCCCCTGCTAACAATTAACCAACAACCCTACGTTTCACTCCTTTTCCCATCAGTTTAAATCCAGTACATAACTCAATATCGCCAGACTTATATAGACAACCACGACATGTTACCAACACCATATCTACGACCACAACAGCAAATCAAATACCAGTCCTCAAACAAAAAGAACATAATAATAACAAAGCACTTACAGTTGCCATTCTGAGCGGATACGTTCGAAACAGCAGCAAATATATCGACAATACAACGAAACCCTAGATGGAGCGGCAACACGTTTTTCCTTTTTGGCGGGAAGAGTATACTTTAGAGAGACAGATATTTTCTTCAGCAAATTATGTGGTAAAACAAAAGGGATTGCTTGGCACAGTAAAAAAGGAGTGGAGTCACAAAAAGAATAGAATAATAACCACCTTTTCGTGTGACAGAGGTTTACCTTTTTTCCAACCATAGATAAGTCAACAACCGCTGCTATTTTTAACTTATAAACGCTCCAGATTTTGCCACGTCAGCACATATCCCACTACCCAAAGCAATTCACATCATTACACCTAAATAAACGGCCAGTGGACCCTACCACGAAAAGCTTCCAGCATACGCTACCAATAATATCCCCGATTAAGATCCTCGACGCCCAACCATTCCTTACCAAAAGGGCACACCGACCAAGATGGACGGAGACCGTTTCTAGCTTGACGGCATTAAGCATCAAGTCTAAAAACGCTCTTCGGGGGGATAACCGGGCACATTGCTCGGTGTGTAATGAAACATCCTCGACTGTATTAACATAAAGGCAAAGTGAACAAGAAATAAAACAGAATAGACAGAATCAAGCGTGAAGCAAAAGTTTATTCATCCACAAGGGGGGAAAACACAAAAATACAACCAAAGAGAAAATTTTTACAAGAAAATACACCATCCTACTTCTTAGAACTACCCCCCATATCGGCATCCTTCTTCGCCAAGAGCTCCTCCAGATGCTCTCTCTCCCTAATCAAACGAGCAATCGCCATCTCGGCCTGCTGCAAGGAGTAAGATTGAGACTTGCATTTCTGCTCGGCTTTGAAACGAGCAAGGCCCTCCGCATCCCAATATTGTTTAAACCTCCTCGCTTCAGTCTGAGCACATTTGAGATCATGCTTCAGCCACGACATCTCAATCTCTTTTAGCTGAAGAGGAGTCAAATCCTCCTCCCCAAAACCAGGGGGACGGGGTAGCAAGAAAGTAGGCTCCTCTTCCAGAAGGGTTTTCTTTTTGGAGACAGATCTAGTAATGGGAGCCATCTCAAAACAAAAGCAAGTTAGAGGAAACAAAAATTATCAACAAGAGAGAGAAAAGAAGATTGGATAATGGAGAACAAGCAGTAGGGAGCATTTATAGAGAGTCAAAGGGCACAAAGCGCGACACAGAACAAAAGCACGAGATACGAACAGATACATCAGATTCAAATACAAAAAAAAGAGAAAAAGATACAAGTTCCAAAACAGGAAATACATAAGAAAACCGGCCCAATCTAACTAAGGACCAATGGGTGGAAAAACCGAACTACCAGACCGAGAGAAAGCAAAACGAGCAGAGCAGTTCAACCGAGCTTGGTAGGAATCATTCATGGCAATCAAATTTTCGTTCTCCGCGGAGAGTTCGGATTTCTCCCTAGTAAGAACCATGACGCGCTCCTCCAGCCGAGCATTCCTAACCATCATGTTAGCCAGGCCTTGAGGGGAGTTATCGAACTCGTCTTGAGCATGGTCCCAAATTTCCTCGGCATCATACCAGGAGTTAGCCAGACGATTTCTCTAAAGCAACAAGTGATCGAGCTGACGACTCAAGGCAGAAATCTCGGTCCATTTCACTGTCTCTTCGGGGTGAGATCCGAACAGACTCAAGGCCAGAATGCCGTACTCCTTCTCAAGCCTTCCCATTCGACGTCGGACGTGAGATACCTCCGCGTCCAAACCCTTCATCTGAGCATGATATCTCCCCACAGGTTCAGACATTCTGGGAAGTTGCTATAGTACAAGAGAAAGTAGGGGTAGAGGAAAGAGCAAACAGTAAAAATAAAAGGAGAGAGGGTAGCTAATAAAGAAAAGAAGAGGAGTATTTATAGAGAAAATATAGTATGGTATTCTATGACAATGCTTGGGAACTGGCGTATTTCCTGACATACTTGGGAGCAAGCATAATTCCTGACAGTACACCTATGATCGACAGTACACCCACATATATTTGATATCGCAGTACAGCAGAAAATAGAAAAGATATTCAAAGATCTGGATTTCGGAAAAACGACAAACCACAAGTACAACATAAAAAGAAGTGCCAAAATAAAAGGGGCAAAAGTTTCTCATTAATAAAGATGGATTACATCATTGCTCATTACATCAAGAGACAATCTATTACATTGGGGTCTATTACGTCCGAGGATTACATTAAAAGAAAATCTACTACATCGTGTGTTCAATGGTAGAACCAAATGAGTAGACAGAATGGCCAAAGAAGATCGACAGCATCAGCGGATCAGGCGAACATCAGGAGACGAAGGAAAGAAACATAAAAAGAAAACAAAAAGGGAAGAAAAAGATGAAGAGGAACATAAAGAAGTGAAAAGAAAGAAGAGTCAAAAAAGAACAATGACAAAAATCCTAGAAGTAACACAAAATCCTTAGGATCACAGGATTGATTGTTACGTCGTAGTGGTGAGGAAGAAGAGAAAGAAGGAAAAAAGGGAAAAAGTAGAGAGAACAAAAACGAAAAAGAAAACAAAAGGGAAGAGATAGTGAAAAGAAAATGGAGGAGGAAGAGATGAACGAAACAAAACAATAAAATAGAAAAGAAGAAGAGTGCAAAAAAGAGGAAGAGGAAGAAAGGAAGAAAATTGAAACAAATCAAAAGAAAAAAAAAAGAGAGAAAAGGGAAAATGGAGGTTAGGGGGAGGTCGATCGGTATCGATGAGAGGGCCCGGCAGAGACATCCCTGTCTCGAAGCGCCGAGTTTCCCCTTAGCACCTCATTCTCTTCAACTAGGGCCTGACGAGCACGTCGGCAATAATCTAGTTCGGATCTTAGCCAAGTTAATTCCCGAACCATCTCGGTATGGTGATAACGCATCACCTTTAACTCCTCCTCGGCATTCTTCAACAGTTTTAGTGCATGGCCATAGGAAGCTTCAAAAGCCTCCACTTGCAAAACCAATGCAGATTTGGTGAAAGAACTGGCCATTATAAAAAGATTATAAGATGAAGATTCGTATGTAGGGGAAGATAATATGATAAGGGTTGTGGATGTAACCATGCTTTAAGAAGGTATTTATAGGCCAATTAGATGAGGGCTGGTATGGAGAGTCGCAACCGTTCGCCAATGGGTTCTAAGAAGCGATGGCAATTAAAAGAGGTGTCTGTTCAAGAAAAAACGTTTGGATTCCCCAACAAGGCTCTAAAAAGGCGTGGGAAATTAAAAGCCACTCTTGTTCAAAAAACGCTTGGGTTCTTACCAATATTTAAAGAGGGTAAGTCATAATGGCGGCGAAACACGCATCATTTTGGGGAAGGGGAGCAGTTCAAATAAAATATCTAAGATCTTTTGCACAAAGCTCAAGAAAGCTCTGGCGAATAAGATTTTTGTGCACAGGGCTCAAGAAACCTCAGTGGTCCCTAGATACAGAGATTAAGAAGGTTCAATGGATAAGGTCAAACACATGGCCCAAGAAAAAGCTTTACTGAGGCCACAAGCGTGTGCAGTCAAAATTAATTGCGTTGGGAAAATAATTCAGATATAAATAAGAAAAAGAAATCTTTATTGATTGATTGATGCTTCATTACAGATAAAGCAGTAAACATAAATAATAAAATCATTTCGTAGAAGGGCCCTCTTCGTCATCCCGCTTCCTTTTCATCCGAGCATACACTTCTTTAAGGGCCAGTTTATAAGCCCTCTTAGAAGCGATATGCCTATCTCTAGAGGCCTCAAGCTCTTTGATCCGAGCACGAGCACGTATATTGTCGAGCAAAGACCTCTGATGCTCCCTCTCCATGGCGTCTAACCGCTCATCCAGTTCGACGGCCAGACGAGCTCCCACCGACAGCCGGGCAACCCTCTTTTCGAGGTAACGCACCCTCTTCACTTCCTCCTCAAGATGAGCGATGTATTCAGGAAGGTTGTCACCGTTCGTTTCATAAGGGGAGGCCATTTGTTCGTCAAGAAAGAATGAGTTGCACAAAGAATATAGAGACGTTCCCCTTTTATAGGAAGAAACAAGAGGTAGATCAAAGGTCATCTCGAAGAAAGACAACCTCTTGAACTTCCCAAGAGCATTCATGTCTACCTACAGCAATTCAAATCCAATCGAAGTCATCCAAAAAAGATATCAAGAAGATAAACAGACAAGAACAAGGATAGGGAAATATTTTATTAGTTTCAAGAAACTTCGATTACAACTAAGGAGAGGACTCCCCATTCAAAAGAAATTACAACAAAAATCACAAAAAAAAAAACTAATTATTTCGAGGAAGAGCCTTCTTCATCTTCATCCGAACTCGGTATGGACCGAGCATGCAACTCTTTGAAGGCAAGCTTATAGGCCCTTTTTGCTGCCTTCTGCTTAGCCAGACAAGCCTCGAGCCGCTTTATACGCTCGATGGCCCAATCCCGATCGGCCATCGTCGCATGATGAGCGGAATCCATGTCAGACAACCTTTTCTTATAGTTTGAAACCTTGGCCACGAGTTTCTTATTCGCGGTGCGAGATTTCGTGACCTCAGTTTCTAAATAAGAAATATAGTTAAACGAGCTCTCACCAGTAGAATCAGAGGAGGCCATTATGTCACAAGAAAAGTAGTAGTAAAATGCATGATTATGAAGGGGGCACACCCCTTTATAGGAGTTTCCCGCGAAAAAAGATATTAAGATGAGTAACTACAAATGGGACCCCCCCCCTCCCTTGGGAACCGTCATGAGTCTATTGCACTTCTCGATGAAGCATTGGGAACGACAAGACCGAAGTAATTTCCTCGACAGACCGAGCATGACTCCATCGACATGGAAAACCATGCCGATGAAGTCAGGGAGCACTTGATAGAACATGAAATAAGGCTGTTATTATTAAAAGCCCAAGCCCACTTAACTAGGGACCCATATCTGAAAACCCCCCTGAGATGAAGACATTTGTCAACATCCTAGAAGGCATAGTTGCTTATAAATAGCCAACTACCCCTCCCAGAAAGGAAGGACACGCACAGATCGAAAAATCTATCCAAAAATTATAGTGAGAAGTTGAGAAAAGAGAAAAATTAATCAAAGCTTATCCAGTGAGGAAACAAACCGAACAGAGAAAGAACCGAACATCGAAGAAGAAAGAGAACGATCAAGATAAGAGCTTAAATATTTAAATCAAGCGCAATTGTAGCAAGTTGATGATAATCCGAACAAATGTAATGACCCGATCAATAATAAAGACCACGAGGTGTTCATTACTTGCAGTTAATTTATCATTATTCTATTGTTGAAAAGTCTAACGCGACCGACCAAAGTTATGGCTTTATCAGTCTTTTTAAGCACGGTTTCATTCTCTTTTCCTTTGCTTCTAAGGCATCGCAAACCGCTTTCATTAGTCTCCCTTGACCCACTGTCCAGAATGCATGTTAAATTCAATCTTCTCATTCACACACTCATTAGCATTGATATCTTTCTCATCAGATGGGTATAAAGTAACATAACTATCTTATTTAATCCATCATTTTTTTCATTCCTCTTTCCTTTCACCATTTAATTGTTTGTTTACATTTAAATTTTATGCTATTTTGTTTGTGTTATTTCTTCTATTATGTAGAAGTAATTCATTTGGGCTAGAGGGGTGGAAGAAGCTGTTAAGAATTGCTGGGAAAAACAGCCGGGAGACGTTATCGATATTTTATAAAGGTTGGCTCTAATGGGCGCTAACGGGCAGTGCTCTAGGCACACTGGAGGTTCCATCACAGCTTCCGAGCATGCCATACGCTTTGAAATGAAGAATAGAAGAAATCCAACTTGCAACCAGTTGTTCGAGGAGGAAGGACAAGTCCTTTGTTGATGAGAAGTCGGCTGGTGTAAGAAAATCCCTCGTCTCTACCTGTTTCTTAGTTTACATAATAATGTTGTAAATTAGTTACATGATATATGGGAAGTTTTATGATGAATAACTTAATGATTATTAGTAAACTGTAGTTGAACAGAAATCCATGTGATCGATTCTAATTAGTTGCACATGCTCACAATAGAAACTATATTGCAACTACGGATTTCTATATGTTTTATTTTTTTGGAAATTAAGCTTTAGATTAATATCAAAAAATTAAAAATTTCATGGGGCATTCCCCGCTATACAATTAAGCTCAAAACACAACGACACGCTCCGTAGGGAGCAAACTCATTCTAGCTTAACCACAACAAATCAATTACATTTACCGAGCATAAGGTTAAGCTACGAAGACAAATACTAAGACGGCCTAAAAACGGTCTCTAAAGAGGGCCACTCTTCATCATCATTTTTCCCATCATTACACGGCAAGTAATCAAATATATTATCCGTTATAATCCCGCCCTTTGATCGTGCCTCTTTGAACCCCTTAAGTTTCCCCGCTAATATCATCTTGTTGCAATTTTTTGAAGACGTAGAAGTACCACCTTTCACTTGATCTCGTGCTCCGGTCACGCAAGCGATAATTGGAGAGTGATGCGCTTCTTTGCCTATGTTTGAGTCAAAAGGATATTTTTTCTTGGCCACCCAAATGCTAGAAATTTCTATCTCTTTTCCTTTAACCTTTTCTGTTGCCACTCTCACCTCACTAGACGGCTTAGAAGTCGAAGACTTTGGCCGCATTTGGTCCTTACTCTTGTGAAGTTTGGACCGAGAAGAAAGATTGGTGCAATTCGAGGTCGTATGTCCAAAAGAATAGCAATGTGTGCAACAAGAAGCCATCCATGGGATTTCTATATGTTTATTATAGTATGATTGGCAGCCTTTGACGTGTTTGTGATTATCTGTATGAGCTGTTTATATTGTTTGTCGTTCCTACACTTTTGATTTCATCTTTTGAGTGAGCTATGTGTATATCATGGAGTGTTTGCACATTGGAATAAGATCATGCCTGAGCATTCGTAACTTATATTAATTAGAAGTTATCTTCTGTTTTGGAAATCAATTGTCAAGTTTGTTATCTTGAGCTAACATTTCTTTGGTTACTTGCTCATTTTGAACTATATATATTAGTACTTTGGCTGTTGGTTCTTGGGTCTGAACATGTAATTATTGTAGGCTGCATTTGTAGCAAAGAAGTTGGCTTTCCCAACAATCGTACGAGTCTGCCATCGTTCCCAAGGACAATGATATCCTTTTGGAGGTAGTCGGCGGCCCAAACAAGGGTGGTGCTGTTTATGGGTTGGGTTCGCAAAGCTCCTAAGTCAACTACGGAAATTCGACTCTAGGTTCGTCAAGTTCTACATTGCCTCAACACGTATCTATTGCCATGATGCAAGACTTTGCCACCCAAGCTCTAAATAATTTTGAACTTCAAAATGAGGAAAACTTGGGAAGACGAATCGGAAAAGCTGTCGAGTCTCAAATGAGTCCGTTTGAAAGCTCACTTCACCCCAATTTAAAATCTACTATTATCCATGATAAGTGGCTTGCAAAGACAAGATATTACTCGGGCTTCTATTTCTGGAAATTTGGTGTGTTTGGATGAAGAAGTAGAGAATGGGGCAGCAGACGAAGATGTAGATTTCAGAGAAGATGATCTTAATGAAGATTAGATTAATAATGGTGGCTACGATGAATAGGACTTTTTGTGACGCGGCTATGTAGTACTTTTGCGATCTGTCAATATTTTAAGACTTATGTAATTTTGTGATTCTAGCGCCGTAATGGGTAGGAAAAAAACAGCAGGTGAACTGATATCTAGCTAATGCTAAATTTTTCCACTAAAACAGTGGCTTAACTTGAATATTTTTGGGATTGTAGGTTGAATGTTTGTAAGTTGTAATATTTTGATTAATTTAATCACTAGTTTATGCTCTCTTTATTCTGTTAAACTTTGTTTTAATATATATATATAACCTCTCTCATATATATACACATATATATATATACATATATATATATATATGCACATATATATATACATATATATATATAGCGTTTTTACAAAAAGTGTCCATTTGGACGTTTTTCATGGTGTCCATATATTCTGCCCCATATATATATATATAACAAATACGTATAAATACAAATATAAACTAATATATATGGGGAAAGTAAATGTACACACATAAGTTTAGACATAAATGTACACTCTAATCTCAACCCCTCATATTACAAGTTGTTTAATGGTTCAGATTGATTCATTTAATTATATTTAAACATAAACACTCTATTTATTTCTTTGTTTTTACTTTTATGTCCATAATAATTTAGTTAAACCCCATATTCATGTTCAATAACCTAATACTTCTAATTCCGAACAATAAATTCAAACTGAAATGGCCTGCTTTAGTGTTGAGATAATAAAAAAAATACGTAACAAGATGCAAACTAAATATATTCTCTCTGACATTCTTAATAAATAAATAAACTAATACAAATTTATGTTTCATTATATGAAAAAATGTTTCCGTCTTGCCCAAGTCATGGCTAAGGAGAGTGATAATTAAACCCACAAATTTATTTCTATGTATATAGATTTAAATTTAAGTACGAGTACGCGCTGGCCGACACTATATTTAAACTATATTATAGTTGTATAAATTATGTTAGATTTTTCTTACGAACGTGCACGACAGCCATAATTTACGTATAACATTAGTTTTAGTATCCGATTGGAGGTGTTTTGTTTTTATATGATGATTTTGAGATAAAATGAATTAATATGGATACAAAAGAAAAGCAAAAATAAAGAGATGGAGTGTTTATGACATTTAATTAAATGAGTTAATCATAGCATTGGAACCATATTAATTTGGAGGGTTGATATTAGAGTGTAGAGTTATGTGTGTATATATACTATCCCAATATATATACGATCCTCATATGTATTACTTTTGAACTTTAATTTCTACTATATACATATTATAATTTGCATTACTCTTACCTACCACTTTTTCATACTATATAAATTAAAAAAAATCTAATTTCATAAAAAAATAGAAAATATCTCTCTCTTCCTCAAAAATAAAAAAATCATAAAAAATTAAAAAATATATATAAAAATCACAAAAAATTATAAAATTAAATAAAATTAAAATTAAATAAAATTAAAAAATAAAAAAATAAAAAAAAAATGACAAAACCGAATTTTTTTTTTTATAAAATATTATAAAAAAATGTCAATAAACCATTTTTTACACCGAAAAAACGTTTTTTCATACAAAAAACACTTTCATAAAAAAAACACTTTTTCATAAAAAACACTTTTTCATAAAAAAAACACTTTTTCGTCAAAAAGTGAATTTTATGATTTAACTCTCGTTTGACTCATTTCAATACTTGTTAAAGTTTGAATTGGCTTTTTAGAAACTAATTTTAGATCCGTAAGCTCAAATTGGTAAGAGTGCTTGCACCCAACACCGATGTTCAAGAGGTTAGTGGTTCGAATCCATCCAGTTGTTTTTTTTTAACTTTAAAGTAAAATATATACATTTTTTGTGCTGGACTATAATCACTTTTATTGAATTTTATGCACTTTCGCTGTACAAGATGCACTTTCGACTAACTAGATGTACTTTCGACTGAACTATAGGCCCTTTTAGCTGAACCAGATGCACATTTTACAGAACTATATGCATTTTTATTGAACTAGATATACTTTTGGCAGAAACATATGCACTTTCAACTAAATCAGATGCATTTTTAGCTGAATGAGATACATTTTTGACAGAACTATATGCACTTTTATTGAACTATATGCACTTTCGACCGGACTATATTCATTTTCGACTAGACTATATGCACTTTTGACTTAACTATATGTACTTTCGATTAAATTAGATGCATTTTAAGCTGAACTAGATGCACTTTTAGCTGAACTATATACATACTCACTTATATTGAACTATATTTACTTTCGAGTGAATTGTATGCACTTTCAACGGAACTAGATGTACTTTCAGCTGAATTAAATGCAATTTCGACTCAATTTTATACACTTTTGACTAACTATATGCATTTTCGACTGAACTATATGCACTTTTATTGAACTATATACGTTTTTGACTAAATGATATGTACTTTCGACTGAACTAGATGCATTTTTAGCTCATATAGAATAAAAAAAGGCACATTTTCATGTAAAAACCATTTTTTGTATAAACAAAATTCACTTTTTGATGGAAAAAGTACAGCTTTTTCAATATAAAAAGTTTGTGAATTTTTTTATTTTTTATAATTTTTATAATTCTTTTGTGATTTTTGTGATTTTTTAATAATTTTTTGTGATTTTTGGTGATTTTTTATAATTTTTTTAGATTTTTTTTTTTTTTAGATTTTAGTTTTTTTTTCAATTTTTTTTTTGTGATTTTTTATAAAAAAAATTATGTTTTTTTTTTTATTTTGTTGTAATTTAAAACTATTTTTTTGGGTTTGTAGACAAATTGTTAATAAATTAGATTAGCAACATTGATAATTATTTTAATAGAGAGAGTATTTTTGAAAAATTGGGCAAATTTTGGAAGTCTTAACTTTTCTTGAGTTTGCTTATATTAATAGTATGATGATGTATAAATAAAATGTATATATATATATATATATATATATATATATTTATATAAATAAATAAATATGAACATATTTATATAAAAATATATTTATTTATATTTAATTATGTATATATATATATATTATATTAATAAATATGAACATATTTATTAATATAATATATATATATATATATATACATAATTAAATATAAATAAATATATTTTTATATACATATATATTCTGTTATATATATATATATGGACATCAACACATCAACTTGTACATTTTTTTGTAAAAACGCTTCAAATCACGGTTTCACGACGGGAACACAAATATGCGTCTTGTTTTTTTTTTTCCGAGATGTATAATGACATGTTTTCAAAATTAAGTTAAAATTTAAAAATTCAAAACATATCATTATATATCTCGGGAAAAAAAAGACGCATATTTGTGTTCCCGTCATGAAATCGTGGAGATTTGCATTAATCAAATGTTGATTTGGAACATTTTTGTAAAAAAAATTCTAAGTTTATGTCTAAATTGATATACATATAATCTCTCCTATATATATATATATATATATATTAATTATAACAATGAAAAGGGTGTTTTGGTAATTTTTAATAGGAGGATTATACCAAGTATATTGTCACAAAGGGTTGTTTCTCAACGATACCCGTTTTTGTAGGCAGACTACTGAAAATCTAAAATACAACTCTACCTATACAAGTCTATCCTATCTAAATTTGTGAATTACAAAATATATTAATTACAAAATATATTACGTAAAAACTAGTGATTTGATATTGGATAAGTTAGTTGTATTCTAACACTAAATGACTTATTATTTTAAACAAAAGACGCACCCATACAAATAAGTAACAATATGTACAATATTGCTCATATCTATTCTTAAAAATAATTATTTATAATTATAAATAAATATTAAAGTTAACAATAAATCATTTCTTTTATTATACTATCCTAACATCACTTATGAGTTCACGTTTAAGCCCCATCAAGAGATGTCTGTTGCGAAATCTAAAATTGCATCGTGTTCAAACAAAATCAAATTCTATATGGTGCAATATACTTACTCGGCTATTCATAAAAAGTATCGAGAACTATAATTTTTTTAAAAATAAACGCTTGTAGGTTTTGCTTAAATAAAAGTATGCTTTATTTCTATCAACGAAACAGCTAGTTCATTTTTAAGTAGAATAAAAGGATAGTTTACATTTAACATGGGAACCAAACGAGCCCAATGTCAATGTAATACTCAATATTACAAGTGAAAGGAAGCCGTCCTCAAAATATACATGTTGGACATAGGCGGAATAAATGAATGATATTTTCTGAAACCCACATTACCTCTCTTTCTACCTCTCTTCTCATAGAATCCTAGTCGTCTCTTTCCGCTGCTTGGGTTGGAGGAGTTGCCCACCGACCTCCTCTACCCCTAAACCTTCAACCACATCTGCTTCCCCCATTTCTTTCCTTACTCAACCTACTCTGCTTGTTTTTCTCCTCTTCTTCTCCCTTCCTCGTCTTACGGTCCACTTTATCTCTCATCCCCTCTATGTCTAGCACTATTTCTTTACTTATCTATGTCCTTCTCCAATCCGAAAAACCCCATCCCCCCTTTTTATTCCCCTTTCCAGTGAGCATCTTACGAAATATTTTCCAGTGAACCTATCGGTGTAATATTTGAGTGATCGATTAGTCTAGGATAGAACTAGGTGCAACGGTCTCCCACTATGGTTTACGGTTTGGTTTTGTATGTCGGGATTTTTTTAGTATTGCGGACTTGTAGGCCTGCTTAGATCGGGTCTTAAAGTGTGTTGGCACCCCAATTACGACTACAGTGCCGGACAGAGATGGGTACTCTTCTATACCCTTTGGACCTTCCTCTACATGTGGTATGGTATGTCGCTTCCTTATTCTCGTATTTGGACGAAATATTGTAGATTTGGTTCAGGTGAACATGGGTTTTTATTAGTCAAACGATTTTTGTTAGTTGTGTTTGTTGGTTTTTTGGTACTATTTCGAATACAATATATGAAAGGACAATAAAATAAAGAAGACAGGAACGCAATGGAAATAACAATTTTATTTCTCACAATTGGAATATAAATTACAATTCCTGACTCAACAAATAAATAAAACTGCTGGACTGTTATGAAAGAAAAGAAACTGCTGGACTGTTATAAAAGAAACTGCTGGACTGTTTTGAAATAAAAGAAACTGCCGGACTGGTTTTAAACAAACTGCCGGACTGGTTTTAACAAACTGCCGGACTGGTTTTGAACAAACTGCCGGACTGGTTTTAACAAACTGCCGGACTGGTTCTGAACAAACTGCCGGACTGGTTTTAAACAAAAACAAACTGGACTGGTTTTAACAAATAAAAAACTGCCGGACTGGTGTTCAACAAATAAAAAACTGCCGAACTGTTTTTTGTAGAAGCTGGAAATTACAGAACTGAAAAGTAAATTACAGAATCGAAAGACTGAAAGTAAACAGTACTGAAATGTAAATACAGAAAATAAACAGTACAGAAAAGTAAATTACAGAAATGAAACGGTACTGAAATGAAATGGACAGAAAGTAAATGACTGAAAAATAAAAGAAGAGGCAACTGCTGAGCAATTTCCCTTAAACAATATTTCCCGAACCACCTTTAAAGGTTTCTGGTTTCGGGACTTTGTTCCCAAGGTACAACTTCTATCTCAGAGTGGCTCGTATGGAAACCGGCACCCAACCACAGGTCGAGCTGTTGGTGGTGCGGTTCTCTCTCTCTATATGATGCTTATGCTGTGAGTTGTGTGTTTGATTGTGTGATCAAATGAGAGGGGGATGGCTGCCTTTTATAGGCTCTAATGAAACCGCAGCCATAAATGTTGGCCTTTAATTCTGGGAGTTACACCCCCAGAATCCGCTCAATCAATTCTGAAACCGCAGCATTTAATCTCATTCATTGCTGGAGCGTTTCTGATTGCTGGAAACTCTAGGGACTGCTTTGTATTTTATACAAAACTTCCTATTCGGGTTTGGACCCAAGACCCAAGACCCAAGACATTCTCCAAATCTCAATCCCGATCCCGATCCCGATCCCGAGCCCGAGACCCGAGACACCAAGCCCACGCCCGCGCCCACGCCCGAGACATGAGACACGAGCGAGCGCGCGTGTGTGGTACACACTAATACTCTTAGGTGTATGTGGACATGTTAGTTTAATAACTACATGGGTTGGTATGGTATATATATTGTAAAATTAACTCTTAATCTTTCAATATGGGATTATACTAAATGGTTTTCCTTTACCATTTCGGTTTTTTCCAGATTTGAGCTTTCGAGGCACCAACTTTGAAGCCACTTTGTATTCACACCCATTCTCCGAATAGGTCATGTGATATACCGTTACGAAGCTCGTCACACGGGCTACTCAACCACGTTGAGTACGGTATAAACAACTCAGCGCTGTTACACGAAATAATGACTCCAAGTTGGTCCAGTGACCATTCGGAAACACCCATGTTTTCACATGTTTTTCCAACAGTG
The DNA here is from genome assembly GCA_963920805.1 of Primula vulgaris. NCBI lineage: Eukaryota > Viridiplantae > Streptophyta > Magnoliopsida > Ericales > Primulaceae > Primula > Primula vulgaris. Next base: position 5,682,478 of record OY987222.1, on the reverse strand, counting down.
TTTTCTCGTTTACACTAGTTAGGAGTATTATACAATATGATATTGTCTTGGTTGTTGTAGACGAGTATTGACGGGGCTTGTCTAGTTTGTCGCAATCATAGTGTGTATATTGTTTGGTTAGATGTTTGTGCGGTTTTGTAAAAACCATTAGCGAACGGGGTTTCTCTTTTGCTAGTCTGCGTTGCAACTACTTTTAACCTTCGAGTTTATTTTTGGTTGCATGAGACTTTTAGACGTTTCTCCACCTTCAATGGTTCGATTGGCGCGCTTGACAATATTTCAATTGTTTTTGTTTTGATAGCTGAGAATTGTTATTTTGTATTTCATGTTTTTTTGGTGTTTTTCTTTAGCTTACCCGGACGGAAGGATTTAGTAAGATTATTTGTTTTGTATTTTGTTCTTGTTGTAGAATATTATTGGACTCTTGGGCCTTACTCATAGTGGGCCTAAGTTGGGATTTCTATCTTGTATAACCCTAACATCTAGTATATAAAGCAGTTTAGTGTCCATTTGGATCGATACATTCTGATTAATAAAGACCATGTTGTTGTCTCTCCATATTTCTCTCTCTATATCTATACATATTTCATATATACATATACCGAGCTAATATGTCACATAACACGTTATCGGTACTTTACTCGCGGAGACTATGATATACGTTCGTGGGTATTGGAGATTTTGGGTAAACGCATGGATATTGAGTATCTATAAACCTGAGGTTTAACCAGGTTTTATCGGATTATTGCTATATCAACATTCACCAACCTACCGTGAGGACGGTACATAAAATCCTATTTTTTTTACAATATAAAACTAATACCCATGCTCTAAATAAATTTTGCATGAAATAAATTGGTTGTATCGGTGTATGCTTAAATTAAAAAGATTCTGCAATTGGCCCATATATATTGTAATAAAATCAAACTTTGTTTAGACCTTATGTTTAGTGATTGATACACTGACTAATTAATACAGTGTATGTATATATATATATATATATATATAAGATTTAGTAGCTATGCTTCAAGATTGAACCAATTGAAACCAGAATTCACGTTTTACTAAAACTAACGATTTGTGTATGAAACGACATGATTAACGTAGCCTAAATAGTTATATACTATTATTAAACTTGTTGAATAGATATCTCACTGGGTGCATGTTAATGTAATTAATCTACTGCATGTTGAAACCAAAAGCATTTGGAAAATCTTAACTATGGATTATATACATATAGTAGTGCTAAATTCTGAAACTCGCTGAATAATGTATACTTACATGTTACATTCTGTAAACTTATGGACTGAACATGTAATTACTATGTAGCCCCATATACCATGCTGAATTTACATGTGTGCTCCATGTAGTTTACTCCCATATGCAGAAAAATTCATGCATTTAATTCACCTAAAACTTGATCAATACATGCAAATTTGGAACTTGTTAATGTATTTAAACAATTACCATAAACTATTATTTGTTTACTTGCATGATTGTAATGTTTCTTGTGAATTATCATGTATAAAACTTACACATATAACAATAGAATAATAAAATATTGTGTTATACCTTGCTAGTGTAATTGGTACATCTAGATATATGTCATCACTGCCATGTTTATGATATGGTAATTTGCGAAATTATATATTTTCATATTTAAGTTGGAAAAATTATGAACCTTCCCCAACTAGGCTCACCTATTTGGATACAATGTCTTGGAAAGATATAGACGGAAGTCGATATCCTAATAAGGTCGGGTTTTAAGTGGCATTCATGCCCTCCACTCTCACCATCTTTCCTAGTCTTTTTCAAGTAGAGCTACCGAAAGGGGTTGACTAAATAATAATTTCCCTGAGTGTGTTTATATAGTGATGTATGTTTCGCCGAATTGGTGTCTCTGTATCGACCTGTTGTTTTGAAATAAAATTTATGCTTGTGCAAACCATAAACATATAAACCAGTCATTTTATATGATAACTAATCTAGAACTCCCAACACATGTTAGATGCCATCTATGATGAGAAAATCGCAAAGCATACTTGCGAAATGATCGTTTAGACGTTGATGTTATTCCGTCACCACATGTTAGTCACCCTGATGTGTGAAAATATGATGCCCAATTTTTTTGGATGCCATCTTAGATGGGTAAGACACGAGTTTGTTGTTATCCTCGAGATGAAGGCTAATGCGTTGATTTTATTCCACCGCCACATTTGAGACATGATGATGTCTATGGTGAACAAATGTCTGAAATTGTATTCCCTAAGTAATATCGTGAATTTATATTCACCATGTTCTTTCATCGTCAATCTTTTTGTGGATGAGAAAATTCCCCGATGAGCAAGTTTTAATCCTATTGGGTCAATGGCGAATTGTTTGCCTGATATTAATGCTCTTCGTGGACATTTCTTTTTCACGAATCGAGAACCGAGACAAGTGTTATTTGTCTCAAACTGTCGTAATCCCGACGAATCGCCAAGACAAGTGAGGTTTTAGACAATTGTCAAAATCGAAGACCTGTGGCTCCAAGACAGTTTTTGAAAGGAACAATATGGCCCGTTGTCTCAAAGCAAGAGACAATGCTCAAAGAGCCAATCTCTGCTATAAATGGCCGATGTCATTGCTAGCTACTCCTTAAATAGTTCAAAACTATTATAAAGGTGGAAAAGACGATGCTAATGTGGTTAAAGCTAACTGAAATGAAACTCTTGAGACCCCCGATTTTGTGGCTCAAATGAGTTTGGTACCTTTCTTTATTGACTTTGATAAATCATTGAGCCGATTTTCGCATTATGTTTTTCCATTTGGATTATGATTTTTCCATTTGGACATACTTTTGGATTATGGTTTGCCTGTTTACGAAATTTCTCGAATTAATTTAAAGTAATATTGGAACAAATTCCTTTGACAAATGTGGCCAAACTTTAAATTAAGAAACTTTAGGCAATACTTGTGGGGTAGTTGGTTTTGTAGAAATAGTGGGTAACATTGTACCACATAATTTCACCAACTACTTGCCTAAAAGAGTACTAGTTGACAACGATTCTAGACCTGTCGTTCCAAATCAAAATCTTTGGTAAAACCAAATTGATTTGTCAAATATGAAGCCTTATACTCATGTAGGTCCTGCCGTACCCTGTTGAGTTATAAAATATTCGAGAAAACCAGTGTTATCTAGTAATAGCTCATGAAAGAATTAAAATTCCTTTACATAGCCTCCATTCAATACGACCAAAAGTGTATTTTAGAGGAGTTGAACTATCTTTCAAGTGGTTGCTACCACATTCTTTAAAACATTTAAAGTTACCTTATCATTTTGCCTGTCGTTGAATGATAAATGATTTAGATGCTAAGACATGATTGTCTGTAGTATCATTCGCCTGTTATCGATTGATAAGAGCATTTTGATATTGTGGCATTGACCGGCTGAGATATTCCCGGATCAAAAGACGATGCTTGATTTATAATCGCATCACATTTGGATTCTCTCTGAGAATATATTTCGTGATTAATCCAAAATTTATGCCACTAAGGCTCACTTTAAAAGACTAGTATGTGTAAAGATCACAAAATGGACTCGTAGAATTCTTGTAAAGAATTGAAGGAGTTATTGTGGACTTATCCAACCATAAGATGGACCATAAATATAAATGGTTATGGTTGATGCATCGACAATTAGGTCACATTTTATTGTTGTCCATAGAAATGCAGCATTTTTCAAATTTTTAGCCCTATCATTAAGTTGATGGCTCATGATCCAGATTATCCAAAAAAGTCTAGTCGACTTAATAATGCCAAAGAGTAAGAATCGAAATTTCGATTTGTATTACTTGACTTTGGGAATTGAAATTGAACATAATGTTGATTATGTTCCGACCCAAAATGGACTCACAGAAATTTTAAGCGGTTGCAAATGATTGCACGCTTTATTTGGTGATGCGCACCTATATATATTTCTGTGTGGGGTCACAATACATTGTATATTGTTGCATTGGTCCATCTGAAGCTCATAGTCACTCAAAACACTAAATGTGTACCAGTTGGTTACTGGTTATGAGCCAGACACCTCATATGAATGCTTGTTTGAGTGTTTAATATTTTGATTGAGCCGCTAAAGCGTTCAAAATATGGAGCTCTGCAAATCGGGGACATAAGTCGATTATGAATCCCCTGCCTATCATTTGATATGCGATCTCTTTACCACATGATATGCGAAAGTGACATTGTTAAGACCGTTCTCCCCGTCGTTAGGGGGAGATTTACACATTACCGTTGATAAGGAACGATATGAAGTAACGTGGCATAACCCACTCAGTCTTAGCTTGATCCCATAAAACTGCACTTAGTGATAAGTAAGTGCATACACTCACTCAAGTCTAACTAAATGTCAAACGTATTTAATGACTTTATGAGATGTTACGAGATCATTTATACCTGCTGCAAAATGCTTGCAAGGATAGACGTCCCTGTCGGATGTCGTGTTCCTGTAGTAACACGCTGCTTTGGCCGAACCCGCCAAGCAAAAGACGCTATCGTCGGCTGTCAGTCCGTCGTCCTTCCCAAGATATGAGAAAGTTGACCGGTTCTTAATTCATTCAACCCCAGATGTGGTGAACTAAAACTCGTTTGTCACACGAGATTATAAAAGATCTAGGAGATGTGTGATTCCTCCTGATCCTGAGAATCTTGAAATATCTGTCGATCATGATATCTTAGACGATATTGAAGCGAAACGAGAATGTCATTGATTACTTGTTCATATATTCGGTGACGACTGATAATATGAGCAAATTATGACAGGAAGCCATGTACCGTTGCCTAAAGTCAACATAGAATAGACTGGCCTAATGGAAACTTGCAATCCAGGTAGACTCCTTAGCAAAAGTGTGTTTGGACCTGTAGCTCTAACACCGCCAATGTTAAACGAGTTCGTTTATTTGGTTATTCGTAAGGAATAGTGATGAGAATAATGACATTATAGAATGCTCGCCTAGTAGCGCAAGACTTCTCTCACACCTTGAAATTGATTACAAGATGGTTTATTTTCTCGTAATGGACGTTATAACGGTCTCATACTTTATCAGTTTAGTAGTTTCCGAAAAACTGATTATGCAGTATGCGATTGTGATCACGGTTTTATCTCTATGTGGATTTAGACAAAGAGATATAGATTAAGGTCTATGTGTGACTTCATGTGCTTGAATCAAGTACTTCTTGACCACGGAACACCATCTCAATTGACTGAGATGTTCACTATATGGATTAATAAAATCCGAACGGATGTGGTATACCCGCCTAAGTGAGTACTTGATCAACTTGGGATACTTGAACAAGTATTATGCCCTTGCGTGTTTTATCATGCGATCCACTTTTGGATTTGCCTTCGAGATGAAGGATCATGGGAAGACACGGTAGTGACTCGGCCTGGTGATCGAGTCCCGTAAAGATTGAATCTAAGTCCATGATTCAGACTACACCCAGAAGGTGTCACGCCCCAAAATCCGTAAGACGCGGACATCGAGGCATGACCTTTTTAAAACAAAAGGAAATAGAAACCTGTTGGTACAAAATTAAAATTTTAAAAGAAAAGACTTGTGAGCTAAAGGAACAAGTAAACAATAAACAAAAGTATTTGCCAAACGCGGCTACAAAAACGAGATAAACTAAACGAATGTAAATTGCCCGTAGGCTACAACCTCAAAATAAAATATACATGAAAAGAAAGCAAAAGCCCGAACCCATGTGATGCCTTGCTAAAGCTCTTAACCATCGCCTCAACCTAAGTTGTACCTGAAATACAAAAATGTAACGGTGAGTCCCACGCACCTAACTAGACGGGACGGCACCACATACACCGTCACTCCATCTCATAAATGCAAGAACTCACAAATTCTACAACTACGATAAACGACGTATAAAGCAAAATATAATGACATTCTACAACTACGATAAATTAAATAAATTAAATAACATCAACACACATCTATAGCATACATGGACCTCTCACGCCACCTACCCCGGTCCAGAAGGTAGGTCATTCCCTATCCCTTCGGCCGTCTTCTGTCCCCGGAATTAGGGAGAGACAGAGACCATTGCAACATAAAAGTAGATTTATAGTGCGCACTTGGACCTCTCACGCCACTCGCCCCAGTCCGTAAGACGAGTCATTCCCTATCCCTTCGGCCGTCATATGTCCCCGGAATTAGGGAGAGACATAGACCATTGCTAACATAAAAGTAAATAGTGCACACTGGGACCTCTCACGCCACCTACCCCGGTCCGTAAGGCAGGTCATTCCCTATCCCCTCGGCCGTCTTCTGTCCCCGGAATTAGGGAGAGACAGAGACCATTGCCACTACAGCTAAAACACAAGGCCTCGGCCAATAATATAAATTCACGCAAATAACACATTTTCATACGGCCTCGGCCAATAATATAAATTCACGCAAATAACACATTCTCATACGGCACGTAACGTAATGCGACATAACACATAACCATATGTACTAAATTCGCAACTAGCCGACCAACTCCAAACAACGTAATACAACGTAACACATAACCATATGTACTAAATTCGCAACTAGCCGAACAACTCCAATCAACGTTATACAACATAACACATAACCATATGTACTAAATTCGCAACTAGCCGAACAACTCCAATAACGTAAAATCTCATTCGGGCATTTTAACAAACACCTTGTATGCATAAACTACAATTAACCATTATTCACCATAAATTCATCCAATACCATCAACAACTATATAATCCCATAAACAACTAATAAATCATGCAAACCCATCCATAATCTCGCTAATTCGAAATGATCATATCTAAGGCTTCAATCCCCACAATATAAATAATGGAACCAAAACTACAACGAGTAATCCCAATTAACAATTTAGGAACACAATTAATATAAACGGCAAAAACCCCCAATTTATAATAAACACAAAAACCAAAACCTAACATACACCCTCGTCTAGTCGCAATGGATAACCCCCGTTACCTTAGAGCGTAGAGGAGATGCTTCCGGTATGAACCCGCTAATGGTGGTTTCCTTTTCCTCTTCTTCTTCTTCTTCTTCTTCTCTCTCTTTCTCTCTCTTCTATTTGTTTTACTGATTTTTGCTTTTGAAAAGCGGCTGAAAAATAGGTTTATAAAAGCTGTTTTGAGATAGTTTGAGGTAACGAACTATTTGGTCCCCAAAGTTCTAATAAGTAACTCCTAATCCAAAAATATAGTTTTACTACTCAAAAATAACAAATCTTTAGAAACAAAACTATTGGGTCCTTTTTATAAGTAAAATTAGTCGAGTGACCGGTTTTTGGTAAATTTTTGAATAAAACGCTTTTGGATAAATTAAATCATAAATAAAACCATTTATAAAAATACGGGATGTTACAGAAGGTGTTATGACGCTAAGTCGTCATATTCTCCCATGATCGTTCGATCGCTAGACATTGATATAGACCCGGTCCGTCCCTGATGGTACGATGAAGAGATATTGAACCATAACGTTCATATCTAAGTATAATAAGCACATCATTATACTTGGTCTTATGTGCTAGGACGAACATCTCGTCTGCTGTGAATGGTATAGCTCGACACAGCTTCGCGCTAACACGTTGTCACCGAAATGGCACTAAATACATATTCCCTTATCTTATGGTAATTTTGGAAATGGGCTAGTTTATCCCATTTGCGTCACCGAGTGTACATATCCCCTTCAGTACTCGAATTAACGCAACCCTTTTTCGGGTATACCGATGCCGGTTACTTATCAGACCCGCATAAGGGATATTTCTAACATGGTATGTCGTTACCATTAGGAATAAGCCGATATCTTGGAGGTTTTGGAATGACTCCAAATGAATCACTCTGGTCTACTCGTGCTCTACGAGACAACTAGAGAGTGTATATGGCTTCGAGCTAGTATTAGCCATATTTGAATTACATATGTTCTGTCTCATGATCCAGATAAAACACTTATCTTATTTGAGGACAACTTGTTGTTATCACTCAAAAGAGATATGACTAGATTATGCTATTTAGCATTTCTTACCGAAATAAATCTTCACATATGAAGTTTAAGAGCATCTAGTTGAATGCTCGTTCTATTCCATGTTAAATTTTCTTGCATCCAGTTGTGTGCAAGTAAATGAAGCATCCAGTCGAATGCTCGTACTCTTTCTTGAAATATAAAACCTTTGCACCCAGTCGTGTGCAAGTGAGGGTGAGCATCCAGGTGAATGGTTATTGCACTAATTACTACTTAGTCGAAATCCTAGTACCCTGTCGTGTGCAAGTGAGGGAGAGCATCCAGTCACATGCTCGTGTACTCTTTTTGTCCTTAGACCAAGGTTTTTTCCCACTGGGTTTTCCTCGTAAAAGTTTTTAGCGAGACACGTTCCCATCATATCTCACTTAAGATTGCCGAAATTAGGTGGAGTATCCTGTTGTATACTTCTTACCACTGTGTACTTTTTTGTCATTCGACTATAGGTTTTTTCCCACTGCGTTTACTCTACCAAGGTTTTGATGAGACATCTGTTTTGTGGTTGATCCCTATCACTACCACTGTTGCACTCTTTTTCCTTCGATCAGAGATTTTCTCATTGAGTTTGCTCTGTCAAGATTTTGATGAGGCACACTGTTTTGTTGTTATTTAATTACATGGAATTTCGGCATATATTATCCGGCTACACAGTTTCTCCTAGGTATCGGTTCTGTCCCACACTGGGTTTTCCGGCCCTTAGATTTTATGTGTTTAGCACCGTGAATGAATATCGACTGAATGAAAACGAATAATTCAAGACGTCCAAATGAGGAGTGTTGTATGATATTATTGGACTCTTTTCCTTACTCATAGTGGGCCATAGTCCACTTGTATTGATATATTCTGATTAATAAAGACCATGTTGTTGTCTCTCCATATTTCTCTCTCTATATCTATACATATCTCATATATACATATACCGAGCTAATATGTCACACAACAGTTCTGTATTTTGGGTTTTTCTTAGCCTTTTAGAGTTTGTTGCAGAGGCAGTGATACTTGTATAAGGTTATTATTTTAATTAATGATAACCCTGGTTACTTTGCATATTAAAAAAAAAAAAAAGACCCGTCCTCAATTTCAAAATAACATAAGGGGTGTTATATGTTACAAAAAACAATAGAAATGCTGTTATATATGACACTTCTATATTTGGTAAGATATTTTAGGGCCGTCCTAATTTTTAGTTTGGCAAAGCTATATTTACCATCAACTGTTTGATAAACTATTCTTCCTTCCTTTTTTCATCTCTTTTCCTCTCTCTTTCTCTCAAGCTTGCCGATTTCTGGTACTCTACAAAGAATTTTGAGGTAAACTTTTGTTCATCGCAAATCTAAATGTTCCATATATAGTAGTGTACTATTTTTTTTTATCTCATGACACCTATTATGAGATATGGATTTCATGTTTTCTGTGTGTTGTGCTTGACTTTGCAATATAGAAAAAAATGCTACTTTCTTTAAATCCACCTTAAAAGATTATATTTCCATCTTTACTGGTGGTTTAAAAATAAAAAAGAGTTATAACTGCATCCTGTTTTATATATATTTTTTTAATTTGATGAAATTTTCTTTGCTAGTTTCCTATTAGTGAGAATACTTAAAGAAATGAGTTACATAAGTATATATTTTATGTATCAAAAAAGGGCTTTGAGGAATTGAGGTTCATGAACCAAGAGAGATTTCTATATTTATGGATCTTGCTTAAGGATTGCTTGATACGAAGGGTTGCGCAAATACTTAATATCTAGCGGCTTTTATATATTAATTTAAGGAAGATGAGAGTTTGCTTAGCTTTTATTTGATTTTAATCGTTGCAATGTAGCAACTGAATTCCGCCCAACAACCTTAGAAAACGCTAGCAATATATATATGCTCTGGAAAAACACATCGCCTGTATAAAATGCCATACATGACCTCCGATTGATCTTTTTACCGTAATACAAATGCGAACACCAGCCACTAAATTGTTTGTTCAGTGCTTGGAGCATATGCAATTCAAAACCAATATAGAGCGCCAAGAAATTTGTATCCTACAAAGGTTAACCAGCTGCAAACTGTGGTTATCTAAAGACGACGTAAACATAAAATTGCTAAATCCAAATTTCTACTACTATTACGTTTTTCAGTTAAAACTTTAATTTTAAAACCTCAGTCACAACTCAAGTTGTAACGAAACTATTCTGACAAAGTCAATAAATAAGTAATAAATAAAGTTGAACCTTTTCTGTTTGTTAACGGAGTTCGACCAAAACTTAGTATCCACGTCTCAGCCACTTAACCGTTGGTCAACTGATACAATAATGTTTACTTATAATCACTCTATAAGTTACTCACAATTGTTTGTCTCCCCCTAAAAATTATCCTTATTTATTTCCTAACATACTCAATTACAAAGTAATATTTCCACTACGTATAACAAAGAGATATTTATTGACATAATAAATCTTCTTGAATAAGCCCTAAAGATATTTCCCAGAACAGGACAATATCTTTTACTTCTTTGTAGTTAAGATCTTGATTATCTATCTCCCTATCCTTAAAAATCTTCATATATTTTCTTGATTTACCTTGAAGATATGATCTTCAACTCTTATATTTAATGGTTTCAATATATTTTATTGTTAATCTTAATTAAAGCACGATTTTCAATATGTTCGTAAGCATTTATTTTTACTTTATATTTAAATATCTTTCTTTCTTTTGTTTCCATGTATCTTCCCTCTCTCTTCTTCATCTTGATTTCATAGTAGTATATACGAGATCCAATATCTTCAACTCCCGTAACATATTTAATCTACAATATTTACCATGCATGAAGGTTTAACAACTAAACATCCAAAAATGAGTTGATAATAATTCTGTCAACCCGGTCAGATACTGTTTTCGGTGACTACCCAAGTTTCAACTGACCTTCACCTAGTATTACCTAACATAAAACTGTTAAATGCAACTTTACATTGTTAAGCATGAAAATAAGAAGTATCCTCTTACCAAAAGGTCCAAAACAATTAAAACAAAAGAGCTATTTAGAGTCCAACAACTAGGACCCAAGAAGGCACTTATCTGAACCTTTCGAATATACATTTACGTGCGAATTATGACATGGTAGACCATCGATTGATGTAGTAAGAAAAGTTTTAGTAAAATGTATTTAAGGGCTTTCATATAATGCCCCAGTAATTTACTCTATAAACATATCCTAATTGGATGCTATTTTAAAGAGGATGTTGTGAGAATTTGAAAACGCAAAAATTTGAATTATTCAACATTACCTAATGATAACTTTTACATGGTCGAATTTTGGAGGAAGTGCCTCGGTTGAATATCAAGGAGAAATATTCACACATATCAAATAGTTAGAGTTCTATTGTGTAACATATGAAGAGTGTGATACAGAAATGAAAGTGGAAGTGAATGATAGGTGGTGCTTTGAATCATTAAATGGTATATTAGGGGAGTATTTAGAGACTAGAAGATTGACTACTAGGATAGTAACATGTTATTCAAAGTCGTCCTCAAGGTCATGCACAACAGGAATCTCCACGTAACACGTTATTCAATGCCCCTCTTCCATGATCAGGTGGAAGTCTAAACACCATTCGCCACCTCTCACATAAACCCTTCCATGGTATGGTGAAAGCCCGACAACATTCTTCAAACACGTAAAAGCACGACACGGTCAATTTTTTGGTACAAGACCAAACCAACAACCTTATTGAACAACTTAAATGCCATGTCGCAAAATAAAAAAATGAATATATCACACAAGTCACATATAATGTACAACACCATCGTCAATGCCAAAGATCCATACACTAATCTTTCCTCGAACCACAACCTGTTAATCTACTTACTTGACCCCTAATATGGATCATTGTAAAAACTTCACTGACGTCTTCCCCCAAAATAAGTTCTCTCAGCAATATCACCGACATAACCTATATTCCATGAATATGGTCCTGATTCGTAATAGATGACAAACTCTGATAGAACCATAAGAGGAAAATGTCGCTACGAAAACTCCGATAATCAGATCCTCCTAATTATAACCATTTTATCACCCATTATGGGTAAAGTCCTCATGTACTATCCTACTCAAAACTAATATTGTCCCTTTGGATATGCCCTATCAGAGAAAGTATTGCAGACAAGTTAGGAAGCTTTCCTAGGGTAGCAAACAAGCAAGGTGTCCGCAGAGGCTCTCCCTCTCGTTTTCTAGCTGCCCACTTTCCGTCTTTCTCTCTTCTCCCTCTGCTATTTCTTTGGCCCAATGTCATTCTTTCTTTTATGTCGGTTTCTTTTTTCCTCCTTCAAATCTCCGAGCGTGGCAATGCTACCAGCAACGATGGTGCTGCTACTGGCGGTGTTGATGCTGCTCGTGGTAGGACCTGATTGGGTCCCTTCTTTTACCTTGCTTTAATCTTGTCCAGATTAACTTCTACCCAGCTTAAGATTCAGTTCGAACCATGTAATAACCACATGACCAGTAGGTTTTGTACTCCAAAATCGATCTCAGGCTCATAGTGGTCATAGTTTTCAAACTCAGGTTGGTACATGATATCATTGTGGCTTGTTAGAGAAAGTGAAGGTAAGTTGTAGAAAAATGTAACAGAAGTGTAGATAAGGATTATTAAACATTTGGATGCAAGTGATTCTTGAGGAAAATTATAGTGCTAGCCTAATCGAACTAATAAAATAATATAGCAATGAAAGGCGAAGAAAATTCACAATCTCAAGATATCATGATTTCTTAGTTTCCTTCATATAAATGGCTGGGATTGAGGCTTAGTTTCATGATGATGATGAACACTATTTATGGTCCAATTTTATGATGAGGAAGTATAACACAACTGTATATCATAATAATGCAATATTAAAAAAAGGGGTTGACGGTATATATAGCAATGTTTTAAATAGCGTTATCACTATCGTAACGTTTTTTCGAGAGAAACGCTAATAGCGTTGCTACATAGCGCTTTGCGGTGTATTATTTTTTACCTAAATATGCACTAAAATTAAGAATATATAACAATAAAAAAAGAAATGTATAGTTATATTAGATAGTAATAAAAAAAAATCGAAAAAAAAATTGTTGTAGGTGAATGTTTTGAACTTTGGTCTGCTGAAAATTACAGCACTGTCTCAACCATCTGAACTACACACATTTTTATAAAAATTACACAATATATATTAATTATTTAGATCCGCTATTTTTTTTCCTAACTAGCTAATTACGCTTTTGGTCCAGAATTTTGCGTTTTTTGCGCTTCTGTTCCACTATAGCGCGATGTTAGCGCAATTCCAGCAAAATAGTGGTTTTTCGTTGCATTTTTTTCCCAAAAAGCACTATTTCGCGCTATATAACACGATTTTTAAAAATTGATATATACCTTGCATAATAACATATCTTGTTACTCATAGCCCAGTCATAGGGAAAGGTAATAATATTGATACAATCCTGGATAGATGGAAATTGGAATGGTGAAGAACCTCGCAGTGGAGAAAAAATGATAGGAAAAAAACAGTTTTTTTTTTTTTAATGAACAAGGCATATGAAGAAGAGATAACTTAGTTTCAGGTAATATGAGAAATAATTTCTCTATTAATCTTCGCATTCTAAGAGGAGAAATATTGTCTTGCTTAGATGGAGTGGAGTCTTCAGACTTGATCCGAGAAAACAGCACTTTGAAGTTACTCAAGTTTCCGGAAATTGGCTCTTATATACCTTTGTATATCAATTAGAGGTCCACATACTATTTTTTTTAAAATCAAACAGACTAAAACAAATTGAAACAAACCAAATTCATACCATGGAATAAGCCTCCATGGCTAGCATAAAAATCGACAAAAGAACACAATAAGAAAAATGCTGATAAAGACAAGATTAACATCTAAATAGAAACTTCTAAAAACCAATGCAGCAAGCTGCATATGAAACCCAACAAAACCTATAAATGCATATAGGAAGCAACATGAGCATTACATTGTCGTGCTACCATAAGAGATTTATGAATCATGCTAAATCATAGCATCCATCAAACTATCAGGCCCATCTTCAGCTTTGTCATCATTTCGTTTTTACCCTATGTCCTCTAGTGACCATAGCGTGTTTTTTTAGTTCTTTGAACTCCAAAATCCGATAGAACTATGTATCCTAAAGAGAAACGTATATTTATTGAGTGAATAATTTACAAGGGTAAAGCACTAGCTTTATACAGGACTAGATAATCACAGTCTACTATATTATGCTCTGACATATACGCAGGAACGGCTTCAAGACCCAATTCTTAAAGCAAAGAATTGGGGCCTCCAAAAATGAAGGGACTCATATTTTTTAAATATGCAGAATTACATAAATACCCCAAATAAATTTTAGTGTTAAAACTTACAAAATAATCCTGCTGTACTACAACTAAACAAGCCAAGTTTTGCTATATGTTTACAAAATTATACTAGTTTAAAGCCTAAAATTTAAAAGGTTTGCTTTCAGTGCTTTCCTTTCATCGTCTTATTCATTTAGAAATCAAATCATCCAGTTCACTTTACAAACATTTTTTTTCCAGTTTAGTTCATGCCAATAGTTTGAGATTATAGCAAGAAAATTCATAAACTTACAATTTTATTAGAATATTCTCATGTCTTGTTTTTTAATTGATCAAATGTCAGATATGATGAATTTTGGTTGATTTTATTGTCGCTATTGTTATTATTGTTCTTTATTAAGTTTATAAATAAATGGATTAACACATGGTATGGAATTGAAAAGGTCATATGCAAATGACAAGCAAGGAAAAAACGAGAACAAGTTAGAAAATCTCAAAGCCAATATTATAGATTGGTTTGTAAAACTTTGGATTTGTTGGTGAACTGGTTTTTTAGATCTTAACGTAAAATATTGTGTAAAATTATGGTAGTGTTTAATGTCTCATTTTGGAATTCGATTCGGGCCTCCAAAATGCTGGAGACGGCACTGCAGATGCGGTAATAGAAAGTAAATCATCAGCTCTCAATTACAGTTGTCAATTAATTTATTCAGTAGGATTCTTTCCTTTAACACTCCCCTAAAATTGGAGTGGATGTTAATGACTCCCAACTTGCTAAGGAGCACCTCGAACTGTGTGGAACCGATTGGTTTAGTAAACATGTCAGCGGGTTGATTTGTAGTTCGAATATAAGCTATCCGCACCATCCCATTCTGAATCTTCTCAAGTACTAAATGACAATCATGTTCTATATGTTTCGTTCGTTCATGCAACAGGAGTTGCAGCTATGTGCATAGCAGCTTGATTGTCACAAAACAAAGTAATTGGTTTTGTATGTGTCACCTTTAAGTCATTCATAATATTCTTTAACCAAGTGATTTCACAACAAGTATTAGCCATTGAACGATACTTCGCCTCTGCACTTGAACGAGACACTGCACTTGAATGAGACACAATACCCTGCCTTTTAGTTTTTCAAGAGACCGGTGATAAATCAAGGAGAACCCAATACCCAGTAATCGATCTTCTTGTATCTTTGCATCCAGCCCAATTGACTTTGAGAAGATAATAAAATTCCTTGTCCAGGTGCTTGCTTTATGTACCTAAGAACTTTGTGTGTGGCTTCAAGGTGTGGCTGTCTTGGTTTATCCATGATCTGACTTAGTATGTGGACAATGTACACAAGGTCAGGCCTCGTAATGGTAAGTTAAATGAGACGACCAACTAGACGACGATACGAAGATGGGTCAGCAAGAAATTCCCCATTCGTTTGGGTGAGAGACAAATTTTTATCAGTAGGGAATTGGGAGGGTTTTCCACCTAAAAGCCCCGCATCTTCTAAAATTTCCGATGCATATTTTTTTTGACACAATGTAATTCCCTGCTTGGGCCGTGCTACTTCTATTCCCAAGAAATATTTAAGTATTCCCATATCCTTCAACTTGAAATGGTTTGAAAGAAATAATTTTGTTTTTGCAATGTCTTGCAAGTTATTTCCTGCCAATATCACATCGTCGACATATACCAATAATGCAATTAAACTACCTGGATGATTTCGAACGAATAGTGAATAATCTGACAAAGATTGTTGCAAACCATCCTCTTTGAGAGCACTTGTTAACTTTACTAACCATTGTTGCGAGGCTTGTTTTAATCCGTAAATAGACTTATATAACTTGCAAACTACATTCTCCCCTTTTTATTTGAAACCAGAAGGCATGGCCATGTAAACTTCTTCGTAAAGATCACCATTTAAAAAGGCGTTATTAGCGTCGAGTTGATGTAAGTTCCATCTTTTTTGGCGGAAATGCTAAGTAGCACACAGACTGTAGTGAGTTTTGCTACTGTAGCAAAAGTTTCACGATAATCAACGTCTTCAACTTGACCATAGCCTTTCGCCACCAATCGAGCCTTGTAAAGTTCTATATTGTCATCCGGTTTTAGCTTTATTTTGTAAACCCATTTACATCCAATAGCTCTTTTATGAGATGGAAGTGGGACGAGCTTCCAAGTATTATTGGCATGAAGTGCTTATATTTCGGAGTGCATAGCTTCATGCCATTTTGGATCTCGAATAGCCTGCTGGAAGATTTTTGGTTCTTTAAGACGTGTAAGATTATTAGTAAAACTTTGTGCCTTGAAGAAAGATGGTCATATGACAAAAATTGGGAAAGTGGATGGGCCATACCTTTGGTTATGACCATGTTCGTTGTAGACGAAGGAACGGTTCTTAATGGAAGGGCTACCTCAACATGAAAGTCTTGCAAAAAAGATGGGGCTTTTGTAGGCCGTGTAAATTTTATAGGTGGTGATTGGGTTGTTTGTGCATCATCGGGAAAAGATTGTGTGGGGTATGAAACCGTTGAGGATAATGGTGTAGTTGGTGATTGAGCTGAATGTATGGAAATGGTAGAATGAAAATTTGGAGTTGTCTGATGTTGTGGAGATGTGTCCTCTAGTTCGTTTTGTTGAAAAGGTGCAGGTTCAGTTGGCATGTCATCTGCTAGCCATTGTGTTTGAGATGGTGTAATGAGGCTAGGACTTGGTATATAATGCATGTCAAAGGCTGAAGGTGGGATAGTGGGGTTTGACATATTCGGCAGTGCAGCGGAATTCGTGTTGGTTTGATATGGACATATGTCCTCAAAAAATAGAACATCTCTTGAGACCAAAACATTTTTAAGTTCAAGATCCAACACTCTATACCCCCTTTTGTCCATAAGGATAACCAAGAAAAAAGCAATGAGATGCATGAGAGTTGAATTTTGTACGTTTACTCGAATGTGTCGAAGCAAAATATATACAACCGAAAACTTTTAGATGTGAATAAGATGGCTCCTTTTGAAATAATTTTTCGAATGGTGTTTTACCACCAAGGACATGTGTGGGTGTACGGTTAATAAGGTCTGTTGAGGTAAGGATAGCATCACCCCAAAAACGTTTGGGAAGATTGGCTTGAAAAAGCAGTGCACGAGCGACATTAAGTAGATGTCTATGTTTGCGTTCGGCAACACCATTTTGTTGTGATGTGTCGACGCAACTAGTTTGATGAACGATCCCTTTTTCAGAATAAAAGTTTTCCATTTTGAATTATGTGCCATTATCACTACAAACAATTTTTATTCTAGTATTAAATTGGTTCTTAGCCATATTTATGAATTTGACTAAAAGATCACGTGTTTCGGATTTGCATTTCATTAAATAAATCCATGTGCTTCTAGTATAATCATCAATGATGGTAGGAAAATACTTTGCTCCCGAGAGTGAAGGAACATGATAGCCACCTCAAATATCGATATGTATTAAATCAAAACAAGACTGAGTAGAAATAAAACTTAATGAAAAGGGTAATCTGGTCTGTTTAGTCAAAGGGCAAATTAAACATTTGTCTTGATCACAAAATTTATTCTTGAAAAAGGAAAATAATGAAGATGCTTTGTTGGAAGGGTGTCCAAGGCATTGGTGCCAAAGACCAAGGATAAAAGATCGAATTGAATTACATGTTCCTTTTTTTGCTTGGTCAAGGTAATAGAGCCCCTCCCGTTCAATTTCCGTCCGAATCATCTCCCCCGAACGTTGGTCCTGTATGACACAAAACTTTTTAAGAAAAATAGTAATGAAAGATGAATCGAAGGCTAGCTTACTAATGAAGATCAAATTCAGATGAAAAAGTGGCACACACATGACATTATTAAGGATAAAATTGGGTGAGAAAATGACTTTTCCAATCTGAGTAACTTGTGCAGATGAACCGTTTGATAACTCAACCGTGTAATTTTTAACTTGTTTTGAAAATGTAAGAAGGCCAGGACTACAAACAACATGGTCAGTAGCGCCTCTATCTAAGATCCAATAATTTTTCTTTCCATTCTCATATAATTTGAGGGTTTTACTTGAGATTTCGTCATGATTTAGATTATTACCGACTGGATTAACCATGGAAATCTTACTCTTGTTCAGCATGTTTAGTAGCTATTTGCATTCCTCTTGAGAGAACGGAAAGTATGACGCTACTTCTTTCCTGTTAGGTACAGAGACACTAACTTGATTACCTTTGAAACGAGTTTGCTCTCCTTCGGCATTCTTTCTTTTTCTACAAAACTCGTGTAAGTGTCCTTTCCAGCCACAATAAGTGTACTTTTGATGTGCGCGACAATTTTCAGTGCTATGGTTTGTTTTGTGACACTTTCCACATTTTAAACCGCTATTTTCTAGGTTTAATTCTCTGTTCAAGTTTTTCACAGCAAACACAACTGCCTCGGGCTGTGCCGGCACCTTTGCATAGACCTCGGTTTGCTTTTCTTGACGTATTACTAGTGCATATGCCTTGTTTACAGGTGGTAAGGGATCCAACAACAAAATATTACTACGTACATTAATAAACGAATCATTCAGACCCATGACAAATTTCATGGTTTTCTGAGTCCCTCGAAATGAGTGTATCACGATCATCCCAATATTTTTTCAGTTTTGTATAGTAGAAACTCACTGACATGTAAGGGCACACAATCATGGATCTCGTTCTCCACATGAAAGAGCGTGGACAGTATTCGCATGAGAAAAATGCTCTTGCAAATCGAGCCACATGTTGCGTGCACTCTTGTAGTTGATGACGCTTCCGGCAATCTCTTTTGACATTGATCCTTATAGCCAAGTCTTGACTAAATTGTTGCAACGATTCCATTGTAGTAGTTCATCTTTTTCGGTTAGCTCCTCAATCGTTCTATCGACCAAGCCAACTTTGTTCTTGACCGCCGATGCTATATTCATGGAATGAACCCATGTATTATAGTTATCTTCCACCAAGGGTTGTGCCACAAGAATTGCCCCTGCCTTATCAGAATGGTGTACGTATAAAGGATGATTAGAATTTTCCCAATTGGGGTTAGAAGGCATGCCTGACTTGGTTGCGTTCTCTACCCCTTTGTCTCCCATCGTTATTTAGTCTAGGGTTTTGTGAATTTTTGAATTACAAAACCTTGCTCTGGTGTTATAAAGAGAAACATATATTTATTGAGTGAATAATTTACAAGGGTAAAGCACTAACATTATACAGGACTAGATAATCACAATCTAATATACTGCCTATAATTATGCTGTGACATATACGATAATAGAAAGTAAATTACCAGCTCTCAATTACAGTTGTCAATTAATTTATTCAATAAGATTCTTTCCTTTAACATACCCATTCGATGAAGAATAATCATTCTCAACAAGGTAAAAAGAGTCTAGGTTATAATCTCCCATCAAATCCTCTAAAGTGTTGTTAAAAGGCCCATAGTCTTGATTACTAGAGTGGACCTTAGTGGCTTCTACATCAACTTTCATTTTCTTTTTTTTCTCTTTTGTTTTCCTTTTTCCTTCTATTTTTCTCGGTTTTTGATTACTCAATGGGGGGAACATTTTCTTTCCCGCATCTTTTTGAGGGCTCATGGAACTGGTAGAACTTGGCTTGAAAGCCTTGGCATTTGGAGAAAGGACATATTGCTCCTCATACAAATTTGATTTTGGAGCCATTAGAGGTCCACATACATTTCATTGTTGGGTAGATCAGGCGAACAATAAGAAAGACAGAAAACTAAAACCGAGCACACACTCTTTGATAACGGAGTTCACCCAAATTGGCTACGTCTCCGGGCCGCTACACGTGGCACTTAATATTATTATAAAGAGGATTACAATCGTAATCTAGCTCAATCACAAGCTATGGTTCTCTCATAAATAGAATTATCTCTTTATAATATTCTCTCTTGAATATGTGATTGTGATGTGTAGAGGTGTCATTAAAATATACAAGATAGTAGAACATATATAGAACCCAAAGAAGGGTTTTATTACAATTCC
This sequence comes from Primula vulgaris, assembly GCA_963920805.1. Classification (NCBI taxonomy): domain Eukaryota; kingdom Viridiplantae; phylum Streptophyta; class Magnoliopsida; order Ericales; family Primulaceae; genus Primula; species Primula vulgaris. The sequence continues at coordinate 5,662,081 of OY987222.1, read as the reverse complement.
AAGCGATGTGGGATATTTAGAAAACATGGTCAAAACTCATTTGGCTCCACAACTCAACAATCTCCCACTTGGAGTTAAATGTCAAGTGCTTTAAGAGAATTCTGATTATCCCCGACCACCGAACTCACTGTGCTCCACCAAGCAGAATGCTCCCATCGGTATCCTTGTATAATAATTATTACTCTTCAGAGTTGCTGATTTTTCATGTAGCGGCGACCCTAAGCCTCAAACTCGGAGTGCTACTGAGGTTGCACACAGCCTCAGTTTGTCGATTGTAACAGTCTTCGTTAGCATATCGGCGGGGTTCTTAGCGCCCTCAATCTTTTCTAGCACGAAGATTCCATCTTCTAGAACGCCCCGGATAAAATGGTAACGAATCTGTATGTGCTTGGTGCGTGAATGGAATACAGGATTCTTAGCTAGCTGAACTGCACTTTGACTATCACAGTGCTCCCTTGTCAGTTTTCTGACTCAGCTCCTTTAAAAACCCTTGCAACCAAATCATCTCTTTGCTTGTTTCCGTCACCTCGACGTACTCAGCCTCTGTGGTCGACAATGCAACAATCTTTTGTAACTTAGATGTCCAACTCATATCAGTACCACCGTAGATACAAACACATCCGGTTGTGCTCTTTCGGCTGTCCAGATCACCGGCCATGTCAGCATCCACATAGCCGTGCAGGCCTTCCGAGGTCTTTCGGAAACATAATGCCAAATTCACTGTACCCGAGAGATATCTCAATATCCACTTCACAGCTTCCCAATGGTGCTTTCCTGGGTTACTCATGTAACGACTGACAACTCACACTACATGGGCAATGTCCGGCCTTGTACACACCATAGCGTACATCAAGCTACCAATTGCTGAAGAGTAGGGTATGTTCGACATACGATCCTTTCCTTCCTCGTCTGAGGGTGATTGTTTCTTCGACAAGCTAAAGTGTGCGGCTAGCGGTGAGCCTACATCCTTGGCATCACTCATACTAAGCCGTGCCAACACTTTCTTCACATATTCGGCTTGTGACAGAAACAAAGACTCATCCCTTTATCGGGAAATCCTCATACCGAGGATCTGATTTGCGGCTCCCAAATCTTTCATCTCAAACTGTTTCGCCAACTGTTGCTTCACCTTGTTAATCTCCACAAGGCTCGACCCGGCAAGCAACATGTCATCTACGTACAATAGTAGTATGACGTATGAAGAGTTCTCGAATCTCTTCACGAAACAGCAGTGATCACTATCACTTCTTTCGAACCCGGTATCCACCATGAAACTGTCAAACTTCTTATACCACTGTCGTGGTGTTTGTTTTAGCCCGTACAAGCTCTTCCTCAGTTTGCAGACCAGTTTCTCTTTTCCCTTTTCGGCAAACCCTTCAGGTTGGAGCATGTAAATTTCTTCTTCAAGATCTCCATGTAGAAAGACAGTTTTCACATCTAACTGTTCAAGATGAAGATTCGCATTTACAACAATGCTCAACAATAGCCGAATAGTCGTCAACTTTACGACTGGTGAAAAGATCTCGGTGTAGTCAATTCCTGCCTTTTGCTGGAACCCTTTGACTACTAATCGTGCCTTATACCTTTTCGAGCCATCTTGTTCCTCCTTTATTCGGAACACCCATTTGTTGCTCAGTGCCTTTTTCCCCTTGGGCAGTTCGGCTAACTGCCAAGTCACATTCTTCTCAAGTGACTTCATCTCATCCTTTATCGTGAGCTCCCACTTGCTCGAGTCTTTCAGCTCCAGAGCTTCCTCTCTACTTTCGGGCTCGCCTGCATCATTGAGTAATATGTAATGCAGGGAAGGAGAGTATCGGGCAGGAGGTCTCCTCTCGCGATGACCTCGGCCCAATTCAGGTCGAGGAGTTTGGGGCAGTTCCTCGTCCTCTTCAGCATGTGCTGGTAGGTTATCGAGCACCACTGGCTCATCTTCAGTGTCAATTTCCAACTCCAACCTTAGAAACACATTCATGTTGACTATACCACTTTCCTCGGACGGGAGCGCATGTTCTTCCACCACCATATTTTGTCAATCTTTGTACAAAATGCTTTCGTTGAAGATGACATCCTTACTGCGAATGATCCTCTTTGTTTGACCATCCCAAAAGCGATATCCAAACTCAGCTCCACCGTACCCCACAAAGTAACACACTTTGGATTTCGAGTCAAGATTGGTACGATCATTTATATCGACATGGATATATGACAGACAACCGAACACTCGCAAGTGTTCATAAGAGATAGGCTTTCCTATCCACTCTTCTTCGGGAATTCTCCTTTCTAATGGCACTGAGGGTCCGCGGTTAATGACGTAAACCACCGTGCTTACTGCATGTTCCCACAAGGCTTTGGGCAACCCACTTTCCAGTCTCATACTCCTAGCATGCTCATTGATTGTTTGGTTCATTCTTTCGGCCATGCCATTCTGCTGTGGCGTTCTTCGGATGGTCTTCTCCATTCGAATGCCTTTCTGTGCACCGAACCCTACGAACTTCGCATCAATGTACTCTCTGCCGTTATCGGACTTCAAACATTTGAGTTTATTCCCGGTCTCTAGTTCGACCATGGCCTTCCATTCTTAAATTTTTTTAAACACCTCAGACTAGTGTTTCAAGAAATAGACCCATGTTTTCCTCGTCGAATCATCAATGAAGGTCACATAGTACTGAGATCCTCCCAGTGAGGTTACTGGAGATGGTCCCCATACGTCTGAGTGGACCAGTGCTAGCTTCTCCTCCTTGAGAGCTTTTCCACCTTTCCGGAAGCTCACTTTCTTCTGCTTCCCGAAGACGCAACCTTCGCATATGTCGAGGTTGACAGACTTCAAGCCTGGAAGTTTGCTGTCCTTTGCTAACACCTTCATCCCCTTCTCACTTATGTGACCCAACCGTCGATGCCACAGTTCCGAGCAGTTTTGTGACACATCTGCCGCAATTGTACACTCCTCATCGGTCGTCATGTACAGTGTACCGACCTTGCTCCCTCGGGCTATCACCATAGCTCCTTGTGAAACTTTCCAAGCTCCATTGCTGAATGAAATGGAGTGTCTTTCTGCATCGAGTTGACCTACTGAGATCAGATTCTTGGTCAACCTCGGAACATGCCTCACTTTCGTTAGCTTCCATACCGACCCATTTGGAATGCGAATTTTCATATCGCCCATTCCAACAACATCCAACGCTTCTCCGTCGGCTAGATACGCTTTACCGAAATTACCCGCAGTGTAATTTTCGAATAAATCCTTCTGAGGGGTTGTGTGAAATGATGCCCCAGAGTCTAGAATCCACGATTCTATATTTCTCTGTTCGGCAAGCAATAAACAGTCATCCGAATCCTCGTCGCTCGCAACATTAGCCATGTGATCACGGTCGGTACTCTTCTTCGGCTGCTTGCACTCATGACTGAAGTGCCCCATACCCTGGCAGTTATAGCATCGAAGATTCTTCTTTCTTCGATCGCTATCTTTGCCGCCTCGGCTTTGCCCTCTTCTACCTCGGGATTGCGAACGTCCTCTAACGTCCCATACCCTGACCTTACCCCGGTCTCTTGAACCCACATTCAAGGTTGCTCCATCATTTGAGCATTCACCCATGTCTAATCTCCTGATTCCTCAGCGAGTATTTGATCTCGAATGCCGTTGTAAGTCAGTTTCTCCTTTCCAATTGAGTTGCTAACAGCAGCTCGCATGAATTCCCAACTGTTCGGTAAAGATGCTAGCAGTATAAGGGCTCTCACTTCGTCTTCAAAAGTTATCTCCACCGCAGCCAACTGATTTACGGTGTCGATGAACTTGTTCACGTGATTTGCGACAGGTGTGTCCTCAGCCATGCGTAGGTTGAACAACTTACGCATGAGATGTAACTTGTTGTTCGCGGATGGTTTCTCATACATGTCGGTGAGGACCTTCATCATCCCCATCGTCATCGTCTCTCTTGCGACGTTATGTGCTACACTCCTAGATAGTGTTAGGCGGATCACTCCCAACACTTGTCGGTCTAAGAGTTTTCACGCCTCCTCGGTGATCGTGGTCGGCCTATCCTCAAGGAGAAGTGGCTGATGCATCTTCCTCCCGTAAAGGTAGTCCTCTATTTGCATTCTCCAGAATGCGAAGTCCTTCCCATCGAACTTCTCGATCCCGTGTGCGGTTCTGTCTTGTTTCACCATCGATCTTCCGAGCTCTGATACCACTTGTTGGGTAGATCAGGCGAACAATGAGAAAGACAGAAAACTAAAACCGAGCACACACTCTTTGATAACGGAGTTCACCCAAATTGGCTACGTCTCCGGGCCGCTACACGTGGCACTTAATATTATTATAAAGAGGATTACAATCGTAATCTAGCTCAATCACAAGCTATGCTTCTCTCACAAATAGAACTCTCTCTTTATAATATTCTCTGTTGAATATGTGATTGTGATGTGTAGAGGTGTCATTAAAATATACAAGATAGTAGGACATATATAGAACCCAAAGAAGGGTTTTATTATAATTCCAAGCGATGTGGGATAATTAGAAAACATGATCAAAACTCATTTGGCTCCACAACTCAACATTCATGATTTTAGTCTAATTCTTGAGGAACTTGGAATTTACTATCATGAACCTACCTGGTATTCTCTTTGCCAAAATTATATTAGATGAAATGTTTCTAAAAGAACGCCTATTCAACCAATTGTAGTTATATTAAGCATACAGATTGCTATTTTGGGTAAGAATTGCTAGATCTTTAATTGGGCAAGTCAAATTTGAGATTGTAAATTTGTTGTTCCAACAGAACTCTCTCATAATTATTTTTCTAGATGTCTTCCCTATAGTAGTCTTGTTTCTCGTGCGTTCTCTTCATGGTCCCTTTTTCATATTTCCTTCAGCTATAGCCTATAGTAATACTACTTCTTAGTTCTTACCATGTCAAATACGTAAAATTATCCAATTTATGCATATTTTTAGTCTAAACTATTGCTGTTAATTCAAAACGGTCTCAAGATTATCACTTTGAATCATTTACAGGCCGTAGGCAGATTTGTTTGCTGATTTGCTTTTTATTGAGTTCAATTGTTAGAAGGTCTATTCATGTTGAAAGAAAGATTTTGTTATTATCAGAAGTAAAATTTTGTCACATTGCAAAGTAAAGTTGGGTGATTTTGAACATCCCAAATTGCAGTCTCCGTTATATCTTCCTAATAAATAAATTCACAGATGGATTTGTTTGTTCGCAGGTTTCCATGGACCAAAATATCCGGATGGTTGAAGCTGTCTCTGAAAATGCTACTCCAAACTGGACAATTAATGTTTCTGATGTGAGAGAAAATGTTGATTGCACCCTTTTCTTTGTCACTTAATCATAGTTTTTTGTCACAAACTGTTTCACTCAATAAAAGATCAATTATCAGATATTGGTATTAACAATTGATGAAACTTTCTCTTGTTTACTTCTATTATATATATTTTGCTCTAATCACATTGATTTCTCTATATGAGAGGACTTAATTATAAGGTTTTTTGTTCTCCCGAATCTCGACAGATAAGGACAGTTAAAGTAACGAATATCTCAAGAGATGCATCTGAGGAAGATATTAAGGATTTCTTCTCTTTTTCTGGGGACATCCAATATGTAGAAATGAGAAAGTTAGCCTTCTTCCCTTTATATGCACATTGCTTTCACATTTATTCAAACAAGTTATTTTTCATTTTATTTGGCAGGGAGAGTGAAACGTCTCAGGTTGCATACATCAGTTTCAAGGAAACCCAAGGAGCTGATGCGGCATTGAGTCTCGCAGTGTGTTCAACTTTTCACTCTTTCTTACATTTTTATGCTTAATTGATTATTCTAAACTCCCATTTTAATGGAACAACCTCCTAAACAGTCCATCTATTTACCTCTCCGGATATCTAATTTTCTTTTCATTCTTGTTTGCAGTTAAACTGTGATAACAAAGGATTTTATATTCACTTTTTTTGTCGTCTAATAATGCAGGGATCAACAATAGCTGATCTCTCAGTCACTATAACACCCGTAGAGAATTACCAACTGCCACCTGATGCCTCTCCCCTGTATCCTGTAAGTAACTTGGCAGTGTCTGAGCATTTGAATTTATTGCATTTTGTAGTTCTTAATCTTCTAATATTAAAATTCTGATTATTCATGATACAAAGTTCACCTTTTAATCTCTGTTATTATAACATTAATATCGGCATGTAGAAAAAAGTTGAATTGTATAGTTACGGAAAATTGCCCTTTCTTGTCTGGAAATGCATTACTTACTCATATAGGTTTCAACTTGCACTCTTTGAAACTGTGTTTGTTGTTGTTCATAGCTGCTATCCATTTTGTTACCAGTTAAAAGCTGCTCTTTCATTTTGTAACTTGAAAAGGTGATAGATTTTTATTAGAATAAAATCAAACTTTTTTCTCAGTCATTTAAGAAAGCTTTGGACCAAGTAGTTGCATCCAAACAATGATGTAAACAAGGCATTAGTGGTTGGTTTAGTAATACAACTGTCTATAATACGCACTGATGCAGTTCTAGGACAAAAATAGAACCAGTCATAGAACCATGCAGATAAAACACATAATCTTAGAAAAGCAATCTTATATAGACTTTATTATAGTTGTGGCTCGTCTCCTTTTTATCGCTCTTCAATGGCGTACTTCGAATTTTGGAGTTTTGGTTTGGTAGAGAAAAAAACAAGCCCGAAGTTTCAGCTCTTAACTTTTACGTTATGTGCCAAAATAAATGAATGTTGGCAAATAGTTCACAGACTAAGCGGTTGATCAAGTATTCCTTTTCAGCCTGCTCTTTATGCAGGAGCTAGATAAGTTTGGCATATACTAGTACTTTTCCCAAATCCAAGATTGAATTTTAGTATCAGCTTTTAAATTCATGTCCATCATAACTTATAATTGTCAGTTGACATGGTAAAATTTCCCCTTTGGTCCTTCTGTTCTTGATTTTCATCTTTATTATTTGGTGCAATACTAGGAAGCTCACGGCTTATGTCAAAAAAGAGCCATTAATTTTTAGAGTTTAACCAACTCATCCACTAGTACTTGACAACTAGTTCAATATGCTCTTACACATCAGTAGTGTTGTGATTGATTCTTCGCGTATTTTCCATTTAATAGGATTTCACTTTTATGAAAATTATTTTTCCGACATTGGGTGGTTGGTGAAATTCGCAATCTACTAAATAGGAATCATATGCATTAACAAAAATATCAAGGTTGATTTTTTTATTTGTACTTTTTTTCTCTAATCAGGAAGCACGATTAACTGCAATTAGGAAGGCTGAGGATGTGATGAGCTCAGTTCTTGCGAAGGGTTACGTTCTAGGCAAGGAAGTTGTAAACAAAGCAAAATCAATTGATGAACGCCACAACCTGATATCAAAAGCCTCAGCCACGATTTCCTCTATTGATAGCAAGATAGGTCTTAGTGAGAAAATTACCATGGGAACCAACATGGTGAACGGAAAGGTGAGGGAAATGGATGAAAAGATGCAAGTTTATGAGATGACCAAGACGGCATTTGCAGTGGCAGAGCAAAAAGCTAGTGCGGTGATGAGTACCCCCGTACTTTCTACAGGGGCCTCATGGGTTACTAGTGCTTATGTTGTCGTTGCTAAGGCAGCTGAAGATGTGAGCTCTATGACCAAGGATAAGGTGGGCAAGGTTGAGGGCGAAAGGAAAGCTGAGATTATATTTTATCAAAACGGAACCTCTTCAATTGTCAATCAAAATTTTGGTGATTATGTCAACAATGATGAGAAAAGGCTCGAAATCATATGATTATATAGTTAAGATAACAAATTCAATTTTTTAACTATCGTGTTCTTTGTGTTTTTCTGTGATTGTAATTGTTTTAATCTATTTGAACAAGTGTTCAATTGGGTTTTAGTACCTTTATCTCCTTCGACCTAGACGAGTTCGGTTTGACTAGTGACTACCCTTGGTACAGTTTTTCCGACGCACCAAAAACTCGTAGAAGGACGAGTTTACAACAGTTGTAAATTAACTAGTAAGGGTCTAGGGTCCGATCTTGAGATGGATTTTACATGCGGATTACGCCTAATTTTGGGGGTTTTGGGGGTTTTGGGCATTTTAAACTTAGATATATGAGAGGAGAGTTGATAAAGGTTGTCGAGAGTTTCATCAAGTCGTTTTCTCCAAATGAGATCTGACATTTTGAGTGTGTTGTGATTTTTAATGTTTTCAGTTTTGAAGTTGTCTATCCTAATTTTTAATGCGAACTACATGTGAAGTTGTGAGAGATTTTCTGCTTACTACCAAATTTAACGGATTATTGCAAGGTTTATAACGATACATGAGAAATGGCCATAGGTTCACGAAAAACAATAAATTAATAACGGATTATTTAAGTGTCTTACTTCGAGATTTTCACTTTGTGTTTTGTGGGGTTTTCCCCCCACTGTTTTTATTTTTCCATTATTTAAAGAAATAAAAAAAAAAATTGGGTTTTCTCGACCATTACGGGAAAAAAAAATTAATTGATGTACTTTTTTTAAATAGATGTACTGTTTTTAGTCCATGTAATTTTTTTAATTAGTCAAATTAAATTTTAATGAGAAAAAATGTTCAATTAATTCTTCAAGTCTAAAACTTGGTTGTATTTTGTATTAATTAATGTACAAAAAAATCTGAACATCGATTCAGAACTCCAAACTGTTAAACTTGACATAAGGCTCAAAAGGCATAAATATTGTTAAATTTGATAAACTCTAAAATGTAACTAGGCTAAAAATATGATATATAGTGGATTGGGCAATTCCATGATCCTGGATATTTTTTCCTAATTGCAGATGATTTAGCCAATTAGCGTCGTCCAAGACACCCTTAATTTGTAAAGCTATTTTCTTTCCGTTAATTACACTATCATGGAGAGGATGGGTGAATCAAACCCAACACATATCATTAATGGGTTTCCTTAAGATTTTGTTTTAGACATTCTAATTAAAGCGTTTACCAATTCAGGACGCTGTTAAAAATAAAATATGCGTTTTGTCGAGGCAATGGAGGTCTGTTTGGACAATGCTTCCCAAACTGTTGTTTGACGATTCTTTTTGTAAAGAATCGAAGATAAAGACAAAACATAAGCTATTGGCTATTTCTAAAGTTTTCTTACGTTGCTGAGGAGCATTAGATGAGTTCGAACTTCCCTTAGCTAATCTGAAGAGCTATTTTGATATCGATCAATTTATACAGGTCGTGTTAGGAAAAGGGGTTAAGAACTTTACCATTTGCATGCCAAAGGGTGAACATCATACATTGCCCTCATATATATTTGCATATGCTCAAAAAATCAAGTACTTGAAGCTAAAGTTTTCTGTATTTAAGCCTCTTTCTGGATTTCAAGGATATAGCAAGCTTGAGAGTTTATTGCTTGTCGATGATGGTATTGATGGTAGCAGTCTTTCAAGCTTAATACCTAACTGTTGCCACCTTAATATTGTGGCTCCTAATCTTGACTCGTTTGTCTTCGGGGGATTTTGCGAATCTATTTGTTTCAAAAATACCCCAAACCTTGAAACTGTTCAAATTATCATCGGTGATGAAAACTATCGAGAGGGGTCACAAATAAACTTATGTAGCAAGTTCATACAGTCTGTATCTAGATAAAATATGTGCCTATAAATACACTAGTCTAAAAAGAAACAATCTTAGAAAACAATTTATGATCTTTATGGTTTTAACCCATGTACGTTTTCTCATAATCATCCTAAAACATAATATATCAGATACTTCACAGTACGTAAATATGGCGTAAGATTGATAATCAAAACAATATCGAAACATTAACGGGAACCAAATATAGTAATCATTGTCGTACATTCTACTCTTTGGGCAATTGCCCGTTGGATCCAACCATCGAACGAAAAAGTCACCTAGGTTGGTGACCTAAAATTTCCTTTTAAAACGATATCCAGTTAAGGTCACCTCATTTAAGAGACTTGTTCCAAAACTGTTGAGAAACTAGAGATACTTATTAAGTATAACCTAGCTAGCACAGTCACCTCACTTAAGAGTCATGTTACGTGCAATTTTAAATCGTTTAATTAAGGTCCCCCACTTAAGAGACATGTTCCTTAAATATATTATAGTCCCGAAAATCATCGCAAATCTCAAATAATTTAGTTAAGGTAACCTCATTCAAAAGGCATGTTCCTTAAATATAATACATTTCCCGAAAATCATCACAAATCTCAAATAATTTAGTTAAGGTCACCCCACTCAAGAGACATGTTACTTAAATATAATACATGTCCAAAAAATCCCCAGGAATCTCGAAACATTTATTCAAAACCAAAAATAAGTAATGGCTGCCCAACATTTGATCATAATATGTAATACAAATTAATTGATATCAAGCAAGCTATGTGAACTGAACTCACAATCAATATAGTTTTCAAATAACATGGGAAATTAAATAAGTATAGTTTTACTACAGCAACACGCACCTGATCGGAATCCCGACCACTGGAAAGACGTCTATTACCACTAAGCAAATGACCTGAAATACAATAAAGCTCAACCAATAAGTCTAGGACTCCGCTACTAACAAAAATGTAAAGGACATCTGAGTATATCATTAACGGTTACAATCTTATGCCATATTTTCTCTATTTACACTACATATAAAGGCTACCCCGATGAGCTTCTGGACTAGGTTTATAGATTTTGTTTGAAAATCCATCTAGTTAAACCTATCTAACTTATTTAGAATATCGTTACTCCTTAACTGTCAAAAACCCAACTTTTGATTTTCTTGATGTTGCTCTTTCTGTCACTTATCCAATGATCATGACTATAACAGTTCTAAAATCATCAAAAAGTATAAACCTATGATAACTAAATTGGGTAGGATCAAAAGATTAGTTAAATAACGCTCATAATATATATTACCTCACTAGATTGAAGTGATTACCTAAGGAGAATCGAAACCGAAACCCTTAAGCAAGCCTCTGTTGATAACTCATATCTGCTCACTTTTTCCTTTATCTTTTCTGTTTTTGGTTTTCTCTCCAACGTGTGTAGGCAGAAGTAGGAAGTTCTAATTCTATCCTAATCTTATGTTCACATGTAACTTACTGAACACTACTTAAATTTTGTATTCTTAATCAGTACATAAGTACCCCTATAGGCTATAGTTTAAACTAGGTACTAAACTAACCTATGCAATTACAAACTTAATACGAAACCACTTATCAATTATATTAAAGCGAGGTAAAATAAATGAGGGGTCTCACATACGACGTACAACAGATTTCGCAATGAGAAAAATCGGGCAGGTTTCAAGCCTGAGGATAAAAATCTGCCCCCTCTTCGATTTTTTTTCTAAATCAAGTCATTGCAAACAAATGAGCTATTTCTTTATTTAACTCGGTGGATTGCTATTGGGATAAGGGGTGAATTGTTAAGCTGCTTGCATTATTAGTTGTTTTACACTTTCTTTAGCTCCAAATGGTGATACAACGTAATGGTAAATAAATTTAGTCTTCTTTTGCGCCTCCGTGCTTCTTACATGACTTTACCGGTGATCAATTTGTGTTTCCACAGGTTCTTAACTTCAGACCTGTTTGGTGATGGTAGATAAAAATAACAAACTTTAGAATTTAAGGATTGAGCTTCTCAAGTTTTGTTTCTTCTAGTGATATGTAAAGGTCTGGATCTTAAATAAATATACAAATGCATAGGTGATCCTACTGCTGATGTAGAAAACCCTGTTCTCAAATTCGGGCAGGGAGCGCAGTTAGAAACAAAGGTCAAGAACTCTTTTTCCTCTAATAGATATGTAGGTGTTTGAAACTACAATGAAGAGACCTGGAGAGTACCAAAACGCTGTATCCACATTCCCGCCCATTGATGTAGTCAGGGAAGGAGCTAGGTAGTGACGGTCATGGGCAGCAGCCCCCCCTTTTAAAAAAAATTGATGAAAACATTTAAATTTTCCTATGTATTTTGAATAGATTTTTCTTATATATTTTCATCAAAACATTTAAATTTTAGTGTTTCAGCCACACATTCCGTCAAACAACTTCATATAAAGTATAAAAAAAAAATATATATATATATATATAGAAAATCAGCCCCACATTTCACAATACGAGTTCTGCCACTGGCTGTAGTATTGTCACAAAACACTGCTACTCGCCTTCCTCAACACAAACCACCAACACCAAGTGGTGAAAGACAGCGACCCTCAGTCGAAAGAGTGGTGTTGGCTCGGGACTTGCGATACAGCCGAAGAGGCCGTTTGTGCTTATGATTGTGCTGCACGCGTTATGCGAGGGACTTAAGCGCGTATACCAATCTTTTTTACCCTGCTGCTCCTAATTTTATTCACTCTCTTGGAAATTTTAATAAATTATCTCAATCTCAGCAGTTGGTCAATGAGGTTAACCTTCCCCATCCGTTGATTGAGCCCCCTTATGATTTTACTGCATCCTCATGCGTCGCATAGGAACACTCACACTCACAGTCCAGTCCCTTAAAACATGTTTGAGCTCAACACTTTAACTAACTATGTAAACTCTCCCTCTTTTGAAAATCTTTATAACACTAACAACCTATACTCCCAGCTTGACAGTTCTGAATTTTCCGGAGGATTTTCCTGTAAAATTGCTAGTAAAAAGTGTGGTTTCTATCCTCCTATTGACTCAAATACGATGACTATGACAACCCAGATTTCTAGAAAGGAATTTCTGTGGTGCGGCGTTGTGCGTCAGTCTCACATCGCTCAGATATGAGAGTACTTGTGTGATATATGAGCTTAAATATCTATTTCCTATCAACAAGGCCTTTTAAAGCCGTGCGGCACAATAGCGAGGACGGAACTCTACAGTTAAGCGTGTTTAGTTTGGAGTAGTAGTAGGATGGGTGATCCCCCTGGAAAGTTGTGCAAAAGCGGACAATATTGTTGATACGGGCGTGGCGGTTCGGTCCGTGGGGCCCGATCGTTACAATGACGGTTGATGGAATAAACGGTACTGATTTTTTCCATAAGAGTCTGCTGACTCAGACTGGGGCTGCTTCACGTGGTGTTAAATGGCTTTTATCCTTAATCCAAAGCATAAATGAGTGAGCTTTCAAATACCCAGAGCCTGCTTTCGAGTTTCTCGGATCCCATTTCTGCTGCTTCCGAATTTTCGGTTGAGAAAAAGATGAACCATAAGTTCCGTGGCGGTGTCGGAGATGTTTTAGGTCCGTGTTAAAGGTTTTCCAGTGGGTCTTTCGGTTCCAAGCTATGGAGAATATTTTGGGTGATATATTTCAGTATTCTGCTATTTTCAGGACTACTGTTAAGAATCAAAATACTTAGGGTTGTTGAAGGAATTTTAATTAATTTGGTCTTTTTTTTATAGTTCTTTTTAATGCTTAGGGTTGTTAGGACATGCTGAGATTTTGTAATTTTGGAGTTTTTGATCTCAGAAAATTGAGTATTATCTCATCATTGCAATAAATTTTGCGTTTGTTACAAGTTTGTGATGCTTCTTAACTTGTTTAGTGATTGTAACTGAGTGATTGACTGTTCATATAATCATCACTAATCACTGTACTGATCAATTATTGTTCACTATTAACGATTCTAATGCTTCGATGACAAACTCCACTGTTATAGAATTTATTATTACAAACTGAAACGCATAATTATGACAAATTCTACGATTATATATTATTAAAAGCTAGCATATGATGAACAATTTTTAAATAGCCTGATACAATTGTTGTAAGTGAATTATCTCAACGTAATTACGCTAAGAGAAATAAAACAAATGTAAAAAGAAATGTGTAGAGACAAGGATACGTTTTTGTATTCATATGAATGTATATGTACAACATAGAACCCTCGCCACTTTATATATTTTATTGAGTGAACTTACATCACACACATAATGACCATTGGTACCTAATTTCGTAACTCCCACTAACCCACCCATGAGTGAAAACCTAAAGTCTTGTAACATTTATATAGTAAATGATTTACAACACTCTCATTTGATGTCCCAAATGTTGAGTTTAATCATCTCGAGGTCACTCAACTTCATTAAGTCGATCCAAGTCAAATTAATTCGCAGATTCCAACACATAAAACCTTAAGTCCGGAAAGCCCGATGAGTGACAAAAACTGGATAATAGGATAAAATGGTGATGTTGAATGGAGTGTGACGAAACACTATACAAATGCGTGAATGAGATAAGTAGAACATGTAACTCGTCAAAACCTTGCCAAGAAAATTCAGTGGGAAAAAACTTGCTCGAAGGACAAAAGAGTAAACAACTCTCAGTAGTATCGGGAAATAACCATACACGACGTGCCTCATTAAAACCTTGTTAGAGAAGACCCCATGGGACAAAACTTTAATCGAAGGAAAAAAGAGTGCACGATGGTTAGAAGTATACAACCGGATACTGCCCCTCATTTATGCAATCCTTTTAGTGATGGTGCAAATCATGTCTCATTAAAAACCTTGTCAAGGTAAATTCATTAGGACAAGCCATTGGTCTAAGGACAAAAAGAGTACACGAGTATGTTCCCCCTCACTTGCACATGACACAGTGTGGGGATTCATCTTGAACATAAAATGTATGAAGGTAAACTCAGATAGCTTATGAAAATCTTAGCGAAGATGTGATTGATTGTGTCTCGTTAAAACCTTACCAAGGTAAACCCATTGGGACAAACCCTTGGTCTAACGATAAAAGAGTACACTCACAAGTGTTAATCAACACGATCATTCATCGGAATGCTCTCTTTTACTTGCATACGACCGGATGCAAGAATTTCCACTAAATAGTGATACAAGATAGATAAGCATGCATCAGGATGCTCCCCCAAACTTGCACACAACTGGATGCAAGGATTTCGTATTCCTATAAATAGTACGAGCATTCGTCGGGATGCTTCATTTATACATGCACACATCTGGGTGCTGTAAAATCTAAACATAGAATAGGAACGAGCATTCGACATGATGCTTTTGTACTTCATACGTGAAGATTTTATTTTGGTGAAATATGCTTAGTGACATAATCTAATCATGTGTATGTTGATCGATAACAACAACTTGTCTTCAAATATAACAAGTGTTTCACTAAGATCGTGAGACAAATACATGTTCTTCATATATGGCTAATAACTGCTCAAAATCATCTACACTCTCTAGTCATCTCATATAGCATGCGTAAATATGAGTGATTAATTTGGAGTTTTACCAAGACCTCTAACATACCATCATATTCTTAATGGTAAAGTCATAACCATGGTAGGAATATCCTTTATGCAGGTCAGACAAGTAACTGACCTCAGTATAACCGAAAAAGGGTGGCGTTAAGTAGAGTACCAAAAGAGGTATGTACACTCGACAACGCAAAAGGATAAGACAAGCCCTCATCCATATAGTTACCTTAAGGTAATGGGAAAATGTCTTTAATGCCATTTCGGTAGCAGCGTATTAGCGCGATGTTGTGTCGAGCTAGAAAATTCATAACACACGATATGTTCGTCCTAGCACATCAGACCAAGTACAATGATGCACTTATTGTACTCGGATATGAATATCATGGTTCGATATATCTTCATCCTCACTCCAGGGACGGAATTGGCCTATACCAATGTCCAGTGATCGAACGATCATGGGAAAAATATGATGGCTTAACGTCATGATGATTAAAGCGTCATAACACTTCTAAGTGTAGTGAATCATGGACTCAGATTCTATCTATACATGACTCGATCATCTGGCCGAGTCACTACTGTGTCTTCCCTAGATCCTTCATCTCGAAGAGCAAATCCTAAAGAGGATTGCTTCAAAACACGCAAGGACTTCATACTTGTTCAAGTATCCCAAGATGATCAAGTACTCACTTAAGCAGTGATACCACATCCGCTTGGATTATTTTAATCCATATAACGAACGTCTCAGTTAATTGAGAACGTGCCATGTGGTCTGAAACTACTTGATTCAAGCATTTGAAGTCCGACCAGGACCATCATCAACATCTATCTATCATCAGTTTTTCGAAAATTACAAAACTGGTAAAGTAGGGGACTGTTATAACGTGAATTACGAGGATATAAACCATCTCGTATTCAATTACAAGGTGTGAGAGAAGCCTTGTGCTATATGGCAAGAAATGTACATTATCATTATTCCTATCACACTTGCTTATGAATACCAAACTAAACAAACTCGTTTAACATTGGGCGGTGTTGGAGATACCGGTCCAAACACTCTTTCGCTAACAAATTCTACTTGAATTGTGAGTTTCCATAAGGTCAATCTGTACTTCATTGACTTCAGGCAATGGTATGTGTTCTCTGTCATCATCTGCTAATATTATCAATCGTCAACGAATATATGAACAAGTAAGTAATGATAGTCTCGTTTTGCTTCAATATCGTCTAATATATCATGATCGATAGATATTTTGAGATTCTCAGGATGAGGAGGAATCACACATCTCCTTGATCCTTTATAATCTCGTGCGACAAACAAGTTTCAGTTCACCACTTATGGGGCTAAACGAATTAAAAAATCGGTCAACTCCGTTGTTACTTGGAAAGGACTACATACTGACGGCCGACGGCAGCGTCCTTTGCTTAGCAGGTTTGACCGAAGCAACATGTTTCAACAGGAACATGACGTCTAACAGGGATGACTATCCTTACAAGCAATTTGCAGTTGTTATATATATGATCTTGTTATATTTCATAAATTGTTAAGTGCGTCTGGCACGTATTTAAACTTGGGTGAGTCTATGCTTACGGACTTTCTGGTGCTTTGAGCCAATAGAAAATTTCCATTGTAGGGCTTGCCCGCCTTCTCCGCTTGTAACTAATTAATATATGCACAGTCAAGATCAATGGGGACTTGGTGGTTTGACCACGGTTCACCCTCCTTCACCCGGAGGAGTTGTAATGAGGTGTGAACCTCTTATGGTTTATATACTATAATAATATAAAGTGTTTAATGGAAGTAGGGTCTAGAGATACCCGTATTTAGTGTATATTTGTAAGAGATATTTAGAGATAGGATCCCTTTATTCATGGTTAATGAGCTCCTTATATAGGCGGATGGACTAAATTTTGCACGATCTTGGCAGTTATATCTTACCATGCTCTAATATATCTCTTGCCATACCAAGGATATATTATAAAAATTAACTCTGTATCTTTCCATGTATATCCACCAACTTTGACTTGCTCTTGGGGAAGAGAGTTGCTGCCGACCTCCTCAAGGAGGGGCTTCCCCGAGGGTCACGATCCTCGCTATATATGAACTGGGGTGAAAACCCATTTTCACGTCTCGAACTCAAGAATATACTCACCCGAGGGGCTAAAACTATACTTCTCGTAGAGAGACAACAAGATTCTGTTTCCTTGTGTAATAAGGAATATTTCTCTATTATTAAACAATATCTTTATGGGACGTCTCCCGTATAGATTTGGTGTCCTCTTTCCTTTATGGAACATCTGATTGATTATCTTAGATAGATGAGTATCTTTTAGAGGATATCTCACTGATAATCTCATCGGCAAGTGAAGCGGGTTCAAAAGCTTATCTTCTCCCCTCGATGTGGTCATTAAATACTCATTAATTCCGTATTTTTTGCTAGGCTTCAGACCGCCTGTGCTACAATCGCTGCAAGGTTCTAACCCTATTTTTTAACCTTCACCAACAGGTCCCCAACTATAGGAGTGCAAGAATCGGACTCTCGCAGTTTGAATTTCCTTCCCCTTATGCGGACTCGAATTTTGTCCACCTCTTTGGGAGAGTTTAAGTCATCAATGTCCCGCCAATACCTTGTGTCGAGTTCTATCGTCATGATGTTCCTCGACAGACAGTGGGACTGAACTCCGACCGTTGTCCTTGAATCATTCATGGAACGAATAATGAATCCGGTCTTCTTGGGAATCATTGTCCACTTGTCTCCCCCTCCTTGGTGAACCATTTTCTTGGTTCGAAGAGAGAACGTCTCTATAGAGACAAAACACCTCTGAAAAGAGGTAATCGCCTCATGGGAGGGCTTAGAGGGCTCTGGAAAAGAGATGGATTTGTTTGGAAAAGGTTCTAAACTCCTCTAAAGAGAGGCACTTCCCTCAGATAAGGGCTTAGAAACTTCTCTAGAAAGAGACTAACTTCTTTGAAAAGAGACTATACTACTCTTAAGAGAGGTAACTTGCCTCAAGGGAGGGCTTAAAAACTTTGGTGAAAAGCGACTGAACTCCTCTGAAGAGAGGTAACTACCTCGAGTGAGAGGCTAAAGATATTTGAAGAGAGATAAACGTCTCTGATGCGAGCCTAGACGGCTGTGAGGGGTAGCTAAACCACTCGCTGAAGAGGTTATACTGGCTTTTATGTGGCTTCTTCCTTCAAATGTCTTCTTTATTCTTTGAAACATTCAACTCATCTAAGGTCAATGTTTAGGCCTTGGTATGGGAGACGCCTCCTTCTTCGGGGGAACATTCTTCCTGAAAGAAGCGAGCTTGCTAAAAGAATCTGCTTCATGTGAGGAGCGTGCTCCCTTAGATAAGTGACTGGCTAGGAGGAGAGTCGTCGCATGGAGGAGAGACTTGATGGGAGGAGTGTTATCATAGGGAGGAGAAACTCGCTGGTAGGAGCATCCTCGTAGGTAGGAGTGACTTGCTAGAAGAAGCATGCTCAATAGGGGGAGTGTGCTCGCTAGAAGGAGCGTGCTCACTGGGAGGAGCCTGCTTGTAGAGAGGAGCCTGCCCGCTGGAAGGAGCCTGCTCGCTGGAAGGAGGGTGCTCGTTGTGAGGAGCGTACTGATCACCTCCATAAGGTCGTCTCTTGGTCAGATTTCGAACGATCATGGGAGAATCTGACGACTTAGCATCATAATGACTAAAACGTCATAAAACCTTCTGGGTGTAGTCTGAATCATGGACTTAGATTCAATCTTTACGGAACTCAATCATCAGGCTGAGTCATTACCGTGTCTTCCCAAGATCCTTCATCTTGAAGGAAAATCCAAAAGTGGATCGCGTAATAAAATACGCAAGGGCATAATACTTGTTCAAGTATCCCAAGCTGATCAAGTACTCACTTAGGCGGGTATATCACATCTGCTCGGATTATATTAAACCATATAGTGAACGTTTCAGTCAATTAAGACCGTGTTCCGTGGTCAGGAACTACTTGATTTAAGCACATGAAGTCACACATGGATCTTCATCTGCATCTCTTTGTCTAAATCCCCGTAGAGATAAAATCGTGACCATAATCACATGCTGCATAAACAGTTTTGAAACTACTAAACTGATAAAGTAGGGGGCCGTTATAACGTCCATTACGAGAAAATAAACCATATCGTAATCAATTTCAAGGTGTGAGAGAAGCCTTGTCTACTAGACGAGCATTCTACAATCTCATTATTCTCATCACTCTTCCTAACAAATAACCAAATAAACGAACTCGTTTAACATTGGTGGTGTTGAAGCTACAGGTCCGAACACACTTTCGCTAAGGAGTCTACTTGGATTGCAAGTTTTCATTAGTCCATTCTATTCTACGTTGACTTCAGGCAACGGTACATGGTTCCCTGTCATAATTTGCTCATATTATCAGTCGTTACCGAATATATGAACAAGTAATCAATGTCTGTCTCGTTTCACTTCAATATCGTCTAAGATATCATGATCTACAGATATTTCGAGAATTTTAGGATGATAAGGAAATCACACCTCTCCTTGATCCTTTATAATCTCGTGCGACAAACGAGTTTCAGTTCACCACCTCTGGAGCTGAACGAATTAAGAACCGGTCAACTTTCTTGTATCTTGGGAAGAACGGCAAATTGACGGTCGACGACAGCGTCTTTTGCTTGGCGGGTTCGGCCAAAGCAACGTGTTACGACAGGAACACGGCATCCGACATGAACGTCTATTCTTTTACGCATTTTGCATCAGGTATAAATAATCTCGTGACATCTCATAAAGTCATTAAATGCGTCTGGAATTTAGTTAGACTTGCGGGAGTCTATGCCCTTACTTATCACTAAGTGCAGTTTTGGGGTCAAGATAAGACTGAGTGGGTTATGTCACGTTACTTCACGTCGTTCCTTATCAACGGTAACGTACAAATCTCTCCCTAACGACGGGGAGAACAGTCTTAGCGATGTCACTTTCGCATATCATGCGGTAAAAAGATCGCTTGCTAATGTTACTCTATCAAATGATAGGCAGGGGATTCATAATCAACTTAATAAAAATACGAATTAAGCACTCAACACGCGTTAATATGAGACTTCTGGCTCATATTCAGTAACCACCCGGTACGCATAAGGTATTTGAATGTCTATGGGCATCATAACGGACCAATGCAGCACAATAGCATGACCCAATATGGAAATATAAATCTTGGTATACAAGACCAAGAAGTGCGTCCAATCATTTGCAGTCGCATTATCAAGCTTTTCGTGAGTCCATTTGGGTCTGAACATAATCGACAGGATGTTCAATTTCAATTCCCAAACTCAAGTAATTCAAATCGAAATTTCGATTCTTACTTTTCGGCATTATCAAGTCGACTAGACTTTTCAGGATAATCCGGATCATGAGCCATCAACTTAATGATTGGGCTAAAAGTTTAGAAAATGATGTATTTCTTTGGACAACAATAATAATGTGACCATATTGTCGATGCATCAACCATAACCATAAATTTTTAATAGTCCGTCTTATGGTTGGATAAGTCCACAAAAAACTATTTCAATTCTTTACAAGAATTCTACGAGTCCATTTCGTAATCTTTACACATACTAGTCTTTCAAATAGAGCATTAGTGGCATTAATTTTGGATCAATCACGAAATATATCCTCAAAGAGAATCCAAATGCGATGCGATTATAAATCAAGCACCGTCATTTGACCCAGGAATATCTCATCCGGCCAATACCACAATATGAAAATGCTCTTATCAATCGACGATATGCGAATGATAGTACAAACAATCATGTCTCAGCATATAAGACCTCTTATCAATTGACGACAGGCGAATGATAAGTTAACTTTCAAATGCTATAAAAACGTGGTAACAACAACTGAAAGACATCCCAACTACTCATGACTACGTTTTTGGTCGTATTGAGTGTATGTTGTGTAAAGAAATCTCAATTTTTTCATGAGCTATTTACAGATAAAACTGGATTTCTCGAATTATCTTACTACTCAACAAGGTACGACAGAACCTACAGAAGTATAAGACCTCATATTTGACAAATCAATTTGGTTTTACCAAAGATTTCGATTTGGAACGACAGGTCTAGAATCGTTGTCAATGAGTACTCTTTTAGGCAAGTAGATGAAATTATGTGGTACATTGTTACCCAATATGTCCAGAAAATCAACTACCCCGCAAGTATTGCCTAAACTTTCATAATTCAAAGTTTTGTCACATTTGTCAAAGGAATTTTCTCAAATTATACTTTAAATTATTTCGAGAAATTTCGTAAACAGGCAAACTATAATCCAAAAGTATGTCCAAATGGAAAAATTATAATCCAAATGGAAAAACATAATCCAGATCAGCGAAAAATCGGCTCAATAATTTATCAAAATCAATAAAAAAAAGTACCAAACTCATTTGAGCCACAAAATCGGAGGTCTCAAGAGTTTTCTTTCAGTCAGCTTTAACCACATTAGCATTGGTTTTTCCACCTTTATAATAGTTTTGAACTGTTTAAGGAGTAACCGTGCATGACCTTTGTTTTTATAGCATAGAGTTGACTCCTTGAACATTATCTCTTGTTTTGGGAAAACGGACCATATTGTTCATCTCAAGGACTGTCCTGGAGCCACAAGTCTTCGATTTTGACGATTTTCTAAACCTCGCTTGGCTAGACAATCATCGGGATCACGACAGTACAAGATAAATAACACTTAATTTGGAGTAAAGGGGGTGTGATATATATATATATATATATATATATATATATATATATATATATATATATATATATATATATATATATATATATTAAAATCAACTAAATATTTTGTTTGACAACCTCTCTCAAAAATATATATTGTTAGTGCAATAATATACTATAAGTATTGCTTAAAAACTAACACGTACGTAAGTAACAATAAAAGTCATTTTACACCAATTTACAATGTTGACACGTAACACACATCTTGAAAAAATTATAAAAAATAATAATAATTAGAACAACAGATAGTGGTGAGTGCAAATAAGATTTATAAAAGAACTTTTAGTGGTTTTTATTTTAATTAAGTGAAATGGGTATAATGAAATTGTGTATTACATATTTGATTATTCGTATACACTTATTAAATATATATTTGGTTTTTTCAAATTTTATATTTTTTTACGTTCGTATCTTAATCTTTTTACGCTTGATTTTTAATTTTTCCTTTTTGTATCGTTTAGTTTTTTGTTTTATTTATTTTTTAGTCAATTTTGAAACGCTGAAACTTTTGAGACATGACTGCACGTGATATTACTGTTGTGGGTTTTTTGTGAGTTTGAAAATAAATTAAGAAAATAAGAAAATAAGGCTAAAAAATAAAGAAAATATGTAACGGATAACCATGGATAGAATTAATGTGATCAATTTCTCATTTTTTGACATTAATTACTTGTAGCAAATTTATATGGGAAAGTATGGCAATATCTATGTTCATCTATCAAGCAGGGGCGAAGCCAGGATGTATAAATGGAGGGTGTCAAAATATATGTACAAGTAACATATTTTTATGGGGTGCCAAATCTACACCTAAAAAGAAATTGTACTAAAAAAAAATTGGCAAAATTATGGGGGATGCCGTGGCATCCGATCGTCCCCACTTAGCTTCCCCCTGCATCTATGTCCATTTCCAATGATCTAAACATGTGTATAACGTTGCACTGACCAAGATAATAGTTCACATGCATGTATGTCGACATGACCACGTAAAGGAAAATAATCAACGCATATACTGTTATGTTACTTATGTATATTAGGATTATAGTACGGGGCTACAGTTGTAATTAAAGTAAACCATGTTTAGGGGTGGATTAGGGTCAAGATCCGACCCATAAACACTTAACCCGTATTCCGACCCGATTACTTTTGAAAGTGAAAAAAATATCCAACCCCGACCCGAAAAAGTCGGGAAGGACCTGGATTTTCGGGATCCCGTAGGGACGGGATAGTTTTATTCCGAATCTCTTGACGTATTTTTTTATTTTATTTTACAAAATGATCATTTTTTATTAACAATTTTTATTTGAAAAGTCTAAACATGTTATTAACACGAAACATAATCTTAGTTTAAAAATAACACTCCTAATAAAAACAAAAATAAATTAACATGTAGTAGAAAAATAGTGTGAAAGTACAAATAATGAAGTAGATAAAAAATTTGATGTGTTTTTTATCAGATTCTTTTAGTATTTAGTTTTACTCACACAAACAACAATTATCATAATAAATGAGATACATTATCATTATAATTTTTATAATCGGAAAATAATAATCACTTATCTTTTTAAAGTAACAATAAAACTTTTTTATTTAAGTATATTTTTTATTTAATAGTTTCATATATTCAAAACTATAAATTTTTATTATACTTATCTAATTATAACTAATATATGAAACAAAAAGTCTTGTAGTTCATATGATAGAGTGCTTACATTAAATGGTAGATGTACAATGTTCGGATTTCCATCACATTTTAGTGTTGAAATAAAAAAGATGTTATATAATATAAAATACAAAATTAATTAGAAATTCGGGTCGGATCGGATCGGACAACCGACGAAATCAAATTTGTCACCCGATCCTGATTCCAAAGTTTGTCAGGTCGGGACTCTTCTCGGGTCGGGTCGGAATTTCAGGATTTTTCCGCAATCCTAACCATATTCAGTTACCAACATATTACAGAGACGATCTAATAGTTTCTATTGGATCATAGCGTAGTCCTACTTGTTACATAGTATTACAATTCAGTCCCTACAATTTCTATAACACGGCAGTTTGGTCCGACATAATCATGTTTCTAATCTACAAGTTTCAACTCGTTTTTTAAGTTACATACATGGATAACAAAAACCATTTTTCATCAAAATAAATCATCTATCATGTTATATATATATCCTAACAGATGAGATTTTCTGTTCTATTCACGATTAATCATGCAATTTCTACGTTTTATACAAATAAAAATTTTGTAACGTTCTCATGGTATGTTGGTGAAGGTCGATAGAATAAATTAACCAAAACTTTTAAAAGATTTATACTCAATCTCCACGATTGATAATACTCGAAAGTTCTCTTAGCTTGATACATCGATCAACCCAACCTCCAAGCGAGAAAACGGTTCCAATGTCCGAATAAAGCAATTTTTTCAAGTATCGTGGTGATAACATGTTATAAGTGAATTAGCTCAATGTAATTACACTAAGAGAAATAAGACAAATGTGAGAAAAAATGTGCAGAAGGGGTAAGCTCTTATATTCATATGTATATGTACAATATAGAACCTCACCCCTTCATATATTGTAAAGGTTGACGGACATTACATCCAGTGATGGCTTTGAAGGGGTCTTGAGGGGGTGTAGTAGGTGCGACTGCACCAGGACTCACGATTTCGATAAACCTCTCAGGTCTCCACGACACCGACAAAAAACAATTATTTATGTATAAAAAAATTATACACATAAATATATGCTAGTAAAAAAATTATAAATAAATAAGACACAAATCTTTTAACATGAATGATTTTTTTTTGTATAATAGTTAATTTTCGATTATTCTACTATTAACATATTTTATTATGAAATTTATAATAGAACGACAATTACAACAAATGCCCCGATTTTTTTTAGCACCGGATAACAAAAATCTCAAGGCCGCCCCTCGTGGAGTAGATCCCGCATCCAACCAAGTCGGCGGCCCTGCTTACATGACACACATAATAACCATTGATATATAACTTTATAACTCCCACTAAACCCATAAGTTAAAACTAAAGTCTTATAACATCCATATAGTAAATGATTTACAACGACCGACTTTTTACCAACTTTTGTCTTTATCTTCTGTTCTTTATGTAATTATATCACTAAATAAATGACACTTTAAATTAATAAACTATCATCTATATTCGATGCATGCCTTTACATTCTTTGGCATTATGGAGTATAAGATGTCAAAAAATAAAGGCAATAATTTGAGTTTACATGATAAAACAAACTATGCGTAATGAATATGCATATGAGCATAACAATCGTGCTGCTAAGCTCATATGCATACATATCTGAATACAAAGAAGTTATTGTCAAACACGCTACTAAGCTCAAACGCATATATATATATATATATATATATATATATCTGAATACAAAAAAGGCACACAACTCAGGTGATGCTTGCATGCACAATTTGAAAAGTTGCTATGTTCAGTGTTTCTGATATAACAAGCAAGCAAACATCTCTCAAGACATTTTACAGCACAACATAATTTAAGAGCCTACCACAATCTGCAATTACAAAGAGCCAGCTGTTTTTCCAACTACAAATACAAATTTCAGAAAATCTAAAATTAAAGTAAACACACAAGACTAATACACATACAACAACCACTATGTGCAAGCCAGCTCCTAAAGCATCAAAACTATTTTTAACAAATAACAGTAGAAACAATGGAAGTTAGATCATAGCTCTGATAAAATAGCTGGAATGTAGTGTGACAATTCTGCAGTAAGAGATTGGAATCCATTGACGAGCTGTGTATGGAATTCTTGGTCTTCTTCCCCAATTAGCCTAAAGTGAACTCTAATTGCTCGCTTACAGACCGCCATAAATTCGAGCAGAGCAGCAATTAGTTGCTGCAACTCCTGAGAACGCAGTCTTGTTGCAGGCTCACCCGAGAGAAAAGCAGTGCAAACGCTTAGGACCCCACTATTTACCTACATGTAAAACTCAAGCTATAAGATGCAGCTAATGATAATGGCGTTACTAATCTAGATTGACAAGCAGTTTTGTAACTGGGTCAAAATTTTGCATGAATTTGGGTGTCAAGGGTATGTATAGGTGAACAGTAGCAACTACATCACTCAATGGCTTCCTTGCAGCAACCAAAATAGTTTGTATGGGGAAAAATTACACGATGGCGTCTTGGTCCTGGTTTGACAGAAACACTAATAGTTCGTACAGGAAAAAAAAATACCGAAAGCGTGATTGATGAAATGCCATTGAAAAAGATGGTGAAATATTTGCCAGAAATTTCGAAAACTTGTGAAACCAAAAATCACAATTTCCTTCATTCCAATTACTATATCCCTAATACTCCTTACAAAAATCCAGTTATATCTTTGGTTCAACTTTCATCAATTTTTGACTGAGAATAATGAAACAAACACCTTTTTTATGTTTCATATTCTAATAAAAACACTTTCTGTAAACAACAACAATAATTATATTCTGACAAACAATTTGAGGGTCAAACTTGCCTAACATGTTTCCCTTCGGAAACAATTTGTAGTATTATGATTTCCTTCAAACCACTAATATTAAAGCCCACCTAGATATTTTCAATTGTGGAACAACTAAAAATAACAAGCAATGTAAAGTAAAACATTGGAATTACGAAGAAAATGATCAAAATTTTGTTAGAGGATGATGGTAATGCATTGAAGAGATCGCAAGCTTACTTGAACAGCAACAGAGCCTTGAAGTATTCTTTGTAGACTCTGAAGACGTGGAAGTTGATCTCCGTCAGAGCTGCGAGGCTCTTCAAGCTCATTTCTCAAAGCAGCTGTTCGAGTCTCAATCATGCCAATAGCATTTTCTACAGGTGAAAACTCAAGAGACTCAGATTTAGATACAAAGAGCCGATTTACCAGAGCAGGGAAAGACCCATCTGTTTGTAGGACAGTGCGTCGTTTCCATTGGTCTTCTAAACCACCTTGAGTCTTGCCATTTTTCGTAAAAGGAGTATCAAACAAGAAGCGGTCAAAGACCCGTGCACGCACACTTCCCGTAGAGAGAGAAAATATTCTCTCTCTTCTACTTCCAAGATCTTCATCTTCCATCACAGGATCAACAGCGGTTATTTGTAGATAGCAAACACCTGGCTGCAATTCATCGTCTTTGACTTGTCTAGAATCTGGAATTATGTGCAAAGTATGGGAGGGGCTATCTTCATCTATGATCCTCGACTCATAAATATGACTAAGTTTCTCCATTATATCACCTAACCTTACATCACGAGGTTCTCGATAAACATATTCCTTCTTATCTAGCTTCTTCCCAAATTTTTGACCGTAGAATCCAACCCTGTAATAAGTAGCATCGGTGAATGGTATTGGGCTTGATTCTTGTTCAAGTATTGATTCGTATATATTGGTTAGCATTGTGTGGGATTTGGCTAGCTGCCCATACGCCCTCCTGCTCTTATAAACTGGAATCACAAGTTCCAAGATACTAGCACAGAAATGGAAAAGTTCAGCTTGAGAGAAGAGCTTATTAGCAAGCTGCAAGTACTTAACAGCAGAGTCAACTGTGAGCTTTGAAGCACCATATCCTTCTACTTCAGCAGCTGACGCTTCGGGAGAGGAAATCTCATCGCTGCAGCTCACCACTGGGCATATTTTACGTAAAGCTGCTACATGCTCTGTATTCCAGATGCCGTCATTTCTGCTCACAAGTGCCTGTTTGTCATCATCAACATTAAAAAACAGTTATATTTCAAGTATTTTTAATAACAGTGTCTACTAAAATACAATAAAAAACAGTATATGCGCATATAGCATGTGGGGGAGTGTTTACAAGTGGATTAACAGATGGTTTTAAACTGATGCCAGCCAGTTTAAAACTGATCTTTTGCTTTTTTTGGGAACTGAAAAGTTAGCATGCGGGCAATAGCAGATGGCTGAGAGTTGGAACCTGCATGACAACACCAGCAACAGCAACAGCACACTGAGCAGCTTCGGCGGATGACTGCATTTCCTGATGTGCATCACACAGATGCAATAACCACATGATGTGAAGATCAGGGACTGCACTATACGCCATTGCAAGTTTGTAGAAGCTCTCCCCTGCTGCATATCTATCCATGTTCACCACCGGTGCCTGTTAGTTACGCACAAAAGTAGTAAGTCAGTTTCTACTATAAAATACTACACAAACTAACCATGACAAGCATTATATGTTTCTGCCTTGACCAAAATGCACGGTCCCAGTGCTTTAATGAGAATTCATGCTTCACCAATGTCCTGAGGAAGAGGGTGGCCTGCCGGACATGCGTATACATACATATATATATATATATATACATACTATTATAATACGGGAACTCAGAGAAAAAGGTAGTTACTTTTTGTGGCTGCCAAAGTGACCACACTTTTTAAAAAAAAAACCAACTCTTTTTGTTAATTACCAGTAAGTCCAATAACGACCTCTCAATTTGAAAAATAAAACACACGTTTCTCTCTCTGATATATTCAGGAATCACACTTTTCTTTATAAAAAAAAAAAAAAAAACACCCTTCCATAACCACACACTCTCTCTTCATATGATCGCACTGATTCAATATGAAGTCTTCAAAGCAAGCACACCGACTGCTCGACATAAAGCCCCTTCCAATTTTTCCGGGTAAGCTATAGTTATTTACTTATTTTCGTCTATAAATGACGCCGACCACAAATATAGGGTTCATATTAAAATACAGAGTTTCATCTCATTACACGTCACCACGTAACGAGTGGGCAACGATATATATATATATGTGTATATATATCTATACTATTAGTTTATGTGTAGAGCTCTTATGAGGCCTTTAAACAAATATTTGCAAAATAGTATTGATAGTTTGAAAAATTACAAATAAAAAAACTGATATAAGATAAACTGCTAAAATAAAAGTAACTCTTCTTTCACGGTTACCATCTCTCTCCCTTATTCTATCTCTGCCTTTTTCTTTCTCTATTATCTCACACAATGCTATGGTGAAATTCTTCTCTACAAACAGGTAATTGACACTAAATTCTAATATTTAATATATATAAATTTAGTATATATATTTATATTATCTTATTGCATAACACTGCTCCACAAATCACATCACGCATCGCGTGGCCTCCGTGCGGTAGTGTATATATATATATGTATATTGTTGGAATTGTCCCATATCACTTGAGCATTATCAAACCCAAATCTTAATATATGCCCCTCTCCTTTACTAATAGGCCTTTTAGTGGGGAATGGATGTTTTTCTACATATACATATATATATATACATATATACATATATATATATATACATATATATATATACATATATATATACATATATACATATATATATGTATGTATGTATACACACGCACACATACACACACACATATACGGAGAGAGAGAATATTTATTACCACGAGAGCGTGTTCGAGGCTAGCATCAAGAGCTAACAGGAGATTATCAGATAGAAATTTCACTTGTGACCAGGACCATTGGATCTCCGGAGTCACATCAAGTGCATTCTCAGGAAGTCCACAATCCCTCAAAAGGTTAGAACTCTTTGATTCATCTGCCATTTCTTCCAAAGACTTGCGCAGCCTTCGTGCTTCACCACTTTCCTCCAGTGTTCCATCAGATTTCATCTGCGTCACTTGCACATCGGACAATAATTCCGACAATGTGATTGTCAACATAACTCTCAACCTTGCTGTCTGCATATAGTGGGTGAAAGAGCTCTGGCAAAAACGACAAAAAGACCGAAGTTAAGACAGGACATATAGTTGAACAAAAAACAACAAAGCTTCTTACAAGACAATTATAAGCTAAATGCACCTTCCTTGAGCTTAACATCTGATAATAAAATGCATCTTCTTTAAGAATGGACATAACATTTTCATGAACTTGTAAGCCTTGTGATGTGTCCTAAAGAAAATTACCGACATCTATACAAGTATCCAGAAGTTGTCATTATCAGCTTATCAGTTTTTATATTTTTCTTCTGTTTAGACAAAAAGAGTGTTATTATGGGGGTCAGATTTCCAGCATACAATCCAGAAAGTTGGGATTGTGTGTTTTACTTGCACCCAATTCAGCATTGTAACATCGTATCCTATTAGATCCAAGACCGATACTCTTTGTTGACCACTAAAATTAAATCTGAAAATAGCATTTATATCAAAGAAGATTGATTACAGTAACCAGTTATAAGCTTATTTACCCGGACAAGTATCTGTAATCCAACAACTGCCCTTTTCCTAATATTAAGGTTTCTGAAGAGCGCAAGGCGAAGAAGATGGAAAGCAATCTGTTTTAAGAAGCGGTCATTTTCTCTTGCAAGTAACGTTGCTCCATGAAGATTGAACATGCTGTTGAAAACAGGAAACAAAGCTTTCCAAACAGCCAATGGTTGAGTTCGTGAGAAGAAATTGGTAAAAATGGATGTCATGCAGTCCAGCTTCCCGTAATCAGTAGCAATATTACGAGCAGCTGCAGCCGTTGAAAATTTCTCAATAATTTCCAAAACCTGAAGGCTGACAGAAGCGCTCAAATTTTCTTCCCAAAGTTCCTACAGTTGTTCATAAAATATCCATAAAGATGACTTTAACTGAACAGATTATTAGAAGTCTAGTCAGAGGCCTATCTTTTTCTCTTCTAACATTCTTGAGCAAAAAAGACAAAGCTACACTATCACAAATTTTAATTAATGCTGAAAGTTTGTTTGTTCATATTTAAACTGACTGAAATTAGTAATTACGAAGAAGCTTTTGCCAAAAAAGAAGAAAAAAGTTACCAATTTTTGCCTAAGGATCGGATGTAAAGATTCCCTTAATGCTTGGACAGAAGCTCCACCAATCCTCGAAGACTGGGCTTGAGCAAGAGCTTCCCTCAAGGAGTATGGCTGCTGCTGGGTGGTACTGGGGGAGCTTAACTGTTCCATATTTACTCTCTGCCATAGGTGGGAACCATTCTCATAGGAGCTTCCTCCTCCTGAAGGCTGCAGCAACCATTGTAACGGCACAGTAAATTTTTTTTGCAAATTACCAGAAACGCAGAGTTACTTCCTCCCAATTTCTCAATGCTAAAAGTACCACAAACATGTTTATTTTTCACTGTTTAAACATGATTCGGTTAGATTATTCTATTGTTTATTAATTTTCCTTTGTACACCTATGCCTAGTCAATTACTATCAAACGGAATTCTCTCTCACCTTTACAGTATTATATCTGCAATCGCTCTGATGTTGTCATAACAAAACAAAAGATGGGGGATTTTCCTACTTAATAAACAACATGAAAGAAAGGGAGGAAACTCACTCTGACTTCTTGCCTGGAGGCCTCTGTTAGATAGTTATTAATTGCTGGAGAAAGTCTATCTGAATACTTGGGAGATGTCGGAGTCCCTCCTACTTCCGTACCAACAGGACTACGAGAACTAGTACCCATTAACAGCATGCTATCACCCGCTTTTTTGTGCTGCGAGTTAGTCATATCAAGTAGTGCCACATTAATATAATTACTTAAAAAAAACAGCCAGAGATGAGGAAAATATGCACGTGATGCAACTAGCAAGTACAATTATATATGACATGTCATGGCCAAACTTAAATCTGCTACTTTCGAATCAACATGGATATTTCTAGGAAAAATTGTATGCTCTAATCAATGACAATTAGGCATTTGGGGTAAAGAACACGATAAGACATGCAAACCTCGTTATTGGTTGTTCCTATTGCATACATATAAATCAGGAATATACAACTTCAACTAAACATGGTCACCTTACGTTATTTTAAGTTATTTTTTTATCCAGTTACCTCAGACTAAGATATTTACTCATAGTGCAGATGCCATGGTTATCCCTATATGTTGATGATGGGTCCAAATGATTACAGGAACAAACAATAAGAGAGAATCCACGGCAACAACAAAACAACTTTTAATTCGCCAACCTCAAAGAGAATCAGGCATTCCTCCAAGAGCTTAAAAAATAGTCTGGTACGCGCAATGCTTTGCTGCCAAGCCTTGACTAGTGAGGCATCATCGAGATTGCGAACAACTTGCAAAACAACAATTAAAACTTCACGTTTTTCAACGGCATTTAGGTTGTAAAATACAGGCATTTCATCAAGTATCTGCAAGGTAAACGGGATTAAAAAAAAAGTAAGAAAAATGGGAAAATATGAAGCTTACTGAACGCTAGTTGAAAGAGCACTCAAGTCCACTGAAAATACTGAAATAAAAACACCACATTAAAGCTATGGGTACGAAAATAAAACACTATCCCCTTAAAACAGTAGAACAATAAGTTTTACTTCAGCAAATTCATGTTAGTCTATTCCTTTATTACCTTGTTCCCTTTACCATAAATTAATAAAAGTGATTTAGGACGTCAAACTCTTAAACAAAATCGAGATAGAACGTAAAATAAACTCGATTTTTTTTAGGTAGTTATAACCCTTACCATAAGGTGTATGTTTGGATAACAAATCCAGATAAAAATGTAACAAAGTCCTTTAACGAAAATCATTACACTCTAAATCCATGTGTGGTTGCAAGCTATTTGCCCTCAAACAATTGGAACCCTTAATGAGACAGCCCAAAGAAGAAAATTTATGTATGCAGTTCACGAAAAACTCGAAAAGTTAAATGATGATACATGAAGGAAATATATGTAAATGCAAATCAATCTGCATATTGCCTGCAGGTAAATTCTTTTTTTCTCAAACATATATTGTTGGTGGAGATTATTGAAGGAAACTATAGCGTCAGTGGTTAGCTGGTGATAATAGTGGATGTTTTTTTCTTTCCTTTTCTGATTTCACTTCTTTTATACGAATTCAAGGGTTTTCAGAGTCACAATGCAATTTCAGTCAACAAACGAAGCACATGCTGTATATATAATCATATTTTCATCAGATAACTGGAACTTTACTACGATGACCTGGATTATAGACAAAATTTAACAGGTACAAGGGTTGGAAACCCCGTAGCTGATAAAAGATTATTTTCATAACGCAGTGAAGTATCTAACTGGTCGTGCACCCTTTTTAGATAACACCGAGATAGGGAATCACAGGAAATCGATAGACTGATTTATTAAGGAATTTAGCACACCTGTCCAGCAAGAGAAAAGTACAGCTGTGCTATGTATAATTTATCTTCGGGCTTCTGGTATCGAACATCAAACTCATTCTTGCACAGGATAAAGACCAAAATTCTAGCTGCCTATGCAAAAAAATATAAAAAAATTGTTAGATTGATTTTCAAAGGGCCACAGCTTTGGAAACAAGCGCAGTGTACTAGCTAGCTAACATATGCTCCATGCAACCATTAAATTAATACACTAACAATGAAACTGAAGACCTGATTCAGATCTATACTATACTCACTTTTGCTCGTTGTGACAAGTCATCGTGATCCCATGTGAGGAAAAGCTCCTGTATAAGGATGGAGGAAAGATAATTCCTGTGATACAAGACTCAGTGAGATATGCAGATCACGGATCATTTTACAATACTATTAACAATATGGAAATTCTCATTGATAGATAAAATGATCAAGACATTTAACATAAGCCAAGGATCTCACACCAATAACATTTCGTAATGGCCATAACTATTCAACTGAAAAAATGCGAGAGATTATGTTACCAGAATAATAAAAACCATTTTAATTTATCTTTTATAATGGCTATCTTATTAAAGATGTGGTCATAACTAGCTAGACAGTTCTCCGCAGGGATTCCACAGAAGGCAGATTTTGCTTCTCAGTCATAGTGGGTGATTCAAAAGTACTAAACTTTGATTTCCAATGCATTTGCAAAGAAGGTGATTGCTTTGTCTAGCCTTGTTTGTGTGCTTTGGTGGTCGTGAGTGTTCAAAAGTATTAATTTATGAATCTAATGCATTTGCAAAGAAGCTGATTAATTTATATGGCCTTGTTTGTGTTCTTTAGTGGACTATGTATGTTATTATACCTTTTTTATAGTAGAAAAGTGAACTGAAAGTGACTACAACAACATATCAGAAGCATATCTATTTTATACCCTGATTAATGTTTTGAAAATACTTTATCCATACAGGTAAATTTTGGAAGTTAAGATCAACATAGCTAATCACAAAAACAAACTAAAAAAATATATTAACATAGAAATCTAACCATGGGTTAGTCAGCGGATAGGCGATTTTTATGGTGACAAATTGTAAGAACAATTATGTAGCACAGAATATGGAAGGATATAGTTAATTGAAAGGGAAAAACACTTGAACCAAACATAAAAAGAGTTGAACGGTAGAAAATAGAAATCACAGATGCAAAAACACTGAAGTGTCTTCTTATTATTACTGAAGTCTTACATTTGTTAACTACCGTAGCTTAGAAAAACAACTAAGAATACGGGTAGGATGATAACGTCAAGAGTGAGCTTGGATTTGAACTATAAAAGGCATTTTAATTGAATCCTCACTGAAAATCTGCACCTAACGTATTACAGTGCTTGGGAGTGACTTTGTATGTCACAAGCCAGCCAAAAGCACTCATAGCATTTTACCGGCAGCAGAATAAAATGCTTTTACATATAATGATGCGTATCAGCAGCATTAATATGGTGTATTAGCTAATTTTGAATGTCAATCAAAGCACGGATAGTTAACCAAAATATTTCCACCCAAGCACTTTCTATAGATTCTATTAATTTTGGATGGATTCCAGACGGTGAGAAGCTACAAAAGAACATGTACTTAAAAGAGGAGGAAAGAGTGGAGGGTCCAAATAGTAAATGTTTCCAAACTTATGTTAGAATATACCTATCTGAAGGATCTCTTCCAGGCATTTCAACATAAAGATCATGGTCGCATATGATCTGCAGAAATGTAAGCTTACAATCATGCAGGACTGGTTGGCATACCCCAGAAAATTTATCCAAGTACAATGACACCTACAAAAATAAGTGAAACAGGGAGACATAAATAACATTATAAAAAGAGAACATTAAGAAAAAAATCAGTCACAGGATACTGATCAAAAGAAGAAACGAGGATGATAAGCCTTCATAATAAAATCAAAACGCAAAACTCACAAATAGAAATTGTTACTATATAGGTCATAAGAATGAAATTGTTGGCGCATGAAATTAATTATTACCATATTGAATGTAAGAATAGTAAATACATGAGACATGAATGGAATTGTTGGCGTATAAAATTAATTAAAATATTATCCCATATTGGTGGTTTATCGGTCTTAGCCTATGCTTATATATGAGTTCCTCTCCTTCCTGCCTTTTGGTGGGGATGGATAAACTCTAATATGGTATCAGAGCATGACACTGTTTGTTTGCTTGTTGGGCTCCCCCTTTGTCTTGTCTGTTTAGACTTGTGGGCATTTGACCCATTGGGCATTCGTTTATCTCGGCCCACAAGTGAATAGGAGTGTTGAAATATTATCCCACATTGTGCTGGTTTATCGGTCCTAGCCTATGCTTATATATGATGGTTTCCTCTCCTTATCATAAAGCCTTTTGGTGGGAATGGATGGACTCTAATAATTACCATACTAAACCTGCATGGTATGAGTAAACATATGTTTTGTGCAATATCCCAGGATTAGGATTGCTATAAAAGATCAACAACTTAGGATTACATGTCCCATGAAGGGCGCATTTGATCCGATGAATTCAATTCAGAAGACAACAAAGTCTAGTTGTGATATTTTTCCCATAAGTTCGTCAATTATTAACAAACCAAAATAAATAAATTTAGAATCTCTAACGGTAGGAAATGACATATTCTTCATTCTCCTTAAAATGTGTATACTAACCTCTAAGAATGTATTTGGCTTAATCAACCTTTAAACTCTTGTTATCTGGATAAAGTACTAGGAGAAGTACCATTTCACTCCAATTAGAAACCCCAGAAGAACTATTTCAGTTCACAAGCATGTGAACTGACAACCCAATCCTATCCTAAATCAGAACACATTAGCATGTCATTACTACGAGGAACTGCCCCATATATTATAAAAAAACATAGGTAACAACAGCATCGATTTCCTTGTATGTAAATGATGAACAAATACATAAATCATATTAGATGCACCTACTGTTATTCGAAAACATACACTTTGCTGAGTAATGTTGTAAGTATGTGATCTGGCACTACCCTTTCCTTGGGTGGAGGGCCTCTCAAAAGAACCTGAGCAGCGCCCTTCCCTTGGCAGCTGCCTAAATTGGTTCTTTAATCATTTTAGGGCTTTCCATGCCACAACAGGCACCATCTAACAAATGGCATAACTACACCTCATCTTACCAAATGAATGTGACAATGTAAAACTTGCACATGCGTCATATCCACCACTACTTTCTGATGTTATTTTAATTATTCTAAAAATCAAAAGTGGGGCTCATATTAGAACGAATGCCAGCTTTTTCAAAAGCTAATGACGTCAGATTGGGAGTTTAGTTGGTGAGAGATAATAAAAGATGACAGAGGTGTTTCTAAGATGAGCTCAGCGCTCACTTGGGATTGAAATCTAAGAGTTTGTTATATTTTCAGTACAAATCGAACAGTTTAAGTGTAAATCAACAATCTTTGAGACCTTCAGAATTCTAAGCTACAAGATTCAAAAAAAAGAAGGATAAATGGCTTGTAGCAACCAAGTGTTTACTGCAAAGTTGATTTGCGATTCTTCTAGTCTGCTCTTCCAAACTTTGGTACCCTCTACTAGCCACAACCTACAGAAATTAACCTCAACATTTGCCTAATTACATTTTGAATAAATGAAAATAAAACATAACCTTTACTCCTACATCAGAAAACAATGTCAAATAACAACTGAACATATCAAGGATACAGAACTGCAAAATGTTGGCATGCTCCTTCCATTGCACCATCTTCTAGAATAGCTAAATCTATTTCATGACAACGCTGATACTTATATATCCACTCACAGATATGTATACTATACGACATACATTCTACATTATATGTAGATATATGTTACTAGATTGGAGTATAAGCAAACAGCTGCGTATTTTTATTGGATCAAACACATGTACATTTACATGCACATAAGTATACATACATAAATATTTATATTTTAATATACACACACATATATCTTTATACATAAATAGATAGATAGATAGATAGATTGATAAATATATAGATCGATATACATGAATACCTACATTTTATACAGTATATATTTATAACTCATAGTACGTGTGTGTACGTATGTGTGAGTATAGACGTATATGTATCAAAAATGTTGAATGCAGAACTTTTTTCATTATTGTACATACAGAATGGGTCCCTAACTCATTCCTAATACGACGGTAAAGAAAATGTAACAGAAAGAAGTATTCTAGTGGGAGAAAAGCATACCAATTCAAAAACTTGCCGTGGCTCAACTACAGATAAAAGATCGTAACAGAAGAATGCCAAACTACTATTCAACCGTTTTGCCAAGTTTAACCCTTTCTTGCAACGCTCGTGTACTTCTGTTAGTAGACAATCATATAACTGTATAATACATCTGAATACACCTTCTTTTAATTGCATTGGCGGGACATCTTCACCTGTGGCATGATAAAAACCAACTTTTAAACGACATAGTACTTATGATAATCAAATCGTGGTATCCTTAAAAGATAAATAAAACAACTTATTCTGTATCTTTATAAGTAAATTGTCAAAGGAGAAGTAAGATGAAAAAATGATACTCCCTCTCTTTAAAAAAAATTCAGGCGTTAAAGAGGACACATGTTTTATTTTGCATTTACCAATGATTTTTCTCGCTTTCCCTGTGACGAATGCTAGATCCTTGTAATAGAAATCATTGTCCAACATTACAGACGAAGGGTGTAACATAGTCTCAAATCATAAAAAAATTCATATACCATCTGTGAACGTAAGGAAGCATTGTGTATTGAAGGAAGGGAGCAAAGAATCTTAGAAACTTCAGTATTGTTTAAGTGACCAATCCTCTTTACAAAATTCATGGTTGGACAATTTAGGACAATCCAAGGGATTTAAGTTGGGGGCTATCACAGTTTAATACACCAAGCTCTCAAAATTTAACATTGTTTGACTTCTGTTTTATTAGTATAGAATCTTAATAGATCTACTTTTCTTCAAGCAACCTGCAAATTTCTGTTACTCCAATTGAATGGATGTTAGTCAGATAATCGGCATGTGAACTATTTGGGGGTGATTTCATCTTTTTCTTAAATTACATTTTCGGACCTTTCTTTATTCATTAAAGTCGATATGCGTATGTATTGTTCATAATTGTGTAAATAAGTTTAAAATAGATTATATATACATAAATACTACTCGGGGGGTGGGGGGGTTCAGAAAGTTTTGTGTAATTATCCATTTACAGACTTCCAACAACCGTGAAACATATAATTACAGGGACTCAAAATTTGTTTTCCTTACGCTATTACTGTGGAATCAAACTAATATGTGGTTCATACGTACTGGAGTATACGATAATTCCACAGCAACATGCGTCTAGCGCCAAGGACACAGTTGAGACAAAGCATAGACAAGCTTCTCTGAAGTATCATCTCTTGTTATGTTTTAATAAGATATAATAAAATACCTAACAAAAACAAACCTGTAGCAACAGAAAACACTGCACCAGTATATTCATTTGAAGCACATTGACAATAAAAACAAAGTTCAGGATTCCTCGATCCACCACTTATCACCCAAAAATATTTAATTTGCTGTGTCTTCATAAGAAGCAAATGAAAGAATACGACAAACTAGAACTCACCAAGAGGAAGGTTGTCATAGAACAAACGGGCTTGCTCCAAAGCCATTGACTTCACAATTAACTCCAAAAAAAACCAAGCCATTGACAAGACATCGTCATACACAGGACCCACACGGTAACCTTTGGCCTACAAGGTAAAATAAATAACACAATAAAATCAATTAAAAAGTAAGAGCTATCGTAGATATAACAAGTGAAGTGTATCAAAAGACACAGGCTGTTCAAAGTATTCTTGCGTAATGGACCATATGTAACTGAAACGGGAGAAACCGTTAGTGCTACACCCCTTCAAGGTGAGCGATATGTGCATGGCTATTTCCATCCCGGTACACTCAAAATCAGTTTGTTACTTGTTGGTCACACTTAAAAACCCGGCAAAGTTAATCTAAACAATTATATTTTACTCACAAATTTATATATATATATATATATATATATATATATATATCGTTCACCACATGCTTTTTAACAGTTGCATCTGTTACTATGACACTGCACATCATATTGTAAAAATAATCCAGTCTCAAATGGGCTTAACAAAAGTTAACATTATTGTCGAAA
Source organism: Primula vulgaris (assembly GCA_963920805.1). Classification (NCBI taxonomy): domain Eukaryota; kingdom Viridiplantae; phylum Streptophyta; class Magnoliopsida; order Ericales; family Primulaceae; genus Primula; species Primula vulgaris. The sequence goes on along the minus strand of OY987222.1, from coordinate 5,622,736 downwards.
GCAAACATTTTCACTTCACACAACTGTTTGGGCAATGCATGGTACCTGCTTTAGAGATTCCATCGTGCGTTGAATTTTGTATGTCAAGAAATCCAATTCATCTCAAATTATTCATATGAAATAATTCAATACCAAGAGTTCCATGAAAAATTTAGTTCCAAACAGGGGTTGATCAAACTGCTCGTATTTTCAATACCAAGAGGATAAAATTTAGTTCCATGAAATAATTCAATACCAAGAGGATAAGTGCTTCCAAATTTTCTCAAGGTGGTATTTAATTCGATAAAGACGAAATTACAAACCAAAAATGTAACGAATTTTGAACTGTGTATTTGTAGAAGCCACAATAACATTTTTATGTTGATGCACGAAAAACCAGCCTATCCATCTAGATGTTTACAAGGACTATTCATTATTACGAAAAGAAATTACACAAGCAAAAAAAAAAAGAAACGGGAAATGAGTTATAGAGAAGTTGAAGAAACAAAATAAGGAGCACAGAGCTACACTACCTTGCTGCGAGCCAAACTTCCCCAAACAGTGGATAGACCAGGATAAACTGGTGGTTGACGTCCCCCAAAATCATCAAAAGCATAATCAACATAGTTCACTAGAAAACGGTTCCTTTCAGCTTCATCAACTGACTCTTGTTGAACCCTGTTGTCAGTGTATAAACTACTATTGAACTGTTGTGCTAAATGATCACAAAATCCACTGAGATAACCAAAATACAAGGTATATTTCTCACACTGCATCAATCAATAGTACGACTACAACTATTTGAGAGCATCAAGTGGCTTTAACAAACGGGTCGACAATGCCCACTCTTAATGACACATTAAGCCCCTTATAGCTTGTATTAAAAAGTAGTAATTATGAAAAATAAAGTAACTCTTTATAAACCAAATGCTTAGAGAAACTAATTGTGGGACATGAAACAAACATTAAGAAACTACAAGCATGTTGGGTATTGAATCCTTGGTAAAGCCTGAATCCTCTTCAAGATAGTAATTAAAAAGAAACAGATGGTGGGGATTATGATTCGTTTGTGATCGTAACTCTGAATTCTGATTGTTTACTTTTATGTAGAAATCAAGCAGTTTACGGTTGACTTGAATCTATATTTTCTTTTAAATCTGCTTCAGTTATCAGCTACTTACTGTTAAAGTAATTCCACAAAATCAGCATCACATTAAAACTACAGCTACAATCACGCCATCGCATATCTGATATGATTTGAATTCTGAATATTACCTTAGTTAAGGATCAGTTTTTATTCTCTCATTAAATCACTTTATTACAGTTGTAATTGTATTTTAGAATTATTCCCTGTAATTATGCCTATATTGGCTATATATTGTATAGACCATAACTCAATAAAATCAAGAAATCATATTTTCTACATGGTATCAGACTAGGTCCACGTTCCTTACCACTTTCTTTTCCGAGTTTTATTTCCCTCCTTTTCCTACTGTTTATCCTCTTCTTCTCTGTTACTCGTTACTTCTCTCCATCTCCTGTCTTTTCCTTTCTTCCATGGCCTCCTCTACTTTTTCAGCTCCTACCCAAAACACTTCACAATTCACCAAACTCACCGATACAAATTATCTCACTTGGCTCCAACAAATAAAATCGTATCTTCATTGTGCTAAACTATGGGGATATTTTGATGGCTCAATACCAGAACCTGCTCAAACTATTGTGACTCCTGCTTCCGGAACTACACCTGCCCAAACCGTTTCTAATCCTAAATATGAAGAGTGGTTTACGGTGGATCGACAAATCGTCAGCATTATAACCACTTATTTAACTGAGAGTGTTTCTCAACTTACAATTGGCTTCGACACATCAAAAGGAATCTGGGATTGCCTCGCTCGCCACTACTCGCAACGCTCTACCGCAAGTGCTTTTAGCCTCAAGCTACAACTCCTTGAACTAAACAAAGGCTCTCAATCAATTGATGAATATCTGCACCATGCCAAGTCGCTTGCTGATCAATTGGTGGCTATTAAAAAGTCGGTCTCTGATGAGGATCTGGTTCTTGCTATGCTCCATGGACTTGGACCCGATTATCTCATGCTCCGCACCGCCCTTTCCCATCATTCATCGCTTCCTGACTTCACTGAACTCAGATCTCGCATTCTCTCCTTTGAAACCCAGCAACCTCGCATGCAAGAGCATGGATCAGAAACTGCTCTATTTCATAGTGGCAAACTCGCCACGACAACCGCTCTCAAACAGGCCGAAACTTTTATGCGAACAACCGGAATTTTGGTCGGCCCAAGAAGCAAAATCACACTCGCAACTATCAACAACCATACAATAGTTTTCCATCGGCCCAATTTCAAGGCCAGCTCCAACCATCTAATGCATTCGGACCTTACTCATCATTGAACTCAATGTCTCGACCTCAACACTCGAATGGGATTCAGCATGGACAAAATCAATGCTCTCACAGATTTTCCGGTCCACACACCATTGTACCTTTTGCTGGAGCTCATTTTGCTGCTGATCCGAATTGGTATCCAGATACCGGAGCGACCCATCACATGACTGCTATGTCCGTCAATAATCCACGACAATACAATGGTCCACAATGTTTTTATGGGTAATGGGGACTCCATCCCATTTCTCATACTGGTAGTTTGCCCCTTTCTTTGGGATCCTCTGACTTTTCTTTACAAAATGTCTTTCATATTCCTTCTATCCACAAAAATTTATTGTGTTGCTCGTTTTATTAAAGATAATCATGTCATCTTTCTTTTCGCACCTGATTATTATTAGATATATTGCTTACATTCTGGTCGTCTATTGTTTCAGGGCCCTTGTAAAGACAACATATACCCTATTTAACTGTCCAATGTCTCTTCCACTCCACAAGCTCTTGCCTCGGTTCACTCGTCTATTTGGCATAATCGTCTTGGCCATCCTTCTGCTGAAGTCTTTTCTTGTTTAAGTTCTTCTATTGAATCTAAACTTTCATTTTGTAATTTTTGCCATGAATGTGCTATTAGCAAATCTCACAAATTACCTTTTGAGTTAAATAAAGTCATTGCTGTTTCTCCTTTTGATATTATTCATAGTGATGTATGGTCTTCATCCGTTTCTTCTACATGCGGTTTCAAGTATTATGTACTTTTCCCTGATGAATTTACTCGCTATTCATGGACTTATCCAATGAAACGGAAAAATGACGTATTTACCCATTTTAAAAAATTGGTTGCAAAAATTAAAAATCTCTTTGGTGTAACCATTAAATTTCTTCAAAGTGATAATGGTACCGAGTATGTTAATTATTCATTCACTGAGTATTGCAACTCTTTGGGCATCCAACAACGTTTTTCATGTTCACACGCCCCAGAACAAAATGGGTTTGCCAAAAGAAAACATAGACACATTGTCACCCGCAACCTCCTTTTAACTTCTGGTGCCCCATATAAACTTTGGGTGGAAGCCGTTCTCACATCTGTATACCTCATAAATCGTCTTCCTACTTCTGTTTTGGGTTGGGATACTCCCCACCATCATCTTTATGGTAGTCCGCCTTCATATTCGTCTCTCCGTGTCTTTGGGTGTTCTTGTTATCCTTACCTTGGTCCTTATGTCTCAGATAAATTATCAAGTCGTAGTAAAGAATGTGTCTTTTTAGGATATAGCCCTCAACATAAAGGTTATAGATGCCTCGATCCAACCACTGGTCGTCTGTATGTGTCTAGGCATGTTATTTTCAACGAAAACTCTTTTCCATATAAAAATATACAGGTTCAAACTCCCGATCCGTTGGAATTTGTTCTCTTACATAGTCCATGCCCGTTGTCCATTTCACCGACAATATCTTCTCAAACAGATGTCTACTTCTAATGTCAACACATGTACATCGACTCATTCCTCAGAAGAAACAACCATGATGCTTCCTATTGTTACATCCACATCGACACAACCACCCGCATCCATTAATCAACCTCCCCTGCTCACATATCAGCGACGTGCTCGGCCGGAGGAAACCACGACAACTACAACTGAACAAGCAGTTCCAACAGCAACAGAATTAGTTAAGCGGCATCGACTACATCGAATGATATAGAACCTCTATCGTCTCCGACTTACCAATGGCTACAATTATCCCTCCGACTCGTCCACCACCCACACACCCAATGATCACCCGCTTAAGAAACGCCACTTACTCATCCCACCCGCCATGATATTCCACAAGCTCTTATTGATGTTGTTCAAAATTATGAACCTACATGTTATACAGAGGCTTCGAAACATGTAGTTTGGCATGGTGCTATGGTAGAAGAAATCAATGCTCTTCTAAAGAACACCACCTGGACTTTTGTGCCTCCGTCACCATCTCCTAATACAGTTGGATGCAAATGGGTATTCCGTATCAAGCGTAATCCTAATGGAGCAATTGAAAGACATAAAGCTCGACTCGTGGCAAAAGGGATTTCATCAACAAGGAATTGGCTATGAAGAAACATTCAGTCCAGTCATCAAGCCTACGACAATACGTACTGTTCTTTGTCTTGCCGTCTCTCGAGGTTGGTCGCTTCCTCAATTAGACGTCAAGAATGCGTTCATGGGTTCCTCAAGGAAGATGTTTATATGACTCAACCACCAGGTTTCGTCGATTCGTTACGACCTAACTATGTGTGCAAGCTTCATAAGGCACTCTACGGTCTCAAGCAGGCCCCTCGAGCTTGGTTTCAGCGTATGACATCGTTTCTCATCTCATTTGGTTTTGTGTTTTGTTCAAAGTTTGGCCGATTCCTCTCTTTTTATATTTCGTGATGGCATAATACAATGTACTTTTTGCTATATTTTGTGATGACCGATTCCTCTCTTTTTATATTTAGTGGTTACTGGGAGTGACAATAGACTTTTACAAGGTTTCATTGATGCACTTGGTCATGGTTTCGACATCAAAGATCTTGGCCCTTTGCTTTATTTCCTTGGTTTACAGGTTTCTACTCAGAGTGATGGGACTTCACATCAGCCAACTTAAGTATGCTCACGATCTTCTAGTCAAACATGACATGCTCCATAGTAAGCCTGTTAGTACACCCATGTCTGCGAAGACACCGTTCACCTACGGTGATGGCGACATACTTGCTAATCCCACTGCATTTAGAGAAATCGTTGGTTCTCTTCAATATCTTACGATAACTCGTCCGGATATTTCCTATGCAGTTAACTCGCTTTCTCAATATATGAGTCAGCCTCGCAACACTCATTTAACTGGTGCAAAGCGCATCCTAATATATGTAAAGGGTACTCTTGATTATGGATTGTTCTTTCGTCCCCTGCGCCAATCGGTACACCTAAGCGCCTACTGCGATGCTGATTGGGCAGGCTGCCCGGACACCCGCAGATCAACCTCTGGTTATCTTTGTTATCTAGGCACCAATTTGATCTCTTGGTGTACCAAAAAGCAACCCACAATTGACCGTTCTAGCGCCGAGTTTGAATATCGAGCACTTTCTCACGCTAGTGCAGAGACCACTTGGTTAGCTCAATTACTATATGAACTTGAAGCTCATCTGGATTTTCCTATTCTTCTACACTGCGATAATTTAAATGCAACATACATGGCTTCCAACCCGGTTTTTCATCCACACACCATACACATTGAACTAGATTACCATTTTGTTCGTGAGAAAGTAGCTATTGGAATTCACCGTTTGCTGCATACCATCTGTTGATCAGCCTGCTGACCTCCTGACCAAACCTCTTCATAAGCACCGACATTCTCAGCTTGCTCTCAAAATAGTCCGTCAAGGACCGTCCAGTTTGCGGGGGATTTTAAAGTAATTCTACAAAATCAGCATCACATTAAAACTACAGCTACAATCACGCCATCACATGTCTGATATGATTTGAATTCTGAATATTGCATTAGTTAAGGATCAGTTTTTATTTTCTCATTAAATCACTTTATTACAGTTGTAAATGTATCCTAGAATTATTCACTGTAATTATGCCTATTTTGGCTATATATTGTATAGACCATAACTCAATAAAATCAAGCAATCATATTTTCTACACTTACACTGTTTCTTGTAAGAAGCAAAGACTAGCAGTAGGAGAAAACCACAATCGTATAGATGACGATTATGTGTCAAATAGAAACCCTATACAACAAGAACTAGGTATGTTCTGTGAAATAAGAGTCCAATTTCAACTATAGGCCATTCCTACAACTGGTGCCATGAGAACCAACCCCAGACCCTCATTATCTACTTAATCTCAACAATCACAGCTAGACCTTCGAAACTAATGAACTATTTGTTAGTTTTTTGTATGCTACTAGTGTCTCCCGTAATTTGCCTTTTGTTATCATAAGAAATACATACCGTGTTAAAATATTAACCATGGCTCTGAAAGCTGCAACCTAAATATAAGAAAACAAAAAGGTATGGCATTACTTGGCAAAGGTAGCATAGCTATTAATAAATAGACTTCATGTAAAAAAAAAATGGGTATAACCAAAACCTGGAGGGTTTCGCCACCATTGCCTATGAGATGTAGAAGCATATTCAGGATAGGTTGAAGAAACTGTAGCAGGGCAGTGGAATCAACATTCTTCAAACTGTTGATAGCCTGGCAAGAAAATTCAAACCGTTCATTGGCAGATTCTGATAAAGAAAAAAGAGGGGAGAGAGAGATGAAGCGCACATCAAATTTAGTATAAATTATTCCATTTAAAACAAACAGTTAACTGACCACCAGTTCTCAGGCAATACACCTTCGGATTCTTAGAAAGAATACAGTGAAATAATAATAGCAATAACTCAATATGAGCAGATCTTTAAAGAGTCAGAAACTGTTATGCTTTTTAAGAACAATATGAAAGGTGCTCGACGGGGTCAGGGGGATGATGTGGGGCCTAGGCGGGACTAGTTAGGGCCTGGACAGCGGAACATATTTTCCCATTTTCTTACATAATTTTTGAACTCGAACGATTTTTTTTTTAAATATGATTCCATTTTAAATTATAGGCCGGTTCAAAACACACCATTTTAAACACCCCATCTCCACCCTTACTACATTTTTAATTAAAGGCTGAGACTAAATATTTTAACTCCCACACATATAATCACTGTACCTAAAAAAGTATACATTTGCTCTCTCCCACGAGGTAGAAGAGCCATCTCCAACTCCTCCGACCCTCGTCAATCTTCTCGATGGGTCTATCTCATTTCCATCACCACTCTCTTCCCGCCATCATGTACCGCAGCGGTACCTTACCAACACCACGGTGACTTATGCGTTGTAAGGAAACAACCTGTAATCTAGTGACCGAAGCATGTGAAGTGTGAACTAATCACTTATAGGTTCATGGTCGTTGAATCTGAATTGATCGATTTAATTGTGGCATTCGTCAATTCGGCTCTACTGATTGACAAGTAGTCAGGAAACTGTTGACTTTGTAATCAGTATCCCATGATCTTAGGGACTGGTTATAATTAGAGTATTTTCTAATTAGTTAAAGATTGTAATTGACTAATCATATATCTAAAAAGATATTGATTTATTGATACTGATTTAGTTCCCATAATGGTTGGGATTGTATCTATGTAGGATGTGTATATAAGGTCTGTAAAGGTGAACTAATAATATAAGACTCTGATTTATATTTACTGAAACAACTAGTTAACCGATTTTGAAGCGGTGGGAAGACAACTTTGGTCTGGTTTATATATTTTATTTATTTATTTATTAATAGATATATGATTAGGTATTTTGGGAGCGTCACTCCTTTTTTAGTTTTACGTTCTTTTCTAAATCTCAGCACTTGATTTAAAGGGTGGAGATGGGGTGTCAAAAAGGTTGTGTTGATCAAAAGTGAAGGAGAACTGCAAAAGCTTGGAAGAAACTGAACTACCCTAGTACTAATAGAAAGCATTAAAATCACTTCAAAGATAAGAGGATCACAAACAGATGACTCAACAGAATCTTTCAGACTACTATCATGGGCTTTAATACAACACCCATTGCCAGTAAAGGCCATATTTGAGCCAACAAAACAACTGATTAACAAATCATCATGAAATGCGACAAGTTACCAAGAAGAAAACAAGACTGATGAAGGAACTTAAAGCATACGACCAGTGCAAGACTCAAAGAAGAACATAGAGGTTACTCCGAAAGGAACTAAACAAACGGAAAAAAAATACCAACAAATTCTCCCAACATCAGCCAACAATATATTGATTGTTGCTTTTTAAAACTGGACGCAACTTGTCCTTTCCTTTTTAACATAAAGAATACAACAGAATAAGTTGAAAAATAATATCCAACCTCCCACTGACCACCCACCACAAGTTCCCTTACGGATATAAAGAAAAACAAATTGTTTGGCAACTAGATATACTGGTCAAAATAAAGACGTTCTTTCACAATTGGAACCTGACATAGAGAATTGAAAACATAGGTAAGTCTTAAACATGAGGAATTTTCATGCTAATTGCAAGTTCTTACTATAATATTTTAAATGTAACTGTAAATTTGCAATACCTTGTGATAAATAACCTCACATCCATTGCAAGACAATTTAACTACGTAACCTTATCTAGCAGTTTTGGTTTTACTGGAGTTTTAAATCAAATTTAAAAGCATCAGAACAAGAGACTCCAAATATGATTAACTACTTGAGAGTTTCAGCATAGAATTTAATGGAACGATGCAGAAATACAACTACAAATCTTAAAGACTACGAACGCAGAAAGGAAAACCCAAATAAATTGATTCCTAGAGTGTGAAAGCATAATGTGCGCCACTAAAGGAGAACTATGGGCCTTCTTCATTCATTTTTATTACCTACGAAAACAAAGTTGAAGTAAAAAACGAACCTCAAGAAGTTCTGACCCCCATGGAGGGCTTGTACGAAGAGTATGTCTATCATACTCGAGAAAAAAGTCTCTTATCCGCTCACTAACTGGATATAACGATGAGCATAGGCGGAGACGCAACTTGAAAATGTTTTGACCATCTTCCAAGTAATCAAGCTTTTCCTACAAAGAAATTAATGAGAAAAAGAAGGCACGTCAGTTCATGAAAAAGAAACGGTGAAAACATAAATTACCATCAAACTGTCATAGAGAATAACTAGTGAGGATAACTTGGTCTTAAAGCAAGTCAAAAAGGTATTGACGTAACACAACCTGTAAGCAGGAAACCATGTTATCCTGTCAACTCTCTTAGAGAGATCAAAGAAGAATGTAACAGATAAGGACAGAAGGTCTGTCACCCTTGACCCTGACGGGATATGTAGCAGGGGTAGGTACAGGTGTCTTGACCAAAACAATATGTATTCATCAATGCATCAAGGTTTGAAAAAATGGGACACAACACAGCTAGACATAGTAAAAATATTTTTTTAGGATATGTTCAAAGTATACCAAGTTTACCAAATATAATGAATCATCATAGAAATTGAAATTCATAAATCTTAGTCCATATTCCATAAATAGTGGCTACATATTACATTAATAAGAAACATGGTCAAAAGTCTAAACCGCATCAATAATTAAACATCCACGGGCTAAAAGGAGCAATCACTTAATGCTATCTGTGTCGGCATCTCGACTTGTGTCCACGTGTAACTCCATAATAAATGGAGATTTAATGCTACACAGAGGGGTAGCAGTGATATTGTTGAATACCCCACGTCAATAGATATTAGTAGTGGCTTGTGCTATTTTAGGAGCCTTCTAATGGGAAAGTATATGGGATCTAAATGGTTCGTGTTGCAGAATCGCATTTGCCGATTAAAATGTGAGTCGGTCTCTCGCCGGCCATTTTTGGGGAAACAAAACTAATTAAAAAACAGAGGCTGACAAATAGCCCTAGTTTTGGGCTTAATCGTTTGATTGAAGGCATATGGGATAATATATAGTCCCGAATTGAACTATGGTGAAAGAAATTGCCTGTCTAAGAAGGAAAACAAGAATTTCCAATTTATATGATAATAGAATCTCCAATCTTAGCTTAATAATTAGCGGCTTCTTTCTTAAAGTCTGGTAGCATCATCCAGAATAGGGAATAGTCTTTTTGCCACTACTTATTTATCTCCTCACATGAATATTAGACAAGATAAAAACCTTAATGAAATCCAACCGTATTGGTTTCTCCATCTCTTCCTCTTACTACAACTAAATTCTAAAAAATAGTTTTATTTAAACTAATTCAAAGGATATAAATCCAAGCAGTCAAAAGAACAGATAAAATATGAGGCTTAAAATGTTGTCAGATCATACCTTGCCAGTTTCCTGGAGATAGTGTGGAGCCTGCTCTCTCATAATAGGCAATGCGATTTCTGATCTCGTCCTTGACAAATAGAAGATGCAAAAACGAAAATAAGGAAAAGGAAAAAGGGAATCGTGACAATACAGCTATGCTGGACAAGTGAATGGAGGGGAAACTCGAAAACTATTAGATTTTAAATACACCACAAAAAGGCTAGGGAAATCTAGGTCACGACACCTCCAAAAACTCACTAATTCGCACCCAGTAGACAGAAAAAATACAAAAAAGAAAGAAAAGTAAACAGAAAAAAAAAACACATTCTTAATTTATAAAAATTAAGTTTTTAGGAGTATGATAGTAACTTACACTGTTATTTAGGTAGGCACAACATTCTATTACAGTTATAGGAGTATATAAATTTAAACGCACAACAGCCCCAAGCTATCCCACATTTCCACTTGCAACAGTACACTCTAAGCATTACATGTCATCATTACTTACCATTTCTACATCTTTTTACAATTCTATCAACCAAACAACCAACCTTAAAATTCTTTCAATAGCACTATTTTTTTTTTTTTGTAATCTCAACAGCACTGTGTTTACAGAACCAGTTATCAAAATTTGATACTAAGAACAAAAATTATTATCAAGGTTTCACACGGTTGACATGCAGTAAATCTCACAAGTCTTTTATATTTCACATGTGATCAATAGTTAAATATAAGGGAGACTTACAAATAGGTACATACCAATCAACTTAATTAAAAAAAAACCATCTGTGTACTTATTTACAATTAGGTACATATGTCATAATATATATATATATATATATATACACACACACAAAAATTAAAAAAAATTAAAAAAAAAACGAAAAAAACGAAAAAATCAAAAAAATTGTACATGGTATCAAACAAGATTAGACATGATTGGACATGATTAGATAGGATTAAACATACAAGATTAGACAGGATAAGACAGGATCAAACAGGATTATACATGCAGGATTGAACAGGATTAGACAGGATCAACATATTTTTTGTATAAAAAATGTATTTTTTAAAATTTTGGTTTTTTTTAATTTTGATTTTTAATTTTTCAATATTTTTTTAGGTTTTTTTGTATTTTGTAATGACACATGTACCTATTTGTAAATAAGTTCACAAAATATGTACTTTTTTGTAAAAGAGTCATCAAGTTCAAAACAACCGGGTTTTTTGTAATAAGTTTCTATATATGTACTAAATTGTCATTTTCCCTAAATATAATAATAGTGAGAGAGAGAGAGAGAGAGAGAGAGAGAGAGAGAGAGAGAGACATTAACATTAAACAAAAAGATAACGCTAATTGATGAGGATTCAACAAATTTGTTGGGGGTTGATCGTGTTTGTCTCCAATAGGGTACGTAAAGAACAGTTGAACCAATTGAAATACTTACTGGGCATATGTGGACAGTGAAAGTGCTGCATATCCAATTACTACCTGCAACAGGAAACGGGAATTTAAATCCACAAACAGCTATAAAAGGCATTAATGGTTTAGAAACACAATAGTATAAGATTGCAACTCAGTATGAATATTAAAACAGAAAGAAAGAACATAAGGAACATACTGGCTTCGGAGCTTCAAGTTTAGTTTGAAGGTCAATATGGTAGAAAGTAAATAAAAGGTGGTGTAATGGGGTCAAAATAGCAGGAAGGGAGACTTTTAGTTCGTCATGGTAATTAGCTACCCTATTCCCAACAGCAACTTGCGTCTGAGCCCATTTTTGAAGCACGGCTACTCCTGGTTCCTCCCTTGGATGCATTGCCTATTATACCAAAAAGAACACAGTCCAACCACAAAATGTATAGTCATATCAAAGCCAATATAAGACTTTCCAACTTTTATTTACTTGAGACCAGTACCTCTAAAGGCTGCTCACGAATGTTGGCATCATCTTTTCTGAGCTCCACCCGTATGAACAAATTCCGTTTCCTACTCAAACTCACAGTCAACGGATAAACATATAGACAATGAAACAGCTGCAAGAAAGGCTCGCTCCTTGTTATCGTGCGGAAGTCGAAAGCGTGGAACTGCAATTTTCATCAAATAAAGCATCGTCCTCAATAAGTGAAATCTGGCATTATCCATCCAAAAGGAAAGATTAATATATAATGATGACTAATCTCAGAAATCATCTAGTGGTAAACTAAAAACAAGTTCTATACCATTATATTAACCTGCGGAAAGTTAGTTCAGACTTCAATCCTATTTTGGGGCCGTGAATACTAGTGTACGACAATTAATTACAAAATACCAATAAACTTACGTCATTATTAACTTCGACATTTGCAATTCCATGAGGCATTCGATGAACATCTTTTGCAGAAGAAGATCTGTCAGAACCATTATTGGGAGATTTTTGAGTCAAGGTATCATCAGCCAACAGGTCCTGAGAGCCAACCAAATTATTTAGCACATTACCACTTTCCGAAATATTTTCAAAGTCAACAGGGCCTGCTTGGAGTTTCTCAATTTCCAATCTCAACACACCTTTCACCGGTTTATGAACCTTCCTCTTGGGATCCTAAAAAATTTGAAGAAAAAGTATTAAATGACAAAGGAAATGACTTACCAATGCCCCGGGGGCATCGGTTATGAATAATTAATAAACATGTTTGAAAATGCTACATATTAGTTATTTAGCTATTCCAAAAATCAATGATTGTTCAGACACTTATTTAGTAGTTAATTTTTCAATGGCATAATTATTGAACATGTTGTACGTAATATTTAGTACTTAACGCCCATAAATGCAACTGATACTCGCCATATCTACAATTTTAATCTGCACACCATTTAATATTTAACCGTTGTTCCAGGGGAACTTGGTAGCCGAATGGAATAACAAATAATAATGCGGGTGTAACGTGAAATAAAATACCAAATCATCTACAGTATATACTAAAACAAAATTCCATTAAAAAAAGATCGCCTTCCAACTCTAACAATAGAGTGTAAATAACTGTCAAAGTTAAGAAAGCAGCAATCATCTCAAAATCAGTCTGTAATAGTGCAGGGCAATACTCAAAGACAGCTGAGATGAGGTCTGTTATGCTACATGGGGTATGAACACGTGATATGGTAGTTATTTGGTACATAAAACTAGGGGGTGGCGTAGTTGCAAGATTATTTCATCTCTCTTGAAAATGTATTTTCCATTTCAGTTAGCAGTATACTCAGGACCGATAAACAGTGAGTAGAAGGGGAACACGAATATAGTTTACCATAGTTATTGTATGCAGTAATTGATTCAGTATTTTTGGTATTTCCATTTCAGTTAAATCATATTACCCTAATTTTTCTTTTATATTTTACTTTGACATATGACAATTTGAACCATAGACAGAAAGGAAATACTCCCAAAAGTGCAATTTTAAAATTCTCCCTCCAACTAGTAGAACAATTGGCCATTAGTTGAAGAAATCTTAATTAATTCGAACATCGCAACTAAATTGTACTTTGAAATCTTGCAACCACGGAATATGATGAAAACAAAATAGAAAACAAGCAAAATTGACATTACTTAATATGTATTAGAAATAATGAAATCGATTTGCCAGTATAATATCAAACATGTAAATGAGTTTGTAATATATAATATAGTTTTAAGAGCCATCTTGTCTGCAATAGGTTTTTCTTAAAGAATGAAAGATTTGAAATTTTCCCAGGCTACGTGAGCACATCCCAAGAATCAGTCACTCAATTATCTTTTTTCTTTAAATCTTATTAAAGAGGATCAAATATACCACAAGAGTAATAACTAAAGAACTATCAACAAAAGCACGAGTAGAACAGTGCAAAACAAAAAATAATATCAGTAGCATTAGTCTCTATATCCAGGAACAAATCAATCCTACTTACCAAAAAAAAAACAAATCAATCCACGTAAGCGAGATTAATAGTGGAAGAAAATAAACGAATTATATTATATGTTTGTCATACCTGGATGGAGTCCTCGGTATAGCATTCCTTAACTTTGTTTAAGTTTGAAATTTCAACAACAACAGAGCTTCCACTCGGGTAATCCGGTTTTCCATCTAAGGTGATTTTGGTACAGGATTTGGAAGCACCGTCTTGATGAGAACTTAAACCAGAGATGTTTGGAGCCAAAGGACTACTTGGAGAAGCTGAGCCACCACCACCACCAGCAATATTGCTATCGAATAATGGAACCATAGCCCAAGCAAATGACTCCCTGTAAGGCATTATTCGTGACCACACTTGTAATTTCTGTTTTTCTCTCTCCGTCAGGTTAACCTGTTAAGATGCAATCTTGCATCAGCCCCAGGAAAAAGGGGAAAAGTGTATGTAGCTATTCAACACCTTTACTTATATGTCTTGGTACACTCTGAAATAAATGATTTGTTTAGTTGTATCCTTTAAATTGTTGTAGGGTTAGATTCTGCAAACTTGTTTTGGTAGATTCCATAAATATCGACTTGGCTACAAGGAAACATTACAAGTATATATTACAAACATCTTTTAGTCTTTATTGTTGATCATAATAAATAATTAAAGGACCAGAAGAACAATAGGAATACTCGATACAGGTTTTAAGGAAATTAATAGTGGAAGCGATGATTTCATGGAACTTACTGGTTCTTTACGTGAATATACAGAGGGGGTAACTCCACCTTCTTCAGAAGCAGGCTTCTCTAACTGGATCAGCAGACAGACTGATGCTGATGGAGCATCCAGGTAAAAGATACCACCAGATCCACTACAACTTCTAGCCTTTGTAACGATAAAAATAATAATTAAGCCCCAAACCTAACAAAGCAGCAGACAAGAGAACATTCACGGAAAGAGAGACTGAAAATTAATCAAGGCTTACATCCTGAATCTCATCTGGAACTACACGAAAGATATAGTCCTCTGATAACTTTTCTCTTCTCTCCCTATTGTATAAACAAATAGTGCCATAAAACGGTTCTGCAACAGAATGGGGAAAGAAATCAAATGTTTATGAGGTATCAAGACATACCCATGTATCTAAGAAAATAGGAAGAAAAGCGCCAAGTAAAAAACGCAAAATATTACCAGCTAGTCCTGCTTGAAAAGTTAAGGACAAGACTTTGACAGATATCTTCAATCCACTGCAACAAAAATAAATATACACAGGCATGTGTAGTTAAAGAGCTGGAAGGAGAGAGAGAGAAAGAAACAATCAATAAATAAATGTTCTTTATAAGAGGGGAAAAAGAAAAAGGGCAGTGCAAACCTGCTGCACTCCGCCATATAAGCTTCTGAAATTCTTTGCCCAAATATCATTGATCTCTCGTTTTCCCAGTCAAAAACAGGTTCATAAGCAGGGAGAGGAGATTCACATAAATGCTGCAAATACCAACTTTTTAGATTCTTATTTTTCCTATATTACCTGTAAGATTTACAACCACAGTACTGCATATGGGGGGGAAAGTAAAAATATGATTGACAGGAATTCATTTTTAAAGGATTCGTGAGATGAAAACTGCAAGAAACAGAGGATGTAGGGATGTATTGTATATCACCATCCCTTACGTTCATTATCAAATGCTAACCTTGCAGTCTTTTGAATATGATGATCCAGAAAAGTTAGCATATCTTCCTGCGGTGCTGGGGATGTCGTCATCATCAAGCTTAGTTAGCCTAGCATTAGCAAGATTTATTTCTGCAAAAATATGGCAAAACAATAATTAAAAAGAAGAATAGCTGGTGGAGAGGATTGTTCTGTCGCAAGAATCCTCAACTCACGATTTTGCTCTTTGAAAAGTAGTGTACAGACCTGTTTCAATATCAGTATCAGGCCCTTCAAATATTTGGTTTTGAAACGAGGAGGGGCCAACGCTTTCATAATGCCCGTATTTATTTTCGTCCTTTACCCAGTCAGTTCTGTAGCACTGAACAAGCTCGTTCAAATGAGGCCACTGCTCTAAGTTTTCATCAAGCTACAGACAAAAACACGGTTTAACTAACTGGTCACAATAATCATAGACTGTATGTATAAAGTGTTAGACAAAAGCACCAGAAAAGGAGAAAAGGAGAACTCAGTTATGTACAAATTCAGCTCTACACTTCATTTTGATGCCACTCAAATTATAATAGCTTAAAAGCATTACTTATATCAAAACTTGTAACCAGATGTACTCTGAAAATTTTACTGTCTCATGCAATAGAATAATGAACATGAAGGAAGCAGTTTAGTGATACAACCTACTTGGAGCTTTGCTTTTACTGTTATGATTTGACTTTTTTTCTATATCTAAATTATTGTCCGGGATTGTCTCCTATGTTTGTACGGTAAATAGAATGGTTAGAAGACTTAAAGAGTGAGACTTGGATACCTTATTCGAAAATACAAATACAATTCTATCAAACTCTGGTAATAAGCACATTTAACTTTATTGGGGTATTTATGCATGTAAGTTGACCACAAACAACTAATTATAAATACACAATAAGAAACAACTTCGATTGATTAACAAGGTTTCACGGGAAGTAATTACCCTTTTAAACATCAAGTTCCTGTCCTGACAGTGCGCTGAATAAAAGTTTACTAAATGGACATGTAGTTATCTACACGACTCCACAGGAAAGTATTCAAAATCGGTCCGAATAGAACTAAAAATGATTTAAGAAAAATTAGAATGCTAAGGCTTAGAGCTCTGGTCAGGCACTAAAACTCGATTAAGGTTTCTCTACCATCCAGTCAACCATCTCTATTAAACCTTTTCTTTTGTAGGTAGTTTAATAAGTAACTTGTCATATATCTTAAAAACCAAGTTGCGGAATTGAACAGAAACGTAAACTAGCAAAAAAACAAGTTCTGGTAAATGATCGACTGGTGTACAGAGTGCTGGTTAGCTGCGTCATTTTTGCTATTGGATGCAAAAAAAAAACAATATTCAAGTAAAAAAAAACTAAATTAACATACTCTACTGTACTACTTAATCTGGGCATTTATATACGCTACTGATAGTGAGGTGATAAGACTAACGAATTATGTATCTTGGTCTGGTATTAGCGTAATTTGCTAGCGTAAAATTTTGAAGCTTAAAGTATTATTATTACTTAAAAGTTTTTGTATTTAATGATTAGCCTGATGCAGAACACTTTAAGCTTAAAATCAATCTAAATAGCTATAATGTGACTTATAACAAAGGAAAAAAATCTGCTTAGTATACTATTGGCTTTTACCAATTTGATACCCCACGTCCCAACCTATAGATTTCCATCCAATTAAAGATCCGACGACATAAATCGACGAAATTGCACTCACCATATCTCTATTTTTTATGGATGTTGGCCCAATTGCACTATTTGACTACAATTTCGTCATTTTGTTAAACCGTCGGGTACTAAATTGTTAGGTTGAGGCCCAAATTGGTAAAATTTAAAGGTTGGCTACTAAACTGGTAAAAGCCAATAGTACAGGGTATTAAACAACATTTTTCCCTGACCTTATTAATAAAAACAGTACTTAACCAACGCATACGAAAAAGTATGGTACATCTAGAAATTGGACAATTTTTTTACTAGGTAAGTGAATAAACAAAAAAAAGCATA
The DNA here is from genome assembly GCA_963920805.1 of Primula vulgaris. Taxonomy (NCBI): domain Eukaryota; kingdom Viridiplantae; phylum Streptophyta; class Magnoliopsida; order Ericales; family Primulaceae; genus Primula; species Primula vulgaris. Next base: position 5,604,892 of record OY987222.1, on the reverse strand, counting down.
GTGATATGAAAAATAAAAAAATGTAAAGTAACAAATTGTGGAAAAAAGAGTGAAGAACTGACCGAAAGCGGATCTAGGTTGAAATTAGCAGCAGCACCAGCAGCATTGTTAATATTATTATTATTATTATAGCGAAGATGAGGCGGGATCTTACGAAACCTGTTTCCTGAATCCTCCATCTCCTGTTAATTAAACCTCCAACAATTACTCAACTGAATAATAATAATAATAATAAATGTGACTACAGAGTAGGAGTATGTATGTATCTCCACTAAAAAAGAATTGTAATTAAATTAATTAAGTAAGTAATAACAATAATAATAATAGTAGTAATAATATCTGCTCCGTAAAAACCCACCCAAAATCAAAAACTGCAACACAGATCCAACTCTCAATTTGCGACTACTTATTTAACTATTAATCAAATGTGACTAAAAATCTACAATTACTCAACTGAATAATAATAATAATACCTGCTCCGTAAAAACCCACACAGATCCAGCTAGCGACTACTTATTTACTAATTAATCAAATGTGAGTGGGAATAATGCACCACAACAGTAAGCGATATTGATAAAACTTACTATTACACTATCACTAGGCCTAGTTTTTGGAGAGAGAGTATGGGGGAAAATGAAAATAACCCACTTTAAGTATGGCTTATTTTCAAATAACTTTCATAAACTATCACTTCTTTCAATTAACTCTCCTAAACTATCACAACTTTACAATTAATCTCATATGTCATCTATCATGTACATAGTGCTGCATATGAACCCTACCGTTCATAAACAAGCTCGTGAACAGGCTCGTATTCGCCTAGTTAATATCCAGACTCGTATTTATTTATTTACTAATGAGTCGAGCCTAAAAATAATAATAAGGTTCATACGTGAACAGGTTCGGGCTCGTTTAAAAGCTAGTTTAATTATTTAAATATATTTTTTTCATATATATTCATGCTTTTTTACATAAATTTAACAAATATAATGTTGAATAAATGATCGATAAATACTCTTTAATTCATATAATAAATTTATTTTTTAAAACTATATCTAATTGAAACTAAAACTCACAATAATTAAATGTATTATTGTTTATTTTAACATTGATTTTAGCTAATTAAAAAGTACTTTTTTTAACCGAAACTATGCTTAACTTGTCTAAAAACGTGTTCAACCAAGACTCGTGAACAATTTCGTCTATAAACCAGCCAAGCCTGAACTAAATTTTAAGGCTCGTTTAGTAAACGAGTCAAGCTTGAACAGAATTAGGTTCGGCTCATTTGCAGCCCTACTTGTAAATGATATAACGTTATGCTCGATTATCCGTTTTGGTTGATTTGTCATCTATTATAATCATATATTCGATATTCATGCACATCAATTAATTTTTTTTACTGATAAAAAAAAAGTTTTTCTCAATTAAATAAGATTTTTTTAATATAAAGCCTAATCTCATGGATTTCTTTACGATATTGTTATCTTACCTCGTATACATTCACAAACTACACATATCAAACAAATAATTTTATAAAACGAACAAGTGAATTAAAAGTTATTTCATTATGAAAATGAATTTGGGGATTAATTAGAAAAGCTTGATATTTACGAGGGTTAATTGAAATAAGTAATAGTTTATGGAGGTTATTTGCATTTTACCGGAGAGTAAGTGTGTAATTTTATAGACAATAAAATAGTATTGAGCAGAAATGAGGTTGGATTTTCTTTTTTTTACTAAATCGCGAAAATGAAGAAATATTTACTAATTTTGTTATTATTATATGGCGAGAGTGGTGGGGTGCGCATTGGGTTTGGTGGGGTGATGAGAAATCATGTCACACGCAAACCTCCCCCAATCTCATTCTAACCTTTTTTTTATATATTTTACTAAAACCTAAATTCACATTTAGTCGTGTTAATTACTACTCCTACTTGTTTTCACAACATTAAAACATTTTAACCCTATAAATACTAAATGGCTTGTTGGTATTTGAGTTAATAAGAAAATGCTATTATTTTTTAGAGTGACTTTTTAAACAGCAAATTATCTGAAAAAACGCTGTAACCGTAGATTAAATCTACGGTTTACAGTGATTCACTGTAAACCGTAGATTTAATCGACGGTTTGCATTAATTTAATTCAAACCGTAGATTAAATCTACGGTAATCACTGTAAACCGTAGATTTAATCTACGGTCTGTGTAATTTCTGCAGAAATTACACAGTCAGTCCCTAGTTTTCAGAAATTACACAGTCAGTCCCTGCGCAAAAATTACACAGCAGGTCCCTGAAAAACAGAAACTTACGTTTTTATTAAAAAAAAACAATTTTTATACTACATTCTCTCTCTTTCTCTCAAAAACCCCCAATTTTCATCCAAAAAAACCACCCAAATCAATCAACCACAATAACTATCAAATTTATTAACAAAAAACCCCAAATCATCAATCAAATTTATCCATAAGTCAAGGTATATCTTTTATTCTCTAATTTATTATTTATTTTGTGTAATTTCAATTTGTAAAATAGGAAAAAATATATAAAATATGCAAATTGATTATTCACTTAGCTATATATAATTGTTTGTTGTTTGTTTATAGAAATTATAATAATTGTTGATATTTGTCCCATTTTTGCATTATTTATTTTTTTGTGTAATTTTAATTTGTAAAATAGGAAAAAATATATAAAATATGCAAATCCATAATTCACTTAGCTATATATAATTGTTTGTTGTTTGTTTATATTAATTATATAATTATAATAATTGTTGATATTTGTCCCATTTTTGCATTAATTTTTTTTTTTAATTTCAATTTGTAAAATAGGAAAAAATATATAAAATATGCAAATGGATAATTCACTTAGCTATATATAGTTGTTTGTTGTTTGTTTATATTAATTATAATAATTGTTGATATTTGTCTCATTTAATAAAAAAATTATGGTTTTTATTGAAATTTGTTTATTTAGATATTTATTACTAATGGTTTGGTTATGATGTTACATGTTTATGATGGTTATTTGTTTTGATTGAGAAAAATAAAAATTGTTACGCTTTATTAATATTTACCCGTTTTGAAAATTATGGGTTTTTATAAAATTATGTTTTTTAATTAGGTTGTTTGCCCAAACACGTACTAAAAATTGGGGTTGTTGATATTTTATCCGTTTTATAAAAAAATTGAGTTATCATTGTTTGGTGATCATTAAATGTGTTTGGTTATGATTAAAAAATTGAGTTATTATTGTTTGGTTATGATTAAAAAATTGAGTTATCATTGTTTGGTTATAATTGAGTTGTCATTGTTTTGGTTATCATTAATTGGTTATCATTAATTGGTTATCATTGAGTTATCATTGTTTGGTTATAATTGGTTATGTTATCATTAATTGGTTATTTTATCATTGTTTGGTTATCATTAATTGAGTTATATTTGGTTATCATAGTTAGGATGGCAGACTCAGGTCCACATATTAAAGGCAGGTTGGGTATTTTACCACAGACCGGTCACATTTCTAATCAGACTTGGGATGCTGGAAGAGAAGCGGGTAGAGGAGATGCCAATAAGATTAGGGTTTATAATTATAGTTGACAGATACCGACGCCTGAAAGGATAGTTCAAAATATGATTAGGGCTGGTTTTTACGGTATTTACACTATAGGTAATTATACCGTAGACCGAGGCTTGCTTACAGCCTTAGTTGATAGGTGGCGTGATGAGTGGCACACGTTCCATTTTGTCGGTGGAGAGTTGGGGATATCTTTACAGGATGTAGAGATTATGCTTGGTCTCAGGGTGGATGGTCTTGCTGTTACCCGATCGGAGCGGAATGATAACAGGGCGAGCAGGTTGGATATGATGGAGAGTTTGTTGGGTGTTAGACCGGCTGACAATCAAGTGGATACAAATTGTTTGACAGTTAGACTTGATTGGATGTTACACACATTCGGTGAATTACCCCCAACCCTAGAAAGGAGCGTTTGCTATATCAGTTTAGGGCTGCCATGCTATTATTACTGGGGGCACATGTGTTTTCGGATAAGAGCAGTGATCAGATTCCACTCTGGCCTCTGCCATTTCTGGAGGATTTTGACACATGTGCTGAGTATAGTTGGGGATCAGCTCTTCTGGCCTGGTTAGAGGCTAATCTATGCAGGTTGGTACGTTGTAAGGCAAGCGGAGTAAGCGGGGCTGTGATGTTTCTGGATATGTGGGTGATTACCAGACTACTGCCGGTTAGACCATGTGAAGAGCTGTTGGAAGATATCGAGCCACCTGAGGGCTGGCCTAGGTTCCCCCTCGGTTACAGGTATGATATTATTTAGTTTTTGTATTGGATTTGTGTTTTTGGTTAGACCATTTACTTAGCTGCCGGTTATATTTATTGTTTATCGGGTTTTGTTTGTATATTACAGATGGAAGATTTGGAGGCAAACTAGCCTTACGCCATATGTCTACGGACATAATGTGGTCCACATACGTGACCAGTTTGACAATATGTCGCATGAACAGGTAAATTTTTAACTTTCGTATTATATGTAACTTACGTATTATATGTTGTATATGTTTGCATTGGTCTTATGTTCGCAGAATTTATTACTAGTATTTTTAAACCATTGTTTATATATTCTAATTTTGCTGATTACAGATAGTGTGGCAACCTTACGGGAATCTCAATCAGTATCCGGAATACTGCACGCGGGGCCGTTATATGTGGCATTGTTCTGTGCCTCTCATTTGTAATGAGAAGATTGAGTTCCACCCCGCGGACAGGTTCATGAGACAGTTCGGTTTTGTTCAGGGGGTCCCAGCATATATTTGGAAACCCAGAAAGGGTCACGGCAAGGATAGAAGATTTGGGATTGGGCAAAAACACGATTGGCCTGCACTTTTTGCAGAGTTTATAACCGTGTGGAATGACCGCCACAACCGGCTTGTTAACGACGAATTTGGTACGGGGACGTCACCGGATTACATGAGATGGTATAGAGAGAGGACCCACATCTTCATAAACCCACCTGAACTTGCCCCGCCATCTCACGGTTTCCGGGAGCATACGGGGTTGTTCAATAAAATGGTAACAACTAATTAAAGTTCATTAATATTTGATTGTTATTTTTCTGTTTGTATATTTCAATACTTATAAATCGTTTTTTATTGGTTTTTTTTTCATAAAGCGGTATTGCGCCGCAATTTCAAATCGTTCAAACGGGCGAAAATGAAAACGGAAGTGGACTTACTACGAAAGGACTTCGCTGAAATGGGAATGAATCCGTATGGGTCAGCTGATGAACAGTCGGATGAGGAAGATGACGATGACGACGACGATGGTGATGACGACCTACGTTACGACCCAAGAACTTACACTAGGGCTTCAAGTTGTCGGCGTCCCGACGAAAGAGGCAGAGGGGAAGGCGAATCTAGTAGCGCCGGGCGTAGCGGGGGTAGAAGATCGACTGGAGGTCGACCCCCGACTACAGATCAGGGTCCGGGTCCGAGTTCAAGCGGTCATCGTCGTCGTTCTTCTTTTGCTGGGTCTGACTACGTTCAGGCCGATGTTCCGTTCGATCATCATAGACAATCATTTGGGTCGTACGGGAATCATCCTAGTCATCAGTCAACCGACAGTTGGAGTCGAGGGTTGACACTTACATCCCACGAGCGTGCGCCGCATCCAGAATCGCAGCAGCGACAAAGACGGCGTACAGAGCTAAACGAAATCGAAGAGTCTGCTGAGCCGTCATCGGATAGATTAACATCGGCGGGAAAGATGCTCCCTATGTCCAACTTCAAATCATTTAGTCGTTACAAAAAAAAATAAATGCACTGTTTTTGTATTTGAAATCTATGTTTGATTTGTCAGTTTTATATGCACTGTAAACCGTAGATTAAATCCGACAACGCCTTATCACTTTTGAATTATTATGTTTTGACAACCCTATCCAAAAATAACTATTCAATGCATTATTAAAGTTTGGAAATGACTATACCAAAAAAAACACTACAAACCGTAAAAGTAATATACGGTTTGTAGTGTAAATGACATTGGATACCATATCTATCAAAATAAATCCGACAACACCTTATCACTTTTGAATTATTATGATTTGACAACCCTATCCGAAAATGACTAATCAATCAATTATTAAAGTTTGGAAATGACTACACCAAAAAAAACACTACAAGTATTTTAATTTTAATTATTAGAATTTTAATTTATGTAAAAAGAGTAATTTACATAAAATTAAAAATAAAAAACTGATTATTGACACCAAATTGACGACTTAGTTAATGTTTCATATTGCGTTATATAAGTGTTAAAAACAAACAAAAAAACTTCTCAAAAATTGACAATTTAGTTAATCATTCAATAAATATCAACTTATACAATTGACAAAAATATAACATGAACCAAAATTATAAAATTTATCAAATCAACTTTTTTTGTGTAAATTTTGTGTAAATTTTGAGAGTTTGTTAGAATATTGGTAATTTATTTATGTAAAATTTTAAAAATAAGGCATTTAGTTTTTTTATTAAAAAAATAATATTTAATTTGAAAAAAATATTTTAATAAGGCATTCAGTATTTTAATTTTAATTATTAGATTTTTAATTTTAATTTTTAATGCAAAAAATCTGAAAAACACATAGACCGTGGATTTAATCTACGGTTTACAGTGAAACACTGTAGACCGTGGATTAAATCTACGGTCTCAGCGTTTTTCCAGAAATTATGCAGTTAATTAATCCAACCTCATTATTTTTTCTAGTAAATAAAATTTAAGGATTGTAACTAGTATGTCGGATACAAGTGTACTTTAGTCATTCGTAATTTATTGCCATTAATTTATTATCTTACTTTTGTATAGATTAATTTCGATCATCACGTAGTATAAGTATATTATCGAGCCTAGATATATATTACTTCTATAATAAAAACATGTGTTTGTTTTATATTGGAAAAATTATGAATTTTTCTAAATAAGATCACATATTATGATATATCGGCGTATAATTCGTATCCTAATGAGGTCAGTTTTTAGAAGACTTTATGCTCACTATCCTTATCCACATGGGCGGAGACAGTGTAGACCCAGCTAGCGCTGCCCCGCTAGATTTTTAACAAGTATTATTTATATGTAGTTATGGATGAAAAATTCTATGTGGCTTAGTGGTTAGTTTTTCGAACTAAAAATTCAACTCTAGGTGGAGAGTTTGAATCTCTTTAACGTCAAATGTTTTTTTTTTGTGTGCAGAATTTATCCTTTTATAACATTTAAACTTTTTGGTAAAATTACTTTGATACTATTATCATTGTGTATTTAATGTTGTAATAAGACTATTCTTTTGGTTTTATTTTAATAATAAAATGATTTTTCTAAAAATCTTGTATAGTTTCTCAAGAAACTTCATGAACATTGAAACTTAAAACCATTAGTTTTTTAATTGATTATTTGTACCATATATAAATAAGATACATGATAAGAATTTATGTAAATGCGTAGAAAAAAGAGGCATCATATAGTCAATCAACGGAAGTTATTGAAAATTACGGTTCATTTGCAAAACATTTATCATATTTTAAAAAAAAATCATTATTTTGTAACTCACTCAACCGAAATACTAGCTCTGTCCCTGCTTACCCATTCTTACCTAGTCATCATATCATATTAGAGCTAGATTAATGAGACGACTACTTAACTTTCTCTCTCCCTTAACTATTTTAACCTAATCATATACGGTTAAAAAAACCATTAATCATACACATTTACTATAAGTTGGACTAATTTTCACTTGAAAATAAACAATATACCTCCTTAAAATTAAACAATACACACCTAAAATTTAGGTATATGCAGTTTAAAAAGAAGATATTTCAAATATTTATGTGCATACAATTCAATTGCCTTTTGAAGATTCATCGAGTCTTCTAAGACCTTATGCTGACTATCCAGAGTTAGTAGAGTCTTATGGAAGCTTGCCGAGATTCACCATGTTATCATAGACTCGTACTATCTACCAAAAAATCGTTGCAATGTTTTCGGAGCATTCAGAGCATTGTTGGGCTTTTATAAGACTTGCTTGAGCTATTTTGAAACTCACCATAGTGGACGGTGGTGGTAGCGATGGGTTGGAGTGGTCGAAGTTAGTATTGAGTTGCGATCTTAAGAGTATGTAAAGAGTGATGCATAACAGAGTCACCTTCATTTAAAAACAAATAAATATCGTAATGGCATGGAAGAATTCAAAACACAATTGATATAATTAAAAATGTATTACTTCTTATGTCTCAAAAATAAAATAAAAATCATTTTCTTATAATTTATCTAGAAAGATAGTCCTCTTTTGTACATAAAAGAAAGTACACTGTTTTATTCGATTGTTTTCGGTTTCAGTCTTTTTCGGTTTCGGTCTTTTTCGGTTTCGATCTTTTTCAGTTTCGGTCTTTTTCGGTTCGGTTTTATTGAAAATCGAAAGCGACCCGAAATATTTTTGGTTTTTCGGTTTTGGTCTTTTTCGGTTCGGTTATCGGTCCAGTTTGGTTTTTTCGGTTTTTTGCCCAGCCCTAATTACAAATACAGTGATAATGGTAGTATTACAAATGACGTGGGATTAAAATTTTAGAACAGGACTAATAGTACAATGTTTGTTTAACATGAGATTATGTCCGGTATGGGAATATAGTTTTTGTAGTTTTACAATTTTATCGCACATAACAACTTTCATTTTCTAATATCATTTTCATTTCGCTAGGTAGATCATATCACAGTTCAAATTTCTCATAAACAAACATCAGAAGATACGAACCTCTTGTCGTTAGTTTTTTTATTTTTATAAATGATCCTTTTTTTTCAAAAAGCAAAACTAATAGAACATACAAATAAAACCCGAATATATCTATTTGGGTACGAACCGACCCATACATTTTTAACGGGTACCCAACGCAATTATAATAGGACCCGAGGTATAATGATCTTCTCTCTACTTAAAGATAAGGGTAATTATCCATTAGCATTCAAATCCAATTAATAAGAGGCCCAGTTAAAAAGCCCATAAGTTAACAGATGAGAGTGTAATTGTCAACATCCTGTGGCGCACGAACCTCTATAAATAGTCAAGTATCAGTACTGAAAAAGGGATCTGACTTCTCAGCACAAAAGAAAGTACAATACATAGACTTTTCAGAGCTTATCTCACTAGAAAATACGCAGATAGAAGTCAAATCAAAGACTGAGCACCGAGATCAAGTTAAAGACCGAGTATTGAGATCAAGTTATTAGACCAAGCACCGAGACCAAGTTAAAGACCGAATATTAAGATCAAGTTATTAAAACGAGTATAAATAGAATCAAAATTGTAATCCCGATCAAGGATATTCACCGATCAATAAAGAAAGAACAACATCTCGTCTAAATATTTTACATCGTCAATTTATGTCTTTAGTGTTGAGAAGTTTAACTTAACCGATCAAAGTTAATGCTCTATTTAGCTTAATTTACCCGATCAAAATTAATGTTTTGTCAAAAACTTTCAGAAAAGCACAGTTCTTTTATTTGGTAATACCACCCCTACCAACTATTGGAAATGATGTTAGGAGGTGGGATATGAAATACACTTGGAACTATTAGTCTTGCTACAATTTGTAAACCAAACATATCATTTCTATGGCCAAGTTCACTACTAATACTATCCCATTGATATACAACAACCAAACACACCGTAAGGCCTCGTTTGGTTGCCGGACTAATTTTGATGGGATTACATATACAATGGGATAAGAGACGGATTGCAAATGTTAGAGTATTTCTAGTCCGGATGACTAATCCGACCTAAGTGTTTGTTTGCATCGGTGTTGCAAGTGAACAATTGTTTAAGATTACGACTTTGTCCATCCTTTAAAGAAAATATATAACTAACAAAAAAACATTGAAAAACTTAGATGCCTCGTTTCTTTTATGAAAAAGGAAAAAATATATTTTTAAAAAGGAAAAAAATCTTATGAAAAATGAAAAAACATAACAGAAATTCGTAAATATAAACAACAATAAATGTTTAACAATAAAATATCACATACATAGCAACTTTGTACATATTAATAACTATGTTTTCAAAGAAAATAAAATAAAGTCCCACAATAAAATAAATAAATAAGCTAACCTCTTTTTTTTTCAATCGGAGATGAGAAAAAACTAATCAATAAAAAGTCACGAAAAAAATGAATAGAGAAATTAAAAATCAAACCCATGTCCTTACAAATCGAAAATAAATGAAGAGAGCAATTCGACTGAAACCTAAATCATTAGAAAAATAAGAGAGAAATTCAAAATCTAATAAATACCTATTGTATCAATCGATGGGTTTATGTATCTGTTCTATTGTGTCTTTGAATTGGCTTTGTATGTAATTGTGTAAGTATTGTTGGTGAAAGATAGTTAGTGAGAAAATTGAATACAACCGTAAAAGAAGTATAATATAGTAAATTGTAAAAAAAAGTTTGGACTGATTTGAATACCACCCTCCCCATGAGTTTCTATATACCCCCAAGATTGGGTAATTTGTAGCCCATTAGTATTTGTAGTCCAGACCTAAATAAGTGTACCAAACAGAACATAAATGGGCCCAAAACTATTTATAGTCCAATCCTGTTAACCTAATCCCATAAACAAACGAGGCCTAAGTGTTGATGATAATTTTTTTTTAGATAAATATGCTTAAATTTAAAATAATGTTAAAACTATATAAATTAAATTCAACAACATACTTAATCGATTTTGAGACAAATAAATTACCAAATATTCACACAAAAATATGTTAGAAAAATAAACAATGAATATTATCCAAGGAAAAAAATAACAGCCTATATATTATGATTTTTTCGGTTTGTTTTGCAAACTTGTGAAATAAAACCAATCCGGATCATACTATTTCGGTTCAGTTGGATTTTTTCATTTGTAAATTAACAAAAATGAACCAAACCGAATGGATTAGTTTCGTTTGCTTTTAATTTCCGCTCGCTTTCGTTTTTTTTGCCCCTCCCTGTTAAATAGGTGGAAATTAGGAACACTTATAAAATGATCATGTGAGTGGCACATGCTCTAGTAGAATTATTTGTAACACTTATTTAGTGTTCCCAAAAAATTTGGAACACTTTTTTCATCAGCAACACTTTTATTACGTTCCAAATGCTAGCAACATAAAATAAGTGTTCCAAATTGAAATGACATTAGTGTTCCAAAAAGGCCATTTTGATGTAGTGAAACAATTAAACTCTAATCCTTTTCAAATAGTAGAGGTTACGAGATTTACATGAAACGAAACCCTGATGTGGAGTAGGATCAAGAAATACACATAAATAACATACAACACTTCCCTTGTATGTCTTGATAGGCAGGTAATTTGACTCGATATTATTCGAAAATCCCAACATATAAAAACTGTAAGTTAGGAAAACCCAATCTGAGATAAAACTGAAACTTAGGAGAAAAAATGGCAATGTCTAATGATGAATGCTAGAACGGTATGCAACATAAGTATTTGTATAAACTGACAACATAATTTGTGATTTTTTAAAAATCTTTCCAGCAAAACTAAGTGGAATTTTTTTTTGGTCGAATGCATATAGAGTATCCAATGGTCAGTACGATCGGAGGAACTAACAATAGGATAAGTGTTTCATACAAAACTCGTCAGAGTAAACCTAGTGCGAATTTTTTTTTAACCTCAAGCCTTTTGCAAGTCGGCTTCGGTGACGTACGTTTTTTTTTTGTTTTGAAAATACAAAACTGTGAATTGTTTTTGTCCAGTATGTGAAAGTTGCAAGAGTGAAATTCTTGACCTGAGAGTAAGGTACCAAAATATTTTGACCGGCACCGATGGGCTACATCGAGTCACCTAAATATATGCTCTCAAATGATTTTAAAAGAAATTTGTTACACCATATCAAACTTTTAAAATGTTATACCTAAATATATTCAAAAATATATGAAAGATGCAAGGGTGAAATTCTTAACCCGAGACTGAGGTACCAAAACATCTAGACCGGCACGGATGAGCATCATCGAATTCAGCTAAAATATGCTCTCAAAAGATTTTGAAAAAACTTTCTTACACCATATCAAACTTTTAAAATATACCTAAATATATTTGAATATTACGAAAAAAAATAAGAAGTAAAATAAATTGTGTGTAAATATGGAAAGCTATACATGTTAAATGACACATCAAGCAAGTGTTTGACGTGTTGAACGGATGAAATTAAGCTGTGAGGTTTGGACAAACATCACATGGATGTGCATTTAGCTTTACCATAGGGTGACGACCATGATCTTGTTGCCAACGTTCCCTTTTTTTTTTTTTTATAGAAGTACGAAATTATTGAACTATATGCATATTCTGTAGGCTTTGTTTGTTTGGTCGGAAAATATTTAGCCTGAAAAATATTTGACAGGAGAATTATTTTCCTACAAATTGTTTTCCCTCTATTCGTTTATTAAGTGTTTGACGATACTTAGATTTTCCATGGAAATTTCTTGACTAAGGGCGCGTTTGGTCTTGACTTTTGTAGTAAAAAATAGATTTTACAATGAGAAACTAACTTGTTTAAAATAAGCTACTTTTGAAAAATAATGAGAAAAAAATTGTTTAAATTAAGTCACTTATAACTTTTTTATCTCTAAATGACTTATAACTTAATTAATTTTATTAATAAGTGATTTTCCACTTATTTTAACTTATTGGTGATTTGGAAATGTACAAATATATGAATTGAAAATTTTAACGTTTAGTGATTTTGATGTGTAAAAGTCTCCGAATTCCTAAGTTATATGATTTTGAGCTTTTTATGAGAAAAATAACTTTTAAAAAGTTAACACCCATAACTTTTTTTTATCAAAAAACAAAATAAGAAGCCTTTAAAAACAATGACAAAAAAACTGGTTTAAAATAAGTCACTTCTAGCTTTTTTAGCTTTAAATGACTTATAACTTATTTTTGTTAGTAAGTCATTTTTCACTTTTAACTTATTAGTTACACGGAAATATACAAAATAATTTATCAAGCACGCATAATTTGTTTTTATTAAAAAGAAGAAAAAAAAACCGAGGTAAAAAGGATAAATTATATAATTTCGTGAAAATTTTATCTTTTCCCTCACGAAAAAAAATGTTTTCCGCCCAATTTTGGGATTAGTCATTTTCCCTTGTTTACCTTGAGAGATGAAAAATATTTTTCTTACTTTCCTATTTTCCTGTAAACCAATCATGCATAAAATATATTTTCCCCGGAAAATATATTTTTTTTGCTGATTTTCCCTTGAAAACAACGGAGTGTTTAGCAAATGTGCACTTTTTCAAAACTGAACTATATACACTTTATAAGCTAATTATAAACATTTATTAGAGTTGGACTATACACTTGAAAATAACTTTATATAACTTAAAAATGAACAACCGATATGTATGCAATTTGAAAAGAACATATTTCAAATATAGATGTTAATAGAATTCAATAGGTCTTTGGAGGACTCATTGATTCTACTAAAGAGCTTATCGTGGCTATCTAGAGCTTGTAGAGCCTTTTCTAACCTTGTCAGGAATGTGTCTCATTAAAAATCTTGCCAAGGAAAACCTATGGGAAAAAACCTTGGTTTTAGGACAAAAAAAGTATACGAGCATGAGGCTGGATGCTCCCCTCACTTGCACACGACAGGGTACGAGGATTTTGACTAAGTAGTAATTAGTGCAATAAACATTCTTCTGGATGCTCCCCCTCACTTGACATAACTGGATGCAAGGATTTCATATTCCAAGAAATACTACAAGAATTCGATTGGATGCTTCATTTTACTTGTACAAGACTGTCAGTAGTAAAATCTAAAGATGCAATAGAGCGAGCATGCGACGTGATGCTCTTGTACTTTATATATGAACATTTGTTTCAGCGAGATATGTCAAATAGCATAATCTAGTCACGTCTCTCTTGATTGATAACAACATGTTGTCCTAAGACAAAGCTTCATCTAGATCGTGATATGTAACATATGTACTTCATATGGCTAATACCAGCTCGAACCCATATGCACTCTCTAGTCGTCTTATAGAACACGAGTAGATAAGAGAGATTTGTATGGAGTGTTTCTAAGACCTCTAAGATCTCTCCTTATTTCTAATGGTAAAGACATAACCATCTAGGAAAAGTCCCTTATGCGGGTTTGATAAGTAACCGACATAGGTATAATGGAAAAATGTCTTTAATGTCATTTCCATAGCAGCGTGTTAGCACGGTGTTGTATCGAGCTATATCATTTACAGCATACGAGATGTTCATCCTAGCACATTAGATCAAGTACAATGGTGCGCTTATTGTAAGCAGATATGAACATCATGGTTCGGTATATTTTCAACGTCACTCCAGGGATAGATTGGGTCTATATCAATGGCTAGTTATCGAATGATCATGGGAGAATTTGATGACTTACGAAGCATCAAAACACCTTCTGGGTGTAGTGAATCATGGACTCAGATCCAATCTATATGGTACTCGGTTTTCAGGCTGAGTCAATGTCGTGTCGCCCTAAGATCCTTCATCTTGAAGGCAAATCCAAAACTGGATTGCGAAATAAACACGCAGGGCATAATACTTTTCAAAGTATCCCAAGCAGATCAAGTACTCACTTAAGCGGGATACCACCTCTACTCCGATTATTTTAATCCATATAGTGAATGTCTCAGTTAATTGAGAACATGTTCCGTGGTCAGGAACTACTTGATTCAAACATTTGAAGTCTGATAGGGACCTTCATCGACATCTCTCTGTCTAAAATCCCCATAGAGATAAGCATGACCACATCCATGGTTGCATACTCAGTTATTTGGAAACTACTAAACTGGTCAAGTAGGAGACCGTTATAATGTCCATTACGAGGAAATAACCATCTCGTAATCAATTCCAAGGTGTGAGAGAAGTCTTGCGCTACTAGGCGAGCACTGATACAGTCTCATTATTCTCATCACGCTTCCTTAGAATACATGAATAAACAAACTCGTTTAGACATTGGGTGGTGTTGGAATGATAGGTCCACACACACTTTGTTTCTCTAGGGAATTTGCCTTGGAATATAAGTTTCTATTAGGCCAGTCTGGTCTTCGTTGACTTCAAGCAACGGTACATGGTTTCATGCCATCATTTGCTCACATTATAAATCGTCACCGAATATATGAACAAGTAATCGGTGACAGTCTCGTTTTGCATCAATATCGTCTAGCTAGCATGATCGATAGATATTTTGAGATTCTTAGGATGGGAGGAATCACACATCTCCTTGATCCTTTATCATCTCGTGTGACAGACGAGTTTTAGTTCACCATTTCTGGGGTTGAACGAATTAAGAACCGGTCAACTTCCTCATTAATTGGGAATGACGATAGAATGACGTGTTACGACAGGAACACGACATCTGACATGGATGACTATCCTTGCAAGAAAATTGCAGCAATTATATTTGATCTCGTGACATTTCATAATTTGTCAAATGCGTCTGGCACTTGTTTAGACTTTGGGGATTCTCTATATTTACTTATCACTAAGTGTAGTTTGGGTATCAAGCTAAGATTGAGTGGGAATGCCACGTTACTTCACGTCGTTCCTTATCAACGTTCACGTGCATATCTCCCCCTAACGATGGGGAGAACAGTCTTAGCGATGTCACTTTTGCATGCCATGCGGTAAAGAGATCAATTGCCAAGGTTACTCAATCAAATGATAGGTGGAGGAATTCATAATCGATGTATGTCCCATTTAGAGGTTCATAGTTTGAACGCTATAGCGGCTCAATCAAAATACGAATTAAGCACTCAATATGCATTAATATGAGACTTCTGGCTTATAACTAATAACCAGCTGGTACGCATAATGTGTTTGAGTGTCTATGGGCCTCATAATAGACCAATACAGCAGTATGAACTATATAATAACCCCACACGGAAATATAAATCTTGGTGCGCAAGACCAAGAAGTGCGTGCAATCATTTGCAGTCGCATCATCAAACTTTCCGTGAGTCCATTTGGGTTTGAACATAATCGACGGGATGTTCAATTTCAATTCCCAAACTCAAGTAATACACATCGAAATTTCGGTGTTTACTCTTCGACATTATCAAGTTGAAAGAGACTTTTCAGGATAATCCGGATCATGAGCCATTAACTTAATGATAAGGCTAAGAGTTGGGAAAGTGTTGCATATTTGTGGACAACAATAAAATGTGACCATATTGTCGATGCATCAACCATAACCATAACCATATATATTTACGGTCCTTAGTATGGTTAGATAAGTCCACAAGTTTCTTCTTCAATTTTTTCAAGAATTCTACGAGACTATTTGGTGATCTTTACACATGCTTGTCTTTCAAACGAGTCACAAGTGGCATATGGATTTTTGACTAATTACGAAATTATTCCTGAAAGAGGATACAAACGCAATGCGATTATAAATTCATCATCGTATTTTGACCCGGGTATATCACATCCGGTCAATCCCACAATGTCAAAATACTATTATCAATCGACGACATGCGAATGATAGTATAGACAATCATGTATCAGCATCTAAGACCTATTATCAATCAATGATAGGCAAATGCTAAGGTAACTTTTAAGTGCTTTAAAAACATGGTTAAACCACTTAAAAGAGATCTCAACTCCTCAATAAAACACTTTTGGCCATATCGAGTGGAGACTGTGTAAAGAAATTTCTATTATTTTATGTGCTATTACCAATTATTATTGATTTTCTCGAATATCTTATAACTCAACAAGGTACGACATGACCTACAGTATAAGGCTTCATATTTGACAAATCAGTTTGGTTATAGCAAAGTTTTTTATTTGGAATGACAGGTACAGAATCGTTATCACTAAGAATTCTTTAGGCAAGTAGTTGGTGAAATAATCATTATCGTCGGATAATGTAAGTGGTACACTGATACCCACTATCGTCAGACTACTAACTACCCCACGGGCATTGCCATAAAGTTTGATAATTTAAAGTTTTGTCACATTTTGAAAGAAATTTGCTCAAAACACTTTAAATTATTTCGATAAATTTCATAAACAGGCTAACCAAAATCCAAAGGTATGGTCCAAATGGAAAAAATCATAATCCAAATGGAAAACGTAATCCAGATGAGCGATAAACTGGCTCAATGATTTATCAAAAATAATAAAGAAAGGTACCAAACTCATTTGAGCAACAAAGTCGGGGGTCTCAATAGTTTCCTTTCAGTTAAATTTAACCACATTAGCACGACTTTTCCATCCTTATGATAGTTTAGAACTATATTAAGGGTAGCTGACTACCCCTCAAGTGTGTAATTTTTACGCACAAAAAGACCTCGTAAGAGTACGATTGCAATTGCAACATAAATCCTGTAAGTACAGATTCGTTCCACGGAGAACTAACCAAGTTCGATATTAGTTTAAGCTTTTCCTAGGTTTGGGTTTTAATACCTGTCTTTTTCTCTAACAATCCACCAATAAATTTTCTACTAACTAAACCAATTTACTAAATAACATGCGAGGGTTGTCAATCCTAACAAATATAATATAGCAAATTACGGCTATGTGTGTTCGGTTAAGGGATTTTTTCTAACAATAAAAATTATGCAAATAAGGAGTCGCCAATTCACAAACATGCAATAATAAATAAAGTAGTACTAGATAAAACAAATATACAATCACACGATAAAACCACAAACATATACTGAAAAATGATAGTAAATATCAAAGAAATATACTTAGCTTGAAAGCTTGCGGTAATGATGCGTGATGACAAAAGTATCCCAAAATATATTATAAAAGGAAGATTTTTTTTAGGGGAAAAATGCTAAAATGATACATAACCTATCAACTTTTAGTTATTTGGTACCCAACCTAACACACTTTATAATTTGGTACCCAACCTATACATTTTGCTCTAATTTGGTACCCAACCTAACACTTTTTCTAATTTGGTACCCAACCTATATGTATACAATCCAATTAATGGACTCAATCTGTCTTCGATCATCAGTTTTTAACGCATAGGTTGGGAATAAATTAGAAAAAAATGTTAGGTTGGGTACCAAATTAGAAAAAAGTGTTAGGTTGGGTACCAAATTAGAGCGAAATGTATAGGTTGGGTACCAATTTAGAAAGTGTGTTAGTCTGGGTACCAAATCACTAAAATTTAATAGGTTGGGTACCATTTTAAAGAGAAAGGTGAGAGCTTTTTAGCTCTGAAAAAATGAAAATACTGAAATATGTGTGTGAAATTCAAAGGTTTGGGATGAATATATATACAAACCATAACAAACTTATCTAATCCAATTTTAAATTCTAAACTAACTTGACCGGTCAGGTTGACCGGTTAGGTGAGCTTCTAAAATGTTCTTTTGGCTCTATCTTAAGTTGATTCTGTTTTATAACTTCTTGGGGTTGATTTTGAGGTTCTTTGTCTTCTGAAATCTTCTCATTTGGTACCTTCTTTGGTATTCTAGCATCCTTATCTCGTTTTTATGCTAATTCTATATTTTTTTCCTGCAAAAACGCAAAACAATGCAAATAAACCGGTAAAATACAGAAAAATACAATGCATGGCTTAAACAAGCCGAAATGTCAACAAAACTATGCTAATTCATATCGTTTTAACACCTAAAAATGAGCATTTTATGGTCCAATCATACCCCCCAACTAGGTCAATGCTCGTTTCGAGCGTTGGAAGCGATAACAAAGAAAACAAGTTCGTTTGTTTTTCTTTAAAAAATCCCTTTTCCTTTTGGGTTTGGTGCACTAACTAGCCTAAAACTAATAATATACAGGATAAACCACTGTCGTAAGGAGCGCAATTTCATTTAGCGTATGCAACAAGCCGTTAAACCTTTAAAGTGTAAAATAACGAGTTTAGTCTTATGAGGGTTTACTAAAGCACACCCACAAATGGTCATGTCTTAATTCCCATCATTGACGTTCCCCCATTCTTACAAGACTTCGTAGATGCAAATTTATGAAAACGGTAAGACCTCTAAAGATAACTAAGGTTTGTTATAAAAAAATGCCCTCGCTCCAAAATAGCTTGGTTTAATACTCTGCATAGGTTGTTGGTCCATTTACCTTCAAGTGTATATTCGTTATACCATACTTCGACAGCTCTATAGTTTTAGTAAAACATTTGCAATTCATCATTTTACTAAACTTGACAGTTAAGCTCACTTGCTATAGCAATAACTATACATATGCATACCTCCATGCTAGATCATAAATCATATGTTCATTTTTCATTTTATTCCATTTGGATTTATGATGAACGTTTGGCCTTTGGCCTTTATTTCTCCTTTCAAACTCAACCGTTACTCCTTAACTTCGGGCATTTCGCCCTATCGGAACATAAATAAATGACATTTGGCTGCCTTAGTCATACAACATCAACTGACTACTCCCTTGTTGGCCCGTGTGGCTAAACCTTAGAGGGAGGGTGAATAAGTTTTTTGGCGCTTTTCGCCTAATTAAAATCTAAGCGCAACTACTGACCCAACTTATGCAATTCTAAGCTTAAGCGTTTTAACAAGAGTTAATGAATTCCTAGAATTACTAAACGCAAGCAAGAAAATAAGCAATAATAAATATTTACAGAAAGTAAAAGATAGGGAAATAAGATGACACCAAGATTTATAGAGGTTCGGCAAACGGCCTACGTCCTCTCTTCGGTATTACCGAGTAATTCACTAAAAATAATCTTCTTTCGGATATTACAATCCTATCTAGCTCAATCGACCGATTGGCTCACCCTCTACCCGAGGTGCCTACTCTTGATACAAGTCACTACACCAAAACAGTAATTTTGGAACACTAGTGTTATTTCAAATTGGAACACCTATTTTGTGTTACTACAATCTGGAACACAACAAAAGTTTTCCGAGTAATAAAAGTGTTCCAAATTTTTCAGAAACCCTAAATAAATGTTACAAAAACTTGTTATAGAGCATGTGGCACATGATTTTTATAAGCGTTCCTAATTCCACCTTTTTCGTCCCACTCCCCAACTGTCTCCTGTTTCTCTCCCTCTACCAAAATTATTTTCTCATTATTCTTAAATTTTCCATCTCTGTACGACCGTACCTCACTAATTCAACTAAATCTCAAAGAAGGTTAGATTCCTGATTATCTCTCTAACCATTTAATTATTGAGTATGACATATTGGATATAAGGTGTGATTCAATTTCGTGGTTTTGGGTTGGATATAAGCCGTTTTATTTGATTAAGTTACTTTTCTAATTTTTTACATATAAGTTTTCTAATTTGTTAGGATCGGGGCTCTTTGTCTTAATATTGATCGAGTTTTATGATCGTATTGATTGATATAAGTATTTGGGTTTTTTCAATTGATGTCAAATTTAACTATTTTGAACTTGTGTTTGAGTGTAAATCAATGGCTAAATTGATTTGAATATTGGGATTTGGGGATATTTCTTTACATAACTGTTTATAATTTTTTCCCTTCAAACTAAATTAGGATTTAAACTCTATTTTTAGGATTGAACCCACAAATTAAAGATTTAGGCCTTGTTTGGTTTCATTATATTTTTAAGCTTACCTTTTTCATGATTTCCTGCTTACATGTTGTACAATATTTGTTTTACCAGCTTAAAAATCTGAGCTTTTTATTTTTATTATTTTGTAGACTATATACCTTAAACTTTTAAGCTAGTTATATTTTTTGTTTTCCCTTTATAATTTGTACTGTCCGTTTGGTTAGCAATTGAATGGCTTAGTTTTAAAATTATTTTCTGGACTTAAAAGGCTAGAACTTAAGCTGTGGAAATTAAGGGGGGTTTTCTCGGGCTCGAATAGTCCAGATAATTTCCCTATACTTCTGAAAGAACTTTTCTTTATTCTCATCACTTCCCAATTTAAATAATTTCAGGTAGTAAAAGTTGTATACTCAACAAATTCCTATAGTTGAGCTCATAATTATGGATACCCATCTTGTTCAGACACTTCTACCAAAGGATCGTCATTTGAAGTACAGAACAACCCCATTAACAGGTAGCATAGTTTTTTTCTTTATGAATTACATGCCTAGCTTTAAACCAGAACTTGTTGCATATATATGCTCATGTACATATGTATATTAAATTTATGCAGTCGCTACTTACCCCATTTAAAAAAGGTATATTTAGTTTGCAATACGATGTTCTTTGTTAAACAAATATATCCATCTAACTTGACTGGTACCGTTTTTTCTGCCTCCAATCCGGGCCTTGTAGTATTTTTATTCGTATGTTTTTTTTTCTACTGAACGTGTTTACCTTTCAAAAATTTAATTTTCATGCTTAGGTGTAGAAAAATAATTAAATCTAGCAAAGGGAGGAAAGCAAGTTTGGCAGATCGTGTATGGGGTAGGTTTCACCCAGATCCTTTACATAATTTTGTTACATCATATATACTGGTTGAGACAAAGTACAACCTGTGTAAGGTGGCTTTTGCTATGGAACTCTTAATCTATATCATCTAGTCCAAGTTGGATTTTCTTTAGGATCTTTTTAAATAAATTGTCGTAATATTTGAAATATATTTTAACAGTCAATTGCATGTACTGGATTTCCTCGATTATTGACTACCAATCAATTGCAAGATCTAATGAGCGAAAGATGCCCACTTGTTGAAAATTCTGATATTACAAGGAAACTGATGCAAAGATAATTCGTGAAGTAAAAGTTGGAGATTTCTTTGTGTCGGTTTTTAGAACCGAAGCAGTGACTCAGTAAGTACTAGTAATTTGTTTGTCATGTGTATTTGCAATGGAACTATTAATCTTGCTCGCTTTCTATTCATGTGCTTGTATGAAATTCTATTGTAAGTGTAGTGTAAATTAAACCTGTTGCTTATTGTATCCATGCTTCCTACTTGAAAAAGAATATTTATGTTCTATCAAAAGCTAAAAAGTAGCTGTCCTTTGTTACCTTTCTCCATTGTATTTATTAAATTTGAAATGACAATCTATTAGTACATAAACTTGTTATGAACTGAACTTCATTTAGCGGATTTTAACATCATTTCAACACCTATCATTAATTTAACATTATAGCTCTTATTTTCCTTGCTATAATTTTTCATTTGGTTTATACCGCATCTAACGTATTGTTCACTTTTATTATTCTAACTATTGTTTTTTTTTAAAATTTAACTAATTTTTGTTTTTTCTCATGTTCCTCGGGATTTGCATATTTGCACAGTGAGTGGAACATGATTTGAAACGCGACGATTGAAGTGCATCGAAGACTTTTAAGATGTCTCTTACAAGCTTCTAGTTTTCTAAATTTAATTGTATTTTAGTTGTTGCTCTTCGGAAATATTTAAATTTCTTTCTTCTCTTACTATTTTTATTTGTTTCATTTGATATTAATGAACTTTTAGACTTATGACTTTAAATTGTAAATTTGGACAAGTTTGATTCATTTAATGTATGTTTGATATTTTAATTCTTATGTTTAATTATAAAAACGTAAAAGACTAGTTTTTGTTCTTTTGGAAACTACAAAAACTCGAGAAACAAGACTCATTTGGAGCACTTTTAACCATGTCGGTAATGATCTAGTTTGATCAATTTAGACACTTTTTTAGTGTTCCCAAATGTGATCTAAGGTATATTACAGTGTGTTATTAGGAATACCTTCTTGGTGTTCCAGAATTGGAACATTGAAAAAGCGTTCCAATTTTATAATCAGGAACACTTTTCTAACGTTACAAAAACTGGCACACCGCTTTTAGGCACTCTTTACGTGTGTTCCAAAATAAATTAGGAACACTTTATTTCTGTTCCAAAAAGGCCATTTTGGTGTAGTGAGTGCAAGCGAACACGTTTAATGAGTCAATGACTCCCCCTCAATCTATGAGTACCCAAGTGTTTAACCTAGAACTTTTAACCAACACTTTGGCTTAAAAGCTTCTACCCAAACACTCACTCAAAATTGCATATCTTTATCTACTGCTGAGGCAGAATATATTGCAGCTGGAAGTGGATGCACTCAACTAATTTGGATGAAACAAATGTTAACTGATTATAATGTTAAACAAGAAATATTAACTTTGTTTTGTGATAACAAAAGTGCTATAGATTTAGCTAAAAATCCAGTTCAACATTCCAGAACTAAACATATTGATCTAATGCATCATTTTATTAGAGAACTAGTTGAAGAAAAGAGCTTAATTTTAGAACATGTTTCAACTGAAAGACAATTAGCTGATATTTTCACAAAGCCCCTTGATACAAACAAGTTTGAATCATTAAGAACTGACATAGGGGTATGTCATTATAAATCTAATTGAATATTCTTGCTAAATATGTCTGTGTTGAGTACCTTCAATATTTTTTATTTCTAAGGTTAAGTCTTGATTGAGCTATGATGTTTTTGTTTTGAAAAAGCCGCTTTTTGGTGTCTCAAAAACAGATGTGAGGTAACTTGTCTGTGAAAACCTCTCTGGTAATAGAGTTGCAAGCACAAAGTGCAAATTTTTTAAGCTGGTTGCAAGTTCAGTTGCAACGTCAGTTGAAACCTCATGCCCTCAATAGCTGGTTGGAAGTTCAGTTGCAACTCCAGTTGAAACCTCGTGTTAAAAATACTGGTTGTAAGCTCAGTTGAAACCTCAGTCCAAATTATAACTGTCAAGACAAAGTTTTTTTTGACATCACTTATACTCTTTCCTTGCTGAGGTCATCAAACTAGTTTTTGTGTAGAGATAAAAACGGATTTGCTCAATATAAGCTCCTAAAATCTAATCTTTATTAAGGCTATTCAATGATAAACATATTTTCTTGGGTAAATTGCTAGATTTCCGTTTTCCAAAAGTTTAAATATCTGTCTAATTGCTATCTTTATCTTGAATCAATTCAAATTTCCTTAATTGCTTCAACTCTTGATTTTTCAAATTTTGGATCAATCTGTTTAAAAAGGAATGTTTATCTGTATTATTGGTTGGATCAGTCATGATTTTGCTGTGATTGGTTTTTAAAATCTATTGCTATCTTATTTCCTTAATTTTAGCCATGTATCTCTTTCTAAATTGATTTGCATGTATCTCTTTCCAATTACAAAAAGATATGGACTTTATTGCTATTTATACAAACATCTTTTTACCATCCCAAATTAGACACAATTTACAGAATAACTCTCTCTCTCTCCTCTGTAAAACCCTAGGCTCTCTGTAAAACCCACTGCAAGGTTCTAAGTACGGTTCTAACCCCAGTTGAAACCATGTCTAACAACCCCAATTCTGATGATGACTGCACTCTAAGAGACTACCTGAACAAATCTCCAACCAGTCCTAGCTCTAAGGCAAAGGTAAATGAGTCTTCTTCTTCTAAGAAACATAGGACTAAAAAGCGTGCTAGGAGGAATCCTGATAATGATCCTATTATTGCTAAGTTTGAGTATGTTCCAAAATTCAATGAAGTTGATCCTCGGTTCTGGAGTAGAAAACCATATAGGAGGTTTAGGTCTTTAGCAAGCAAAGAAACTCATTGTGAAAGAAGGCTAAATTTGGTTAGTTATTCACACATACAAGTGTATGTTGAAAAAATGCTCTCTGCTGTTGGATTAGGAAAAACTATTACTTATGCTGAATCCTACTTCCCTGCTGTTGTTAAAGAATTTTATGCCAATTTGAGTAGTAGTGTCTTTGATGAAAGTAATCCTATGTTTGGAAGAGTCTTTCCGAGGGGTATAACTTTGGAGTTTACACCTAAGTTAATTAATGAAAGCCTGCATACACCAAATCCTTCTGTGGAAAATACTGAATATGAGATGGAAGACATTGGTCTGG
This sequence comes from Primula vulgaris, assembly GCA_963920805.1. NCBI lineage: Eukaryota > Viridiplantae > Streptophyta > Magnoliopsida > Ericales > Primulaceae > Primula > Primula vulgaris. The sequence continues at coordinate 5,580,027 of OY987222.1, read as the reverse complement.
TTCTAACTGGAAAGAACACTAGATTTGATGGTACTTCCATCAAAACATCCTCTCTCACACTTTGTGCTGCTGTATTGCACAAAATTGCTAGGTTTAACTGGACCCCTACCAAACAACCTTCCAAAGTTAACAAAGAAATGGCCATCTTTCTGTATAAGATAATGTCTTCTCTACCCATAAATTTTGGCCATCATATCTTTAATCTTATAAGGGATTTCAGTGATGATAATTCACCATCCATTCTGCTTCCCTTCCCCTGCCTAATCTCCAGCATTATTCTAGGTCAAGTTGCTTCTATGAATAGAGATTCTCCTATTAGTATAATGAATGAACCTTCCTCTGATTGTCCATCTGCTATCTATATTTCTGCCAAACTATTAAAAGAAGGGCATGTTAATGACATTTCTGGTGAGAAAGGTAAAGAAAAAGAAGAAGAAACATCTACTGCACCTTCAGCAAAGAAGAAAGGTGTAAGGTGGTACTTGACACAGAAGCTAGCTTATAATCAGGAAAGGAGAGCTGAATTGGATGCTGATGATTTTCAAATCAAGAAGCTGCTAGTGAATCTAATAGAAAGTGATGATGGGGATAGTGATGCTACTCACAGTGATGATGGCTTCTCTATAAGCAGTGAGGATGAAGATGAAGAAATAGTTAGAGACAATCCTCTAAGAGAAAGAGCCCCACATTCTGATATACCTCGTGACTAATTACATTGGCTGCTGACAAATAGGGGGAGTGAAGTTTATGATCTGTTATGTTTATGTTCTGTTTATTGTTTAATTTCAATTTCAAGACTTAATGCTGCTGTCTTTAATTTCTATTACAATTGCTGTACTAAGACAATGTTGTGACATGTTTTTGGCCTTTAATTTTCTGCAATTTCCATTTTTGAAGTATGCCTGTCTTTAGAATTGAATTTGTGAATGGATATAGTTTGTGATTATTTGAAACTTGCAATTCTAACTTTCAGGGGGAGCTTGAATAGATAACTCTCAAGTATTGCTATAAAAGACAGTATAAGACTGTTCTGAAATTAAAATCTGCAGGTGTTTGGGTGATCTATAAACTTAGATGATTTGTCAAAACCAATGACAAAGGGGGAGATTGTTAGGACCAGATTTCTGGTCTAAAGTTTATTTGTTGTCTATTGGTTTTCACTAAATAATCATAACTGTTTGATAAGAACTAAGACAGTATTCACAGGTTTCAAGTACCAGTTGCAACCTCAGTTACAACCTACTAAGTAAGTAGTGTTAGGTTTCAAGTACCAGTTGCAACCTACTAAGTAAGTAATGTTAGGTTTCAAGTACCAGTTGCAACCTCAGTTGCAACCACAGTTCCAACCTACTGCTCAGCAGTATTCTGTCTAGTTCTGTAAATCTGCATAACTGTTCTTTATTGATAATTATTTGTTCTAACAGTATGCAGGATATATTCTCATATGATCTTAAAGGTTTAATATATGTATATTGAGAATATCAAAGTGTTAAGGAAAGATGTTTTCTAAAAGATACAAAGAGATTAGTTTATAAGGTTATGTTTCCTTTACTATATATCTCTATTCTTATGTTTGTCCTTATCACTTGTTTCAATCTTTGATCCGTATATATATTCAGTAAAGATGCGTTTAAAGATTGATTGTTATGTGGAGTTGAATGTTTCATATGTTTATAAAAAGATATTATCTTTAAAAGATCTTATCTTTATATGTTTCCTTTCAAAGGAAAAGATTAACTCCTACTTTCAAGCTTGTTACTAAACAGGTATTAATCAAAGATGATTGGAGTCAATCCATGCTGAAGAATCTCGTAATGCTTGGAAAGATTGAAGCCAATCAACCAAGTCAAAAGCAATCAAAAGATATTGAAGATAGAAGATTGTTTTTACTTGCTTAAATACTTAGTAACTTTAGCTTGTAAAAGGTGTGTGTTCTAAATTATAAAAAACCATTCTTGAGAGAATACACGTGAGCTTTTAAAAAGAAAACAATGGTGGGATGCCATTGATTTATATTTGATAGTTATAGAGTAGGAGCAATATAGAGATAGGCAGAAAAACCTAGAGGGAGTCTAAGAGTTTTTCATTAAGACTTGAGTCCTATATTGTAAGCTTTTTATAATATCATAATCTGGGTAAGTGCCCCGGAGACGTAGCCTAGTTAGGTGAACTCCGTTGTTAAATGTGCTTGTGTTCACTTTAAGTACATTTAACGTTTTACAGTTCTGTCTATTAAATACACTTGGTCCAACTGTGGTTGCAACCTCACTTGGAACCTAACTGCAAAACTGCAACTAGAACAGCGGATAGGAATTTCAGAACTGTTACGTGAAATGTCATAATCACCACTACACTTTTTAGAATACATTTAGCATGCAACTTATGTAGCATTATTCCTCCCTAAATTGGCTTGAAATGAAAGATTTAATAACAAAATAGACGTATCTAAAGATTTAAAACCATAAAGTAATGGGAGTATTTTTGGTCTCCAAGGTATTGCAAACTAATTTCGTATCAAAATGGGTTTCCTTAAACAATAAATTAAGACAATATAAGGGTTTTGTTTCTTTTTTCATTTTATGTTTTTCTTATGCAATGCTAAAACAAATATTTACAATGCAAAACATTCTATCCTAAACATGAACAATATATACAAAATTAATAAAGAGCGAAGTTATAGAGTAGATTCACCTTTTGTGTGGTACTAAGCAGAGGAAAACGAGCTAATTTTTAAGAAATTGCTACAGTCAAAAACACATTGACTTGAGTGGTCAGGTCTGCAGCTCCTCATTTTTTGATTAATTCGTCCAAAATCCTTGCGCCAGTCTAACAAAAACACTAAAAGAGAAAATAAAGCGCAAGTGTGACAGAAAATTATATAAAATCCAGAAGTTCTAAAAACTCTCCTAAGTAAGAGATAAAACAAAGACTCAAATATGTCTTTTGGATTTTTCATATATATAAAAAAACAAATGGGGTTTTAAATAACTAATAAAAACACATATATACATAATCTTTCCCCATTTCCGTGAACAACCAACGAAGATGTATCCACTACTTCCAATTAAAACTGATAGTGTCCTCACTGTTGGGAGAGCTAAACCACATCGGAGTTGGTCAACCCAAAGATACTCCATGTGCACTAAATGCAAAACAAATATATACATAAATAGATTGTGGATATATACATATGGAATTGATGGTGGAACGAGGAAGGTACAAGAGGACCTTCGTGCTCTCCTGCCTTTTCACTTTTTGTTACTAATGCAAGATCCTCCTCGGGATTCGAAAGATCTTTTTTTTTCTCTTTTAGGTGGCTCTTTCTTAGATGCGGTCGAGATTATAAATATTCTAATTACGTTTGTTGGCCCGTGTGGCTAAACCTTAGGGGGGTGAATAAGGTTTTAGGCGTTTTTCGCGGAATTAAAATTCTAAGCGCAACTAACAACCCAACTAGCTCAATATATATTTGCGACAATAAATATGCGATAATAATCGATGAATAAATTGAAACATGCGCACAATCGTAAATAATATAAGTTGCGGAAAGTAAATAGTAAGGGAAGAGATTGACACCACGATATATAGAGGTTCGGCAAACCCGCCTACGTCCTCTCCTCGGTATTCACGCTACCGAGTATTTTACTATAATCTTCTTCCCAAAATTACAACCTAACAAGCTAATTGACCGATTAAGCTCCCCCTAACTCTATGAGTATCCCGAATGAAAAGACCTAGAGCTTTTAAGCAACACTCGCTTACAAAGCCTCTACCCGATCACTTGCTCACAAATGATTTTATAATTCATTCTACAATTTTAATCGAAAGTGTATTGCTCACACACAAATATTCTCGAAGTGTTTATAAGATTACATTAAAAGTACACTCAAGAATTTATAAGATTACAAGTGAGAATTGTGTAGTATAAATGCTTTTCTTGCTTTGATCTTATATTGAATTTATATGGAGATTGGGTGTGTGATAGATGTGTTTATGAGAGTTATTTGGGGGTTTTTATAGACCAAAAATGTCTATTGGATCTCTTATGACCGTTTGGAGTGGTTAAGAGCTTTAACCAATGGTTAAAGCCACTTTTTAAAAAAGATAAAAAGCTGTTTTTTTGTGATCTGCACTTTGACCCACCGGTGGATGTCTTCTGACCCATTGGTGGGTGAAATCTTTGCTGGTTCTGGAATATTAACCCACTGGCGGGTTTTGTATACCCACTGGGGTAGTACCTGAGAAAATTCTCATTGTTCTGTCCACTTGACCCACTGGTGAGTTCTGTATTATCCACCGGTGGATGCACCTCCAGATTTATGTGTTGAACTTTCGACTTTGAAATGCTCGTAACTTGTTTGTTCTGACTTCAAATTTACTTCCGTTTGAACTGATGGCTTCGTTATCGAATGCTCTATCATTTTAAAGTCCTAAAATATACATTTTCTATTTTTGAAAAAGACAAAGCATTATATCATTAAATAGAGAAATCGTAAAATCATTAATACATAATCAAAATCAATTATTGAACCCATGGTTCAACAATCTCCCCCATTTTGATTATGACAAAATAATGATGATTTTACAAGTATAAAATATATCTCCTCAATTTTAACAAATCGCATTTCTTTAAATATCATTTTTCTCCCCCTTTGGCATTATCAAAAAGCAATTAAAATTTTTTTGGGGTTTTATGGAGGGTTTTCAAATAAATAACAAAACATGAAAAATGTTATCATGATGCATATGACCCAACTAATCACATATATGTAAAGATTATAGAGTAGAGTTTAGCGAATATGTGATGTCGAGTCCGCTCTCTAATGGCATTTGCATTGAGCGTTTCCAAGTCCAAGTATGTGGTACCATTTGTTGGTATGCCTTCCACTTTTGTCAATCAATGGTACTTTATTTTTTATGGTGGAGTCGTTTTATTGACTTCCATGAATTTCAACAGTGTTGTCAACCAATTTTTGCTTTTCTCCTTTTGAACGGAGATACCTACAACACGAGATTTGTCTTTTTGTCCCCAATTTCTTTTGGGTCCAACATTGTTAGTGACATAGGTCTTTACTATCCATTTTAAATCGCTTCTAGTCACACAAAACCTATAAGGACATCTAGAAGAAATATGCTCATTTCTACTACAATGTACACAATCCATAGACTTTTTTGCATAACGAGAATTATACGAAGTTTTGGAAAAGTTTTTCGGAGTATCCAATTTGGTTTGAAAACCAAAACCTTTTCTATCGTTAAAAGATTTCTGAAAAATCTTGGAAGCACTCCCTTTAGTAAAAACAACCTCTTGTTTAGGCGGAGTAGGAGTTTTAGAAATGTTAGAGGCTTTGACGAAGCGGGTTTTGTTTGAATTAGAACTAATTCAATCATAACCTAAACCACTTTTGTCATTAACATCTTTTTGACAACTCAAAATCTCGTCTAAAACGGTTTTACCTTTAGAAAACTTTGAAATCGTCAAATCAAATTTTTCAATGGAAACAACAAGCTCGTTGTTTTTAATTTTCAAAGTGTCATTCTCGGTTTGTAAAATCTTGAGCTTGTCATTTAAGTTAAAAGCATGAGAGCTCAAAACCTTGTTTTTGCTTGTAACTTTATCGAAAGAATTTTTTAACTCTTCAAATTTTTTTAGTAAATCACAATCTAAAGAAGGTGATTTTGAAATAGTTTTAGTAAGTTTAGACACTTCATTTTTAAGAAAGTTGATCTCGGTTTGTAAAGACTCGTTTTGAACAACGAGATCATTGTTTCTATCTTTCAAGTCTTCCTTTACGTCATCTACATAATGTAAAGAAAATGACGATTTCGGAATAGACTTATTTCTTCATTAAGAGAAGAATTTATCCTTTTAAGAGAGTCGACCTTTTCGACAAGTTTAGGAAACTTTTTGGAGTAAACATCGCACGTATGAAGTAATTCATCATAGGATAGATCATTTACCTCATCGGCTTCGCTTTCACTTGAAGACGATTTGTTGAGTTCATTGTTGTCTTGCATGGCCATATAGCAAGCAAGATGACTGAATTTGTCTTGGTCGGAACTTTTGCTAGAGCTTGAAGTGAGTATTTTTGACTTCTTCTTCCTTTGTTTGCTCTTGTTATATTTGGTGCAATCTCTCACCATGTGGTATTCCTTCCCACAAGTATAGCAAACAAAATCATTAGAATAAATTAAATTATTTGACGATCTACCTTTATGTATGCGTTGGTCTTTTAGCTTGAGCACTTCTTTGACAATTCTTCGAATTTCCATTTGTTCTACACACAAGTTAGAATTGTACAAGTTTACCATAGGGATCTTAACTCTAAAATCGCTAGATTTTTATTTTTTTTTACATGTAAGAGTCTCAGCTCTGATACCAATTGTTGGCCCGTGTGGCTAAACCTTAGAGGGGGGAGGGGAGGTGAATAAGCTTTTAGGCGTTTTTTCGCGGAATTAAAATTCTAAGCGCAACTAACAAACCAAATAGCTCAATATATATTTGCGACAATAAATATGCGATGATAATCTATGAATAAATTGAAACATGTGCACAATCGCAAATAATATAAGTTGCGAAAAGTAAATATTAAGGGAAGAGATTAACACCACGATATATAGAGGTTCGGAAAACCCGCCTATGTCATTTTCTCGGTATTCACGCTACCGAGTATTTCACTATAATCTTCTTCCCAATATTACAACCTAACGAGCTAATCGACCAATTAAGCTCTCCCTCACTCTATGAGTATTCCGAATGAAAATACCTAGAGTTTTTAAGCAACACTCGCTTACAAAGTCTCTACCCGATCACTCGCTTACAAAGCCTCTACCCGATCACTCGCTCATAAATAATTTTATAATTCATTCTACAATTTTAATCGAAAGTGTATTGCTCACACACAAATATTTTCGAAATGCTTATAAGATTACAATAAAAGTACACTCAAGAATTTATAAGATTACAAGTGAGAATTGTGTAGTATAAAATATTTTCTTGCTTTGATCTTGTATTGAATTTATGTGAAGATTGGGTGTCTGATAGATGTGTTTATGAGAGTTATTTGGGGGGTTTTTGTAGACCAAAAATGTCTATTGGATCTCTCATGACCATTTGGAGTGGTTTAGAGCTTTAACCAATAGTTAAAGCCACTTTCGAAAAAGTTAAAAAGCTGTTTTTTTGTGATCTGCACTTTGACCCACCAGTGGGTGTCTTCTGACCCATTGGTGGGTGAAATCTTTGTTGGTTCTAGAATATTAACCCACTGGTGGGTTCTGTGTATCCACTGGTGGGTTCTGTGTACCCACTGGTGGGTAGTACCTGAAAAAATTCTCATTGTTCTGTCCACTTGACCCACTGGTGGTTTCTGTATTATCCACCGGTGGATGCACATGCAGATTTATGTGTTGAACTTTCGACTTTGAAATGCTCGTAACTTGTTTTTTCGGACTTCAAATTTACTTCCGTTTGAACCGTTGGATTCGTTATCAAATATTCTATCATTTTAAAGTCCTGAAATATACATTTTATATTTTTGAAAAAGACAAAGCATTATATCATCGAATAGAGAAATCGTAAAATCATTAATACATAATCAAACGTATAATCAAAATCAATTATTGAACACATGGTTGAACAACGTTTATGTCTCCCGTGACACTTACCTCTACGACAACACACTTACTTTGTTTTTCCCCATAAAACTTTGTTTGAACTTTAAGTTCGCTCGCTCGCCTTTCCTTAGAAGGAATTGATTGGTTGGTTTTAGGAGGTTGTTGCTCAAGAGAAGATGATGAGGAGTCTCGACCTATTTCTATCGATTGGTGATATCTAAGGAATTTTTTGCAGCAATGATCATAGTTTAAAAGATTATACTTTTGCATATATATAAGTTCCTACCCTTCTAGTGGCATCAATAATGAGTTGGATAAAGCACCACTTATTCCAACCCAATGCTCGATAAATCGAATATTGATGGATGCCAAAATTAAGCAGAAATGGGTCGTGGTATTCCCTTATATTATGATTTGTAAGTTTAAATCCTCTCTCCTTTAGACGATCGGTCAACTAACTGTCACCTTGGTCGACTAGCCTATCAAAGTTAATTAGCTCACAAGCTATGCTTTTAGGCTCTGTGACCATCAAATCCTCCATTCGTTTACCAATGTCACAAAGCTTATTTTCATTTAACCTCAATCTAGTTACAACAACTAGTTCATTAAATTCACTTCTAGTTCACCTCCTCCATTTTATTTTCACCAATATCACACACCTCGGTTTTGGGCTGTGTCACCATCACCTCCTCCTTAATTTTTTTTTTTTTTTTACAGATTCTTTAAATCTGATAATTAACATGTTTTTTTTTAAAAACTACTTAGGATTTTAACAATAATAATAATAATAAATAAATAAATAAAATACTACTCCCTTCGTTCCCATTTAATTGTCCGTTACGAAACTACGTGCAATTTTGATTGGCTTATAACTTGTATCAAAATTCTCGAAATAATTTTTTTTAAAATCTAATCATAAAATTTAACATTTGAACTATATGATCAACTTTTGAAAGTTTTCATTCCGAGAATTTTGATACAAGTCTTGGTCGGTCAAATTTGTACGTAGTTTCGTAGTGGATAATTAAATAGGAATGGAGGGAGTACAAATTTAAGATTTATGAGGAGAATTGGGGGAAAAAAAACTAGTTTTAATTATATTAAGGATTAAATCTACTTAGGGAGAATCGTTAGTGGACAAACGTAGGACGTTTGTCGAATTGTTCTCTCCCTATTAATAAATATTAATAATTTTTTAATTTTTTAAATACAAAGGGCCTGACCGGTAAGGATGACCGGTCAAGTCCGAGATTTGCTTTTTGGAAAAAGCAAAAATAGATCAAATGTTTTTTTTTGTTCGCTTTGTAACCCAATTTCCAAGTTCGTTTTGGGAACTAAAATCAACTTAAAATTAAGTCTCTAGGAAAGGCGCCAAAATATTAACTGCCTCTTAAGTGTGTAATTTTTATACACAAAAAGGCCTGGCAAGAGTACGAGTGCAATTGCAATATAAATCATGTAAGTACAAGATCGTTGCACGGAGAACTAACCAACTTCGATATTAGTTTAAGCTTTTCATAGGATTGGGTTTTAATATCTCCCTTTTTCTCTAGCAATCCACCAATATATTTTGTACTAACTCTAAACCAATTTACTAAATAACATGCGAGGGTTGTCAATCCTGAAAAATATAATCTAGCAAATTACGGCCATGTGTTCGATTAAGTGATTTTTCCTAACAATATAAATTATGCAAATAAGGAGTCGTCAATTCACAAACATGCAATAATAAATAAAGTAGTACTAGATCAAACAAATATACAATCACACCATAAAAACCACTACATATACTGAAAAATGATAGTAAATATCAAAGAAAATTAGTTGGCTTGAAAGCTTGCGGTAATAATGCGTGATGACAAAAGTATCCCAAAATATATTATAAAAGCAAGATTTTTTTTAAAGAGAAGGGATAGAGCTTTTTAGCTCTGAAAAAATGAAAATACTGAATTACGTGTGTGAAATTCGGAGGTTTTGGGATGAATATATATCCAAACTGTAACAAACTTATTATTTACTCAAGCCTTTTCGGTAGCTCTACTTGAACACGACCAAGTAAGACGGTGAGGGTGGATGACACGAATGCCGCTTAAAAACTGTCCTCATTATGATAGGTACTATCCGTCTATATCTTTCTTAGACATCGTATCCAAATAGGTGAGCTTAGTTGGAAAAAATTAATAATTATCCAACTTAAATGAGAATATATACTGTTTTGCAAATTTACATATATTATACATAACAACAGTAATAATATTACATGACAGTGATTATTAACATGACAATTCATAAATTAATTCAATTAACATGCAATGCTATTTACTAGCCAATTAATCAATTATCATGTATGTATTTATGTAGATATGGGCCGAATTTTATACACATACGAACATATATACTGTTTTAAATTTAGATACACACCACGATCACTAGTGTAATTTAATAAAATATATTCAGTTATTAAAAGATATTACATGAACAGTCCAAAAATTAGGTGCGTTCCACAGTTAAGCCCCTACTCTTTTTGAATTAACATGTATGGTTTTACAGATTTTATACTATCAACGTAAACAAATATGGGATCTTGATTCATATACTATCAGACTAATGACACGTGTATTAGATTATCATGCAATAGTATATAGTACTCATATATTACGGTTGATCAGTTACGTGCAACATATAGCAATGTTTTTTCCATACACAATCGTCACACACACACAATAACTATGATTTGCGTTTACTATGTAATTTTTATATGCAAATCAAATACTTTCACATATGCAAATATGCAATTTAGCCGTAACATTTAATTCTGCTTAATGGTTATTATTAATTAACGTGCAGTAGGTATACTTGCATACGCAACTAATATTACTAGAAAACACTAACATGTTATTATTATAAGTAGTATGCAGTAGCTTCTAACAATGTACACATGGCATGTTATGTATCGTAGAATTAGTACATTACACATGTCAGGTTGTTTATTTGTAAAGCATGCAACGTATACATAGACGGTAACACATGCAGGCTATTCGCAGCAGGCAATGGGCTGTTTCATATGCAAAAATTGTCATTTCGTCTCATCCGGTATCGATTTGGAGTTAGGTGGCTCGCAGCAAGTTCAAACTTGTTTCGCTATATCTCCGATAAGATGTGGAACTCATCATCTCGTCTCGATGGTTGTGATCCGATAGAGCCGGGCTGTTTTGATCATGGGTTTTGGGTTTTGAGGCTGTGATTTTAACAGAGCCATTTTACAATTATTGTTTATGGTACTAATCCACGTATATGCTTATATGTTAATTTTCTTTATATTCGATTGCGGGCAAATTGATCATTTTGGTTATAGTCATGTTATAATACGAGTCATATAGAACGCGGATAACTTTACTTTAGGAAATGTGCTCGGTCGGAGTGTTTTTGGGGTCGGATAACTTAGTAGGGCTGTTTGGTCGGGTCATTTAGTGTGTTGACACCCCGGTCGTAAATTCAGCACCAAATTGAGTTGAATCATTTGAGCTAACTGACATTTTCTCTACTTAGGGTTTGGTATGTCATGTGTTTTCTTTTGTTGTACGAAATATTGTAAATTTTTTTAGTATCGAGCAGGGCCTTTTGACTTGTATATCGAATTTATGTATTTTATTATTATTTTACATACCCATTTGGATTGTTACGTATATTCTAATATCGTCCCGACTATTGTTATACGTTTGACAAATCTTGTATAGCTAGGAGTACGGTTGGAGCTTTTGTGGCTATGTTTTAAGCATGAATGGCTATCTTTTGAGTATTGGGTTGGCTTCCGGTTGACCGTCCTACGCCAATTATGGTCTGCACGCTATGCTTAGTTCATTTGATCATACTCTGCTTCGACAGGTGCACTTGACGAATTTTTTTAGTTTGATAGTTGAAATGATTTTAGTGCGTATATCTCTCCCGTTTGGCGTATTTTGTTTTACCCATGATGGATTTGGACAGTAGTACCTGAGTAGGAGGCTTCATAACACTCTAAATGGTTTTGTGTTATGCATTTTTTTGTTTACTTATCCTCTCAGAGTATGTTTTAGGGACACCTGAGTTCTGTATTCTGGCCTTTAAAAAAAAAGACGATAAACATGCGGTTACCGCGTTACGAAAATAAAATTGGGTTTTGAAAATTAATGTACGTTTTGCATAGTATGTTGGTGAAACTCGATAAAAAAATAATTAAAATCCCAATTTTGTAATGGTAAGTGGAGTAGAGTCCAATGAGTTTAGCATGTCACTAAAAATGTCATTTTCATAAATATATAAAATACAAAAAACACCGCCATAAAAACAGCAAGTCTGTTGCCATCTCTCTCTCTCTCTCCTACTCATATGATTAATTGTAATTTTTTTAATTTCATTTAACTTTTAATACTTCTTTCATACCAACCTTGAGCCATTTTTCGTTACTCATATGATTAATTATTATTTTTTTAACTTATGTTTATATTCAGGAAGGAAACTAAACTACTTGGTCAATGTTTATTTGTATAAATAAACAGCTTAGTTAATGATTATTTCTATTAAGTAAATAAAATTGTTTATTGCAATTCCATTTAAAAAAGTTGTTTACATTAAAATGGTAATAAAGTTGCTTAGTTGAATTCTATTGTGTGTTTTTTAACTTATGTTTAGTTACAGGAAGGAAACTAAATTTAGTTAATGTTTATTTCATTATTTGTATATATAAACAGCTTATAAGAGCTCAGCATATGTTTGATAAAATGCCTGCTAAGATATAACTTCCCACTTATTATTTCGTGAGTTTAGAGCATTCACTTAATTAATGTTTGCATATTTTTAGAGAGTGTCTAGCTTTCTGAAACGGTGTTTTTAAAAAGCAAAATCTTAGCTAAAACATTTTTGTAAGAGATATGCTAAAAGCGTATAGAGCGTAAGCTTTTAACAACCTAAAAAGCAGAAAAACGAGCTTTTAAAAATCTTTGAACAAGCTTTTATCGAGCTTTTTCACTACCAAGTTTGCTTTTTAAAACAGTGCTAGTAAGATCATTATAATCTTATACGTTGAACTTCACTAGTTAGTGTTTGTTTGGACTTTTAGGGTAAAATAGAATCTTCATTGTGATTTTGTTTGTGTTGTATCAAGAAATGTGTTCTTTTGAAATGCATGCATATTACACTGTTTTTAGAGAAGAAACTGAATAATAAGGCCTTGATTGTGCCCTTTTGAGCAAGTAATAGTCACTCAGTTACTCGACGAGATTAACAAGATTGATTCTTGATGCTTCAATCTGTAACTAATGTTTGTTAATTTTTTGTTTGTTTTTTCCTCTTCATTAAAGATACAGTTTTTTCTTTCAATGTTATCATGTCTGTGGCTCTCTAAGAAATTTCTTGACTCCGCCCCAGGGAATTAATTTTTCTTTATTTTCATGCTGTAGGATTTAATTATTGATGAAATTCCAATGTCGAATCGAGCTCAAAGAGATCCTAAGAAAACCAACACTAGTCTATCGAGGAGCTGTTCTCCTCCTATTTCTAATAGCCTCCTTCTCTTTAGTCATATATTCCACCTACAACACGCGTAGACCCTTCTTTCGCTGCTCTAAATGCGACGATAGTACCACGCAAGATTTTCGATCCCTCTTCGAAGCGGAGCTCAACAACATTACAAACCAACTCTACCCAGATTATTGGGAGGAAGATGATGACCCTTTAGCCACAAATATATCCCACATCATTTTTGGGATAGGTGGGTCGGTCACCACATGGAAAGGTCGCAGACATTATATCGAGTCATGGTGGAAGAAGAATGTGACACGTGGGTTTGTATGGTTAGACGAAAGACCTGACAATTGGCCTGAAAGTTCGCCACCATACAAGGTCTCGGAGGAATACTTCACCCTGTCCAAATACACCAGCTCCAATATTTCGGCTGTTCGTATTGCAAGGATAGTTGTGGAGGCTTTCCGGGCCGGGTTACCGGGCATCAGGTGGTTTGTCATGGGTGACGACGATACGGTGTTCTTTACTCAGAATTTGGTTTCCGTGCTATCGAGGTTCGTTTTTTAGTTTTTTTGGAAATGATGACAGTTGCATTATCTTTGATTATGTTTGTTCGTTTATATTTGAACCCTTCAAGATCCTTCTTCTGTGGTTTTTTGTACAACAGACTTATCCGCACAGTATATTAAGTCATCTATGAATGGCTCTGACATATAGAGGAGACTAATAAATCTTTATAAAATAACAATTGTAAGTTGATAAGCACTGTAGGATGATAATACAGATAATTATGCGCCTTCATATCGCGAAGCGCACTGAATATTGGTTAACTCTTTACTTAATCCATTGGAATCCATGTTCTCATAAATGCTTGGAATTCAATATTTATAATTCTTATTCGCAGTATGCCATTTACATATGTTAATTTTTTTTTTGCCACTATTATTAGATACGATCACCGTGAGATGTACTACATTGGTGCTAACTCCGAGAGTGTGGAGCAAAACGTCATCCACTCCTATGACATGGCATTTGGCGGTGCCGGTTTCGCCATTAGCTATCCTCTCGCTGAGGCACTGACAGATAAATTGGATGGCTGTCTTGATAGGTACTACGAGTTCTACGGCTCAGATCAGAGAATATGGGCGTGCATTAGCGAGATTGGTGTTTCTCTAACTACAGAGCCTGGTTTTCACCAGGTAAGCATAAACCCTAGAAAGAATTAACCGGTCTTAAACAAATAGTACCAAGTCCTAACGGCTATACGAGAAAGACTAATTACCAATATACTAAAAAGCTCGAGTCAAATCACTTTTAATAAAAAAGATTTACAAACTTCACGATTTTGACATGAAGTTTGAAAAGCTCAAAAAATTTACGCTTCACCATGTTAAATCTCATATACCTTACCATTAAAATGTCTCGTAATGGTAAGGATGGGTAACTCTTTATAAATAACAGGTTCGATCATTATCTAGTCAATGTGGGATAATATACTCTAACAAAAAAAACACGCCTCGACCTTAAATTGCTGACCTTAAACTTTACAGAAGAATGGATGAATGTAAAAGGAATAAATAAACAAAGTTGTGCTTGGCCTACTTTATTACTCTCGACGTCTCATTTATATTTTAACTTCTTTTTTCACATAGATTAATAAGAATCAATGAAATGTTCTCGAAACTCTTACATTTAGATATTGTTTTCAGTTCTCTATGATATACCCATAATTTAACACATTACTAAAACCATTTCTAATTTATATCCGTTGGAACCCATTTTAAAAACAGTGCATATTAGTAATGTAGAATCCTTTACAGTCCCCCCTAAAAAAGAATGGATATACTATGGAATGAATGTAAAAGGAATACCAGACAACTTTTGCAGAAGAGTGGAAATGTTTCGAGGAACGTTATACTGTGCATCTTAAGATTGTCTTTCAAGTCGTGTAGAAACTAGAGATGACTACTGGCAACTTTTTAGGGCATGCTTTTTGGCAAACTCAACCAAATTGAGGATTGCCAAAGTTTCTGATACTAGTTAATGATTGTTTCTGGTATCCATTACAGATGAAGTTAGAATCATCAAATGCACCTAAGAAATCTACCTTATGCGTTATCTTATGCGGCGTTGTTGGTTACCGTTAATAATTTCAATGTGTAGTAATCGAAGTTATCCAGTTCAGTGATTAAGGAAAGTAACAGCTTCTACAGGTTAACAAAATAACAAGTCTAAATCCGAAAGTTTTCTTATGTAATTTATTCTTTTCATGTGAATCTTGTTTTATTTTAAAAAATCCAGTTCAGCAATAAAATTAATAATAATGAAACAATAAAAAGTGCAAAGTTAGATTTCAGGTAATTTGAAATGCTCTTTACTTATGACTAAGCTTCATGAAATAAATTGTCCTAGTTGTACGAACTAGTTTACATCCATCGGTCTCTCTTTATCTATGTATTTTGATAACAAGCCAAAATCTTTTCGAGCGGAAAAGAGGTTTGCTCATGACCAGCTAGTTTACACTTCACAAAGCAATTTCTATATATTTCCTCATGTTCGGTTCTTTCAGAAATAAGCACGGAACACATCATGAGCCGAACACGACAATTGTCACAAAGGTCAGGGTCATTATCATCCTAGTAGGAAGGATACAACAACGTCATGTAAATGTTTAAGACTTAGAAGTAGAGTGCTGTTCTCATTAGTCCCCTGCAATTAAATTTTGATTTCGTAGGTATATTATACCAACAGTAAAAAGAAAATGAAATTTCAACAACTTCCTGCATTTTTCACAAAGTGGTTTGTTCTTTTTAGTTTCACTCGGATGTCATAAATGAACCCAAATAGTGTATGAGGTTTGGTAACGTTTCTTTTCAGATCGATTTGAGAGAGGACATATACGGTTTTCTAGCGGCTCACCCAAGAGTGCCCCTCGTATCTCTCCACCACCTAGACTACGTAGCACCACTCTTCCCAGGTCGGACACAAATAAAATCCGTTCAAACCTTGATACAAGCATCACGTGTTGATCCGGCCCAGACTCTTCAACAGACTTTTTGCTATGACCTCACTCGTAATTGGTCCATTTCCATCTCATGGGGCTACACTGTTCAGATTTATACATCTCTTGTAAGGCCAACTGATCTAGCAACCCCACGACAGACTTTTAAGACATGGAGGAGTTGGGGAGATGGACCCTTTTCTTTCAATACACGCACAGTGAGTACGAACCCATCGGAGCAGCCGCTATTCTATTTACTGGAAACGGTTAAAGAGGTTGCTAAGGGTTGGGCATTGAGTACTTATACCATGAATGCAGTTGAGTATCGAAAGAAGTACAACAATAGTGGGATAAATGTGAAGAGGGTTGCCGTTTTATCACCAAAAATGGATCCTCGAGAGATGAAAATGGTAACTCTATCTCTTTATCCTTCTGTAAGCATATGTAATCATTGTGCTAATAGTAGTTTAACCTTAAAATGCGGCGTTTAATACTCCGTACCACACAGCTATGTTGCACATATATGTATACAATTATGGGTATGGTATCCGACATGATACAAATTAAGCCGATATGAAAACTTATAAAATTTAGGATGTAGTACCGCTAGGATAAGACTTGTACACTATCAAACGAAGAAAAAAAAATCTAACTAAAAAGAAAGTCTAAATTCATACATCTTTCCAATGGGATGAGCTATCCGCTGTCTTTTTTTGTGCGATCTTATTTGAACGACTTCCACTTCATTTGACTTTTGTGATCAACTAACCTTCTTTTACTTTTTGATCACTTATGGTCTACGCAAGTCTTAATTAGACTCAGCATACCGGATTAGTTCTAACAGATTTACTTTCACACATGTATATAGTTCAGTTTTTTGTTTTTCAAAATTTGGTTCAGCAGTATCGGATACCGTACTGCTATCCGGTCCGTCGCAGATGTGATTGCCGTAAAGTAGAGAAAGTCGATGATACTTAAAAAATGCCTAGTAGATACTTTTATTCAATATCCCCTATCCGTTCTTGTTGGTATTTGATGGTACTTAACTGGGCGCGTATTTTTCCAGTCCACCTTTCTAAATCCAGTCCAAAATCGGAATTCCGAGTTACAAGTAACTCTGATTTTGGACTTTGACCGAGTTGACTTTTCTCAAAACATCAAAATTTTAAAAAAAGAATGTCGAATTATAGTTTTTGGATCATGTTTCTAATTTTAATAACCGATTTCAATAATTCTACAATTTTTTTTATTTTTTTTGGAGACTAAATTTTTTGATTATTTTGAAAAAATGTCAAATAAAAAAGTCAACCCAGTCAATGTCAGAGATCTGAGTTACGACTTAACTGGATCTACTCAAGTATAGTGTCTAAAGAGTATCAGTAGCAGACATTAAGGTTTACCGTTTTTAAAATTTTCACCAAGAGTTTTCTTTTTAAGTTTGTACACAATATACTAAAAGAAAATTAGGATTTGTCTCTATGTAGTATTTTTTAAGGATAAAATTAAATTACTTCTATGTGATTGTCTCTGTAGATTTTTTTTTATTTTGTTCCTGAAAATTAGAGGGGATTTTTGTCCGTTCATTTCACTAAAATGTATTGTTTAGAGACAAATTTTGATTATCTCTAAATCAATTCTCTCTAAATCCTTTTTTTTTTGTAATGATATATCCACTTGCAAACAGCCACGCTTCGGTCCGGTTCGGTTTTGGGGTAAACCGAAACCAAAATTGAAATTTTAGTCGGTTCAGGTCCCGGTTCGGTTCAGACTTGTGTTTCAGTTCAAAGTTTTGATTATGTTCAATGGTTTTGGTTTATGCTTGTTAATTTTATTTTCTTGTCAATTTAAACAAGATAAAAACTTAATAACATTTTTAAAAATAACATTTACATAAGTAGTAACATTCGAGTTTATATAATGTATACATTATAGTAATATTATACAATATAACTAAAGTAATTATCTAATGTATACATACTTCATATAAGATCGGTTTTAAATCCGGTTCGGTTTTACATTTCGGTTTCGGTTTTAAATCCGGTTCGGTTTTAACTTTTGGTTTCTGTTTCGTTTTCGGTTTAATTTCAAAGAACCGAAACCGAACCGAATTATGGTTCCGATTACAGTTCGGTTCATTACATTGTAAATTTAAAACCGAACCGATCGGTTTCCGGTTCAGTCGGAAAACCGTATTTATGCCACCCCTACTTGCATATATGAATCTAATTTTTGTGTTAAATGTGAAAAAAGAAACTGCAAAACTCATAAGCATGAGCGATGCAACTTTAGCTACGGGTACCCAAAAAAATAAAGTTCTTGTAAGCCTGTATGTTTGTCATTGAAAATTTTCTTGTGGATGAAACTTTTTTTTTTTTAAACTTGGGATAAAAAGTCGCATTTTGTACAGGTATTGCGAAGACGTTCCTGCCAAATAATCAAAGGTTTGAAGAAGAATATTATGTTAGTAAAGATCAAACGAGACTTTTTGGGGAGAGGTTTCCGTAAATAGCGCCAGCTTGAAGTGGTAACGCACTAATTTCACACACAAAAAATCGAAAGATATAAACCTAGGGAAGCGGTCATCTTCTTTTTTAAATGTCTGATATGATGAAAAACAACACACAACATATCTACTCTTTAACAAAAATCTTATCCTCACACCTGTTATCCGATGAAGCTGTCAACAGTGTCTGCTCATCGGGGAGATGAGGAAGACAAAACTTCCAAGGGTGAACGACTCGTCAGACTTAAAACGTGTTATAAATAAAATCATTTTTAACCTAGCAAGAGTACTAGTGTCGACCGTAGTTTTATAAGATAAATAAGATTCGTTCCACGGAGATAGTATTAATTAGTTTAAATACTATTTAAGATGCGTTTTTAATTCTAGGGTTTATCAAGATATGGCTCGTGCCCTTGTTTTAAATATAAGTTTAACTACTCTAAACTATACTAGCATACAAGGATAAATAATTGCAGAGGTAAGAAGTGTCAAGTCTCGCCTTGCGACTAACTAACAAGTATGCAAATAATTAAAATAAACAAAAGACGAATAAAAGATAGGGCAGAGTTTACTTGTAAAATAAATTGCAAGTAGAAAGATGTATGAACCTAGTAAAGTGACAATGGAGGAACACCCATAGTTAGCCCACAATGGTGAATAAATTATGAATGAATAATTTATTAGAAGGAAATATTTTTAGAGAGAAGGAAGAAAGAAAAATAAAACGAAAATAATGGCTCTCGTTAATAAAAACAACCTACAAAAATAATGTAGGCTTAGGTCATTTATACAAGTCAGCACGGAAAATTCCAGACCTAAACCATAATATTCTGTGATTCGAATCAGACATTGTTTGACCAATTAAATTGCGACACGTCATTAATTTATGACGACGGAAGATCTCTTATTCGGATCAGCTGGCAAAGAACTGAATTTTATTTCCTTTTTGATTAGATTTATTGCTTACTCACCAATTCTAGCTCCTTCGACCAAATTTAAGCTTCTCATTGTCTTCTTTTAGGTCTATTAGCTTTTTCAACTTGCGTCTTGAGTACTTTCATTTCATTTATTCACATATATATGCACCTAAAAAGGGCAATTTTCACTAAAATTAGATTAATGGTCTCAAAAGTACATTAAAAAAAATGGTAAATTAATATAATAATACCCATTTACGCATTATAAAGTTGGATTTAATATCATAATTATGCCTAAAAATGACATTTCTAAATCGAATCAACAACATCTAAAATTAAAATAAGGGGTTAGTACAATGATTTTTGGGTCTATGTACAAAACTGTAATCATATTTTTAGATAATTGGAAGAGTGGAAGAGTCTGCTGTGAAAATGAATAACTTTACTCGTCCGTTTCAATTTAGAGGGGTGCTTTAGAAATCTATATTTAACAAAAGTTGATGAGTATACTTATACTGTCAAAAAAAAAACCTATAGTATTTGTCGTCAATTTCCCCTATTTTAGTTTAAATCAATACTTTATGTTTTTTTTTTCAAAGTGCAGAGAAGACTCATAAGTTTTGTTTTTATTGGTGATATAGAAGCTGTGTGTAATGTTTATATATTTACTAGTATCAATTCTGTAAATATCGGTAAACTAATGGACTAGTTAGTCATTTATTTTTTTTATATAAATTAAATAGTTAGTTAGCACTGTTCATACTGTAAAAATACTTTGATCTGAGATGAATAAAATACAACTTTCATTTTCATTTCTTGATTTCACTTTCTCTCTCTACATTCGATAAAGAAGGAGACGAATTCTCTCTCTTAACATGATATGAGAGCAGAAATGCACGATCTAGAGAGAGACTGGGTTTATTTTCTCCTTAACCTTTGTCTCTACGAATAGGAATTGGGTTTTTTCTCTGTTATCTGAGAAATTTAATAGGGTTTTGTTCGCGAATCGATCAAAATAAGGTTTGGTAATATCACATTCTGTGAAATTAGGGATTTGTAATAGCTGCTTAACTGGCAGTTGATTGATTCTCTGGTAATTTGGGGTTTTATTAAAAATTGTGAATCCAGCAAATAACAGTGTGTAATAGTGCCTCTAATAATGTGAATAGTCTATATTTTGTGAATATTAATGACATGAATGGGAGTAGTTTGGTGAATCCATTGTTGAATGGTGACAATTATCACACATGGAAACGAGCTATGGAGATATTGATTGGTGTTAAATATAAAAAAAGGGTTTTTATTGATGGGAGTTTGATCTGCCCAGATGAAGGAACTAGCTTGAATATAGTCTGAAAAAGATGCAATCTTATAGTAATTTCTTGGATATTAAATTCTGTAATATGCCAGAAATTGTACATAGAAAATGCTTTAAAAATGTGAAAAACACTTGAAGAAGGCTATGCACAGGGAAATGAACCTATGGTATTTGAGTTGCATCAATCTCTACACTCCTTAAATCAGAATGATTTAAGTATTGTTGCTTATTTCACCAAGCTAGAAGGGCTATGGACTGATCTCAATAACTTGGGCCCATTGCCACAGTGTACTTGCAATGCTATTGCTGAATGTAGTTGTCAGTTTATTGAGAAGTTACAGAAAAGAGAGGACAATGTGTTTACAATGTTCTTCTTAATGGGGGCTTAATGATACCTATTCTGCTGTCAGGGGGTAAATTTTGATAATGAAACCATTAACTGCAATAAATGAGGTGTTTCAGATGTTGATACAAGAAGAGAAACAAAGAATGGTTGGGATGCATAATAAAAACCATGAAGAATAGTTGGCTACGGGTGTGAACTATAAGAATCTTAAGCCAATGGGGAATCAAAATCATGAAGAACAGTTGGCTATGGCTGTGAAGTATAAGAATTTTAAACCATTGGGGAATCAAAAGAGCAATCTAAGATGCTCTTATTGTAATGGTATAGGTCATGTGAAAGACAATTGTTACAAACTCCATGGTTATCCACTAGGTTAGAGGTTTGGTAAAGAAGGAAAAGATGGAAGAAAGGGGTTTGTCAATAATCATAGGTCTACAGGAACTTATAACTGAACTCATAGTGCAAATCAAAGTGAGAATGGCTGATAATAGTTATGGGGGTAAAAATGAGTCTTCTTATTGTAATAATCCTCACCCTGGTGAGAGCTACGGTATGAGTGCATCTCAGTATACTGATCTATGTAACCAAATCAAGAGAATAGTTATACAATCACCTCTTGATTGTGCTAATGTGGGAAGTTCTACTTCAAGGGCCAAAAGAGTAGCTACTCCACCAAAGTTCTCAAATCTAACATTTACCAATATGACAAGTATGACACAAGTTTTAACTTACTATACCCGTGCCTTTTCTCTAAGTTCATTGAGTAAAGAAATAGTAGCACATTGGCTAGTAGTTACGTGTGCAAGTGAACACATGGTTTGCAATGAGAGATTTTTAATACCTGATAGCACTCAAACCATAAATTATGTGGTCCATCTACCTAATGGGCAAACTGTAGAAGCAACTATGAAGGGAAATGTTATTTTTTATTCTGGGTTTATATTGAGGAATGTCTTATGCATACCAAGTTTTGGTTTCAATTTGATTTCTACAAGTAAACTAACCAGAGATCAATCCTGTTGTATATACTTTTTCTCTGGTGGAAAGTGATTGGTGGAGCAAATGAAAGTCAAGGCTTAGTGAGATTGAGTCAACAATAGGTTTTGCAGGACAAGTTGCAAGTGATTCTTCTATTTTGTGGCATCTCAGATTGGGGCATGCTTATTTTGAGCAAATGAGTACTTTGAGAAGTGTAATTCCTTGTGTAAATATCAATAATAAAAGACCATGTGATGTTTGTCAGCTATCCAAAGAGCACAAGTTGTCTTTTCCTCTTAGTAGTAGCGAGAGTTTAGAACCTTTTGATCTAGTTCATATGGATCTTTGGAGAGCTTACGTTGTAAAAGCACTTGGCGGTTTTAGATTCTTTTTGACTATAGTGGATGCTGGTTCAAGATGTACTTGGATTTATTTGATAAAATCAAAATCAAATACATGTACCGTTATTCCTGCTTTTTATGAAATGGTACTAAACCAGTTTGGAAAAAGAATAAAGGTACTAAGAAGTGACCAAGGTACTGAGTTTTTCTTAACTGATTTTTATGCAACTAAAGGAGTTATTCACCAAACTAGTTGCGTTGACACCCCTCAACAGAATGGAGTAGTACAAAGCACCAACACTTAAAAAATGTTGCTAGAGCATTAAGATTTCAAGCTAAGTTAGCATTACAATTCTTGTGAGATTGCATTCTGGGTGCTGCTTATATAATCAATAGGTTGCCTAATAAAATTTTAAATAATAAAAGCCCATATGAAGTATTGTTCAATAAAGTTTCTGCTTATGACCATATGAGAGTAATTGGTTGTTTGGATTATGCTAGTACTCTGAAGAGAGATAGAAGTAAATTTGATCCAAGAAGTAGAAAATGTATATTTGTTGGATATCCATTTGGTATAAAAGGCTACAAGATGATGGATCTGGAGACTAAACAAGTTTTTGTCTCAAGAGATGTAGTATTCTATGAATATCATTTCCCTTATAATACAAGTAATTCCTCTTGTTGAACCATGATTGATTTTGATTATACGTGTAATTATGTATTAATAATTTTACGATTTCTCTATTCGATGATTTAATACTTGACATTTTCTAAAAAGAGAGAATGTATATTTCATGACTTAAAATGATAGAGCAATTAATAACGAAGTCAACAGTTCAAACGGAAGTCGATTCGGAGTCCGAACGAGTAAATTAGTGCACCCACTCATGGGTCTTACAGACCCACCCGTGGGTCAAGTGGACAAAACAAAAACAAAAAATCCCATGTACCACCTACCAGTGGATTATACAGAACCCACCAGTGGGTTAAAATTCCAGAACCAACCAAGTTTTCACCCACCAATGGGTCAGAAGACACCCACTGGCGAGTCAAAGTGCAGATCACAAAAAATAACATTTTAACTTTTTCAAAAAGTCGCTTTAACCGTTGGATAAAACATTTAACCACCCCAAACGGTCATTACACATCCAATGGACAATTTAGCTCTTCAAATACATCTAAATCTCTCTCCAAAACACACCAATCACACACCCAATCTCAATAGCAATCCAATCCAAGATCAAAGTAAGAAAATATTTTATACTAAATATTTATCACTTGTATTCATATAAATTATTGAATGTAATATTATTGTAATCATATAAACACCAAGATATTATTTGTTTGTGAGCGATACACTTTCGATTCAAATTGTAGAGTGAATTATAAACTTATTTGTGAGCGAGTGATCGAGTAGAGGTTTTGTAAGCAAGTGTAACTTAAAAGATGCATGTCTTTTCATTCGGAATACTCATAGATTTAGGGGGAGCTTAATCGTTCATTTAACTCGTTAGGTTGTAATATTGGGAAGAAGATTATAGTGAAATACTCGGTAGTGTGAATACCAAGGAGAGGACTACGCGGGTTTGTTAAACCTCTATATATCGTGGTGTCATCTTTTTCCTACTCTTTACTTTCCGCATCTACATTATTGTTTGTGTGAATGCTTTAACTTTAATATTGATTATTATTGCACAAGTTTATTGATTGCGTAGCTTAATCTCGTTAGTTGGGTTGTTAGTTGCGCTTAAGTTTTAATTTCGCAAAAAATGTCTAAAAGCTTATTCACCCCTCTAAGATTTAGCAGCTTACGGGCAACACCTCTTATTCTGAATCTCCTACTATGTTCAATGATTCTAGTGTTTCTCATGTCTCTAAAGACTTAGAAGAATCTCATTTTACTGAAAATGAAGTTTGAATTATGTTGGCCCGTGTGCTAACCTTAAAGGGGGGTGAATAAGGTTTATGGCGATTTTCGCCTAATTAAAAATTCTAAACAACTAACACCCAACTTATGCAAATTCTAAACTTAAGCGTTTAATATACTTAATGAAATGCTAGAAATCATAAACGCAAGCAAGAATATAAGCAATAATAAAGTTGCGGAAAGTAAAAGTTTAGGGAAAGAAGATGACACCAAGATTTATAGAGGTTCGGCAAACGGCCTACGTCCTCTCCTCGGTACTACCGAGTAATTCACTATAATTCTTCTTTCGGATTTTACAAACCCTATCGAGCTCAATCGACCGATTGGCTCACCCTCTACCCGGGGTTCCTACTCTTGATACAAGTGCAAGAGAACACGTCTACGAGTCTACGACTCCCCCTCAATTTATGAGTACCCGAATGAAAAACCTAGAGCTTTTAAGCTTCACTTGCTTACAAAGCCTCTACCCGTTCACTCGCTCACAATTGAGTTTATAAAACACTCGATACAATTTTGTTACAAAAATGTAACTACACTCACTATTCTATTTGCTTCTAAATAAGCTAATTGGTGAGTCTTGGTTGTTGATCGAGCTTGAGTCGCTTTCTTCTTTGATTTCCTGTTTTTCGAATATTTTCACCAAAATGGTGATAAATTGGGTTTTTATTGAAAGAGTTATTTGGATGATTGATTTGTATTGTAATTGGTGAGTTAGAAAGAGAGATTGGGTGGTATTTATATGCCAAAAGGTCTGTTTTTCCGTTTGTGACCGTTGGCAGTGGTTGAGGCTATTTTTCAGAGTTTTAAGCTATTTTCCAGAAAAAGCTGAAAAGCTGTTTTCGAAATCTGCAGAAAACGATCGGTCGTTTTCTACAGTCGATCGGTCATTTTCCAGAAAACGATCGGTCGTTTCTGAAAAAACGATCGGTCGTTTTTTCGACCTGCTCACTGGAAGAATTTGGACTAAAAACGATCGGTCGTTTTTGTCCAGTCGATCGGTCGTCTGTTCTTCTGGCAGTTTTTCCGGTCTTCTTCGAAAGCCCATAACTTCTTCGTTTTAGCTCCGATTCTGGTTCCGCTTGAACCTGTGGCTTCGTTTTTCCGAGCTCTATCTTTCTGGCGTTCTGCAATTTACAAATTCTCTTTTTGGAAAAAACAAGCATTATATCATCCAAATAGAGAAATCGTAAAATCATTAAAAACATAATCAAAGTTATAATCAAAATCAATTATTGAACCCCATGGTTCAACAAATTAGAAGACAATCTATCAGAGAGAAACATGTGCCATCTTATCTAGATGCTTATAAGTGTAATTGTGCAAATAGTGACCCTCATATTTATAAATTTCATTGAAATGATAAAATGTCTCCGGCACACTAAGCTTTTTGCTTTGCTATATCAGAAACACAAGAACTCAAGACCTATAACGAAGCAGCGAAATTCCCTAAGTGTATTGAGGCTATGAAATAAGAAATAGCTGCTCTAGAGTTGAATAAAACTTGGTTTCTTACTCCTTTGCCACCAAGGAAGAACCTATAGGGTGCAAGTGGGTATATAAAATAAAACATAACTCTGATGGGAGTATACAAATGTACAAAGATAGATTGGTAGCCAAAGGGTACACACAAGAAAAGGATGATTATGATGCTACTTTCAGTCATGTAGCCAAAATGACTACTGTCAGACTTTTATTGTCTATTGTTGCTATCAAAGGTTGGTATTTGGAGCAGTTAGATGTTACAAATGCTTTTCTGCACGGTGACTTGAAAGAAGAAGTCTACATGATGTTACCACCTAGATTTGCACAATCAGGTAGCTCTTTAGTTTGCAAATTGACTAAATCTCTAGATGGTCTCAAGCAAGCAAGTCGACAATGGTTTAAAAAGCTGACCACCGCTCTTGTACATTTTGGTTTTCTACAGTCAATTGCTCATAGTTCTTTGTTTACCATCAAAAGGGGTGAGTCTTTTCTTGCTTTGCTAGTTTATGTTGATTACATAATCATAGCAAGTAATGATAATATGCTAGTTGCCGATGTCAAGAATTACTTACATACCACTTTTAGAATAAAAGAATTGGGTGTTTTGAAATATTTCTTTGGAGTAGAGATAGCTAGATCCAACAAAGTGATTAGTCTATGTCAAAGAAAATATACTCTTGATTTACTTCATGACATGAGTTATATGCATTGTGTTCCAGTTAGCTTCCTTATGGAGACAAATTTAAAATTGAGCAAGAATGCTTTGGATCCTTTACCTGATGCAAAAATATATAGAAGACTCATAGGTAGACAGACTGCTTTACTTGACCATCACACGTCCTAATATTGCTTATTATGTTAATACTCTTAGCCAGTTTATGGAGAGACCTTGCAAGTCCCATTATGCAGCAGCTCTAAAAGTACTTAGTTATCTTAAAGGCACCCCTTCTTAAGGCCTTTTTTAGTCTTCCTCTACTAATCTGAAATTGAGAGGTTTTACTGACTCAGATTGGGCTTCTTGTGTTGACACAAGATGATCAATAACATGCATGTGCATGTTTGTGGGTGATTCCCTTATTTCTTGTAAGAGTAAGAAGCAGAATGTGGTGTGTAGGAGCTCTACAGAAGCTGAATATAGAGCAATTGCTAGTGGTGCATCAGAGATTGTTCGGTTATTGAAAATATTTAGAGACTTACATGTACCAATGGTTTGACCAGCTATTCTCTATACAGATAGCAAATCTGCTTTATTTAGCTAAAAATCATGTCAATCATGAACGAACAAAATATACTGAGATTGATTGCCACTATATTAGAGAGCAATTGCAAAATGGAGTGATGCACTTAGTCCATGTTTAGTCAGCAGATCAGGTTGCTGATGTGCTTACAAAACCATTGGAGCTACAACTTTTTTCTACCTGCATTTCCAAGATGGGAGTCTTTGATCTTTACTCTCCATCTTGAGAGGGCATATTGGTGATATGGAAGTTGTTTGTAATGTTTTTATGTTTACTAGTATCAATTCCGTAAATGTCTGTAAACTAATGGACTAGTTTGTAAAAAGTTAGTTAGCACATTTCATACTGTATAAATACATTGACATGAGATGAATAAAATACGACTTTCATTTTCATTTCTTGATTTCACTTTCTCTCTCTACATTCGATAAAGAATGAGACGAATTCTCCCTCTTCAACAGTTTTTCTTTTTACTTTTTTGCTCATCTTTTTTATTGAAAATATCTTTTAAACTGGCACATGTTATAATAGGATTGGGAGTGTGATGATGGAGGTTAAACATTAGGGTTAGGAGTTTGCGGCAAATGCCGCATACGCAGTCTGAAACCTAGCAGTAAAAACGGAGTTAATGAGCATTTAATGGCTCCGTCAAGGAGAGCAGATAGGGTTGTGAACCCGTTTCCCTCGCCGAGCAGCTTATCAACAAGATATCCTCTAAAAGATACTCGTGTATCTAAGATAATCAATCAGATACTCCACAAAGAAAGGAGGACATCAGATCTATACGGACGGATCTCGTAAACATAGGGTCAATCCTTTAAAGACACGTTCTTAAACACAAAGGAAAGTATATCCAACTGTAAAGCTGAGAGCCAGGTGAGGAGCCCACGCCGGGGTCTCATCCCCAAAGGATATCTGACTATCCGAGAAAGTACAGTTAGAACATCAACGCCTCCGAAGGCCAATGAATGAGACATGGTCTCTCGGAATAGCTCCTCTCGCCTGCGAGGAAAGGTGGCGTCGCCTCTTCAGTCTAGCCAAGTCGGTGGAAAGATATGGGAGATATAGCAGAATATATCTCAACATGGCATAAGAGAAGCAAAAGGTATGGAGAACATGTGATTGGTAATATCATATCAATCATAAGAGATACGTCCTAAATTGCCTCCACCACCTATATAGGGGCTCATAGAAGATCATCTGAATCCATACGAATTCAGACATACACTTTTTATTCGGGTACTACTAAACCCTACTTACATATATTCATATTCAAAACCGTAAAGAGTTTTAGCCTTCTCACTGCTCCTTTAAGGCGGAGGAGGTTAAACGGTGGCTAAGCTACCAAATCACACTTGATGCTGGCTACTTTTTCACAGGTCATATAGGGCTAGCGAAGAATCTGGTCCAAACCATAGAAAGAAACTCACTCATTGGCTCAGCTTTTGAGCCAAGTTCTCGTAGTAGAACTAATTTTCAAGATCTATCAGAGTGTGTGTAAGTCTGTTAGCCATGATCCCACTGCTCTGATATGAATTTCGTAACCAAATTCTATTAATCTAACTCTTTTTTTTTTTGTAATTTTATGAGTTAAAAGGGTAACAAATAACGAGTTTGGGTCAATCTGATAGAAATTTAAATTCACGCCAACTTGTATTAACAAACTGAATGAAATTACAGCCGAAATAAAAGTTCTGCAATACGAGAATCTAACTCTCTAAACACCGATCTCTCATATTTCTAGCCTAAAACTCGTATAAAAATATATTTACAACACCTGTAAACAAATATATATCGACACGACTATAACTACCTCATTTTTAACAGTCTCTCCTCAATTGGACGTTACTCTTTCACATACAGCAGCTCCACCATTAAAAACTTTAATCGGGTGCATGTTACAAATTGTCTTTACATCGAATAGAAGATCTGATCTAGTAGTGAAATCTCATGTAATATGGTATGTATCATGAGAATTAACCGGCAAATCAAGTTTTTACCACTATTGAAAGTAGAAACTGTAGTGCATGTAATGGAAACAAATTAAATAAATCATGAAAACCATATATACATTCATGTCGTTCTTTTATTACGGAGTATTTGCATGGGAATACTAGATAGAGAAGTAAATCATTTGTTCATGCTGATTTTTACTAACTGCTATGCATTAGCAGTTAGTCTGTAAATTCCTCTTTAGTTACGGATATTGTTGTATACTGGGTTAGGTCTCACTCTTTGATTAAATTATAGTTCTTTTAATTTTCTTAACATATCCAAATGTTGGAAAAATTGGAAAATATGTAATTTAAACATAGTTGTTCCAAGTGGTCAGGGACCATCTTTGAGTCAATTTTTAATGCGACTCCTCAGTTTTTCTGAGGCCATACTCTTTGCGTTTGAGTAGCTCGTGTGACGAGCTTCGCAACGGTATATCGCATGACCCATTCGGAGGAAGGGTGTGAATGATAATTGGACTCGAAGGTTGGTACTCGAAAGAGGCAATAAAGCCAATGTTGGAAAATGAGAAAAGAAATGGGATTTAACCCATGAGGGTTATCCCACATTGGAAAATCATGAGTGATTTTTACAATATATATACTAAGTTATCCTATGTGGATATTAAGTAATGTGTCCACATACACATGTGTGTATTGTGTACCACACATGGGCGGGCTTGCTCGTCGGGCGGGCTTGCTCGTCGGGCGGGCTTGCTCGTCGGGCGGGCTTGCTCGTCGGGCGGGCTTGCTCGTCGGGCGGGCTTGCTCGTCGGGCGGGCTTGCTCGTCGGGCGGGCTTGCTCGTCGGGCGGGCTTGCTCGTCGGGTTTCGGGAAAAAGTGCGCCTGTTCCTATTCGGGAAAAGTGTTCCTGTTCGGGTAAAGCGCGCCTGTTCGGGAATGGTGTTTCTGTTCGGGAAAAGCGTGCCTGTTCGGTAAAGTGTGCCAGTTCGGGAAAAGCTTCCAGCAAAGCTGTAACTGTTGCAATAAATGTGATTTCATTGCAAAGTTAATACTGCAGTTTCGAATTTCGAAAACTGACAGTAGTAAAGTGACCTTAATGGCTGAGATACTCAGCAAGCCTATAAATAGGCAGACCCCCCACATGTCAAACAAATATACATAACATTCTGAAATCAAATACCAGTAGCATATATCATCTCTCCAAACAGTAGCATTACATTTTAGAAACAGAGAGAACCACCCACCAACAGCTCGACCTTGACTCGTCGCCAGTTTCCGGCGAGTCATCCGAGACGTTGTACCTTGGGATCGAAGCGCCAACGCAACCAGAAACCTTAAGGTGGTTGGGCGAATATCGGTTAAGGGCATACTGTTAACAGTAGCCTCGTCTTTTAATTCTGTCCATTTCATTTACGCATTTCAATCCTGTCCTTTTATTTCAGTATTTTAATTTGTTGTCCTTAGCTGTAGCTTTTAATTCTGTTTGTACTATTCTGTAATTTCTTTAAAATTCTGTTTTTTGCTGTAATTTCAATTCTGTAATTAAATTCAGTAATTAGAATAGTTTCAATTCAGTCCTGTTATTTCAATTTAAAACAGAACAGTCCGGCTGTTAAGTTCATACTTTCCAGTCCGGCAGTTTCTATTTATTGCAATTCAATACATCAGATTATTAATTAATAATAATCTGATAACGTTTGCTTTATTTACGTTTCAGTACCTACATGTTGTAATCATTAATTTCTGTATCAGTTTCGAAATTAATAAAGATTACACTGGGTTTTGTTTATTCTTGTTTAGTCCTTTAATTATTGTTAATTGTTATTTCGTACACGGAAACCAACAATCTTAACCGATAGTCTGTTGTTTCTTTCGTGTATTGATCAATACAATTTTTTATTTTTATAGGAATAATGCTTTTTTGTTTTCGATTCTAATTTATATTAGAAATTGATTACAAAAGAAAATTCCAAACAGTTTTAATTTTGGTTTTTTAATCTTGTTGATACCAACCGTATTGGTACTCAATAAGAATCATTCAATCCTTTTAATATCAACCGTATTGATATTTAAAAGGATAAAAAGTTTAGTTTTAATTTTGTTTGATAATTCTTTTACAAACCCAAATTTCAGTTTTGGTGTTTGTTTATAGAATTGTTTGTACACGTATCTCATACGTTTTGTGTTGTCGTTTCAGATGACTAACACGTCGCCTATTCAGTTGCCTAGCGGGGGTGAGCATGACCCAGTGGTTGGTGGGCCTGTCCATAACACTGGGGGCGATGCGAATGTTGTGGCTAACGCCGATGACGCAGTTCTAGCGGCTGAGGCCGCCGCGGCTGCGGCTATGGCGGATGCTACGGCCAAAGCTGAGGCTGCGGCCGAAGCAACGGTCACGGCCAAGGCCGCAGCTAAGGCTGCGGCTAGAGCCAAGGCTGCGGCCAAGGGCAAGGCACCGATGTATTCGGCTGTGCCTACTTTGCCGACTTCTCATCTGGAGAAACCGGAAAAATTCAGGGGAGACAACTTTAAACGTTGGCAGCAAAAGATGCTGTTTTATCTCACGACCCTGAATCTGACCAGGTTTCTCAAGGAGACTGCTCCCGTCCTAAGCGAGGACGATCTGGACGAGCAGTCGTTCTCTGCGGTTGAGGCATGGAGACATGCCGACTACCTATGCAAGAACTATATCCTGTGTGCTCTAGATGACACGCTGTTCAGTGTTTTCGAGCCCAAAACTACTACAAAGGAGCTTTGGGAGACTCTCGAAAATAAGTACAAAGTGAATAACGCTGGCACAAAGAGATTTGTTGTCACGGACTTTCACGAGTACCGTATGACTGACAGCAGGGGTGTCATGGAGCAAGTTGAGGAGCTCCAACTCATTTACCATCGCCTTGAGGCTGAGGGGCTAGTGATAAACGAGCCTTTCCAGGTGGCACTCATGATTGAGAAATTGCCACCATCTTGGAAAGACTTTCAAAACTACCTTAAGCACAAGCGAAATGAAATGAGGCTGGAGGGGCTCATTGAGAAGCTCAACATCGAGGTGAGCAACCGTCGCTCCGTGAGGAGAGTCGGTGGTGCTGTCATCCCGATGGCAAAGGCCAATGTGGTCGAAAGCTCCAACGTCAAACGGAAACGTCTTGACACCGGAGGCAGTGCTGTTGTCGCGAAGAAATTTGCGGGAACCTGCTTTGTGTGTAACAGGACCGGCCATCGTGCCGCGGACTGTTATGACAATAAAGGCGCTGTTAAGCCTAAGCCCCCCCCGAGGAACTTTAAGGGCAAGGGAAAGAGGAAAGCTCCAGCTCAGGCTCATCTGGCTGAGGGAGGACGAGATGACGACCACTTTACTGCTGTGGTCTCTGAGGTCAATCTCGTGGGGAGCAATCCCAAAGAGTGGTGGCTGGATACTGGCGCCACAAGCCACATCTGCTCAAGTAGGTGGATGTTTAAGACCTATGAAGCGGTAGAGGGAGAAAGCTGCTTCATGGGAAATTCTGCTACTTCCAAGGTGGAAGGAAAAGGAATGGTCGTGATGAAGATGACCTCGGGAAAAGAGCTGAGGTTGACCAATGTGCTCCATGTTCCGGATATCCGTAAGAATCTGGTATCCGGATCTGTGATGGTGAAGAACGGGTTCAAGCTAGTCTTAGAATCCGATAAAATTGTAATCACCAAAAATGGTGTCTATGTAGGCCGTGGCTATATGACCAACGGCATGTTTAAGTTAAACGTAGGGACACCTGCTCCCAATAAAGGTGCTAAAGCTGAGGCTAGCACTAGTGATGTAATGACTGTTGCCCAAGAGGCCAATAAAAATTCTAATTTTGAGTATTTATTTGAGTCATTTCATTTGTGGCATGGTAGATTAGGTCACGTGAATTATAATTCTTTAAAGAAATTAATTTCACTAAAACTACTACCAAATTTCGTTTTTGATAAGCAACACAAATGTGAGATTTGTGTAGAAGCAAAATTAACGAAATCATCGTTTCAACATGTTGAACGAGAAAGTGAACCTCTCGGTCTAATACACACGGATGTATGCGACTTAAAGTTTATACAAACGCGAGGAGGGAAAAAGTACTTTATCACCTTTATAGATGATTGTACTAGATACTGTTACGTTTACTTAATGAGAAGTAAAGACGAAGCAGTAGAGAAATTCGATCTTTATAAGACCGAAGTTGAAAATCAACTCAATAAGAAAATTAAAACATTGAGAAGTGATAGAGGCGGTGAATATGAATCACCGTTTGAACAGATATGCGCTGAAAGCGGCATTATACATCAAACCACAGCCCCATACACTCCCGAGCAAAATGGGGTTGCTGAGCGTAAAAATAGAACGCTAAAGGAAATGATGAATGCTATGCTAATCAGTTCTGGGTTACCCCAGAACATGTGGGGGGAAGCTGTACTTTTCGCTAACTATGTTTTAAACAAGTTACCACATAAGAAGCGAGAAAAGACTCCATATGAGTTATGGAAAGGTCATCAACCCAGTTATAAGAACCTGCGGGTTTGGGGTTGTCTCGCAAAGGTCCTAGTTCCCACTCCTAAAAGGATGAGAATTGGTCCTAAGACGGTGGACTGTGTGTTCATCGGATATGCACAGAACAGTAGTGCATATCGGTTTCTCGTGCACAAGTCGGACAATCCCGATGTGCACGTAGATACGTATATGGAAAGCCGAGAGGCCTCTTTCTTTGAAGATATCTTTCCCCGGAAATTACCTACATCTGTACCAACTGAAGAGTTGAACAGTGAAGGAAATGTGGGGGCAAGTGAACCGACAGAGGAAGAGGAAGAGGAAGAGCCTCGGCGCAGCAAAAGGGCAAGGAAGGAAACTTCCTTTGGACCTGATTTCCTAACCTTCATGGTTGAAGGCGAACCGGCGACATATAAACAAGCTATGTCAACACCGGATTCCCAATATTGGGAAGAAGCTATTCAAAATGAAATTGAATCAATCATGCAAAACCACACTTGGGAACTAGTGGATCTTCCGAAAGGATGCAAGCCCCTAGGTCACAAGTGGATCTTCAAGAGGAAGTTAAAGGTTGACGGCACGATTGAGAAATACAAGGCGAGACTTGTGGTAAAAGGATTCAGGCAAACTGAAGGTGTCGATTATTTCGACACGTATGCTCCTGTCTCCAGGAAAACGTCTATCCGAATCGTCATTGCTCTCGCAGCTTTGTTTGATATGGAAATACATCAAATGGATGTAAAAACGGCATTTCTGAATGGAGAACTGGAAGAAGAGATTTACATGGAACAACCGGAAGGGTTTGTAGTTCCTGGTAAAGAGCACCAAGTGTGCAAACTTGTAAAGTCTCTATATGGACTCAAACAAGCGCCAAAGCAATGGCATGAGAAGTTTGATAGAATTATGCTATCAAACGGTTTTCACATAAATGAGTGTGATAAATGTGTCTACTCTAAAGGAAGTGGAAGAGACTGTGTTGTAGTCTGTCTCTATGTGGATGACATGATCATAATTGGGAGTAATGATAGAATCAGCTCCACAAAGAAAATGTTATCACAACACTTCGATATGAAGGACCTAGGTTTAGCTGATGTAATACTTGGCATGAAGATTACCAAAACATCAGAAGGGTATGCCTTGTCCCAAAGTCACTATGTTAAACAAGTCTTAGAAAAGTTTGACAAGGACAGTAAAGCTATGTCAAGAACCCCAATTGAGTTCAACTGTAACCTGAAAAAGAATTTCGGTAAAAGTGTGAATCAATTGGAGTTCTCTCGAGTCATAGGCAGTCTCATGTATATAATGAATTGCACTAGACCAGACATAGCAAACTCAGTGAGTAGACTGAGCAGGTACACCAGTAATCCAAATGAGGAACACTGGAAGGCTATAATGAAACTTCTCAGGTATATGAGGTTTTCAGCCGATTACGGGCTGCACTATACCAGATATCCAGCGGTACTGGAAGGGTATTCAGATGCCAACTGGATATCAGACTCCAATAGCACAAGGTCCACGAGTGGATATGTGTTTATAATGGGAGGAGCTGCTGTGTCTTGGAGATCCTCCAAACAGACATGTATTGCAAGGTCAACTATGGAATCAGAATTCATAGCGTTGGACTTAGCAACCGAAGAGGCAGACTGGTTAAGAAGTCTATTGGAAGGAATTCCAATGTGGCCGAAACCTGTTCCCGCAATAAGCATGCATTGTGATAGTCAATCAGCTATTGCGCGGGCTCAGGATCATATGTATAATGGAAAGTCTCGACATATACGTCGAAGACATAAATCCGTAAGGGAATTGTTATCCAATGGTGTGGTATCCTTAGATTTTGTAAGATCAAATGAAAACATAGCGGATCCATTAACTAAAGGCTTGACTCAAGTGGGAGTCGAGACGTCATCGAACGGAATGGGGTTAAAGCCCATTAAATTGGTGGCCCCCCCATAGGCAACCCAACCTAAACGGAATCTTTCCTGATAGGTTCAAAGGGAAACTGAACTGTGGGGGCAACCGAACAAAGCACTCGGGAACCTGGAGTTCCCAGCCCATCTCCGCGATGACAGAGTGATAGACCTGTACCATTGTAAGGGTGAGCTTGAGGCTCTTAATGATCCAAGTTACTCGACGGTCGAGTAAAGTGAGTCAGGACACTTTCGACTTGGAACACCTATAACTAGTGTGTAAGGCCGGTACCATATGATGAGCTTGGGCTAATTCACTAGAGCACTCAGTTGAAGTTGCCAAGGCAGTCCAGGCCAAATATGGACAACAACTAAAGGGCCTAGTACGTGGGTAGAGAGGGCACTGTGCGGGTGCCATTCTGGGATACACAAAGCTTGATGGTTCAAAGCTTTACAGCTACCTAATAGCAGTATTCTGGGTGGTACTCCGCTACGGCAGGTTCAAGGCGCGCGCTACCTGACCTTAGGCAGTGAACTTTTGCGGTTCTCTTGATTTGCATTTAGGACATGGGCTTTCGAGCCAATTGCATTCATGTGGGGGATTGTTGGGAAAATTGGAAAATATGTAATTTAAACATAGTTGTTCCAAGTGGTCAGGGACCATCTTTGAGTCAATTTTTAATGCGACTCCTCAGTTTTTCTGAGGCCATACTCTTTGCGTTTGAGTAGCTCGTGTGACGAGCTTCGCAACGGTATATCGCATGACCCATTCGGAGGAAGGGTGTGAATGATAATTGGACTCGAAGGTTGGTACTCGAAAGAGGCAATAAAGCCAATGCTGGAAAATGAGAAAAGAAATGGGATTTAACCCATGAGGGTTATCCCACATTGGAAAATCATGAGTGATTTTTACAATATATATACTAAGGTATCCTATGTGGATATTAAGTAATGTGTCCACATACACATGTGTGTATTGTGTACCACACATGGGCGGGCTTGCTCGTCGGGCGGGCTTGCTCGTCGGGCGGGCTTGCTCGACGGACGGGCTTGCTCGACGGGTTTTTAACTCGACGGGAAAAAGTGCGCCTGTTCCTATTCGGGAAAAGTGTTCCTGTTCGGGTAAAGCGCGCCTGTTCGGGAATGGTGTTTCTGTTCGGGAAAAGCGCGCCTGTTCGGGAATAGTGTTTCTGTTCGGGAAAAGCGTGCCTGTTCGGTAAAGTGTGCCAGTTCGGGAAAAGCTTCCAGCAAAGCTGTAACTGTTGCAATAAATGTGATTTCATTGCAAAGTTAATACTGCAGTTTCGAATTTCGAAAACTGACAGTAGTAAAGTGACCTTAATGGCTGGGATACTCAGCAAGCCTATAAATAGGCAGACCCCCCACATGTCAAACAAATATACATAACATTCTGAAATCAAATACCAGTAGCATATATCATCTCTCCAAACAGTAGCATTACATTTTAGAAACAGAGAGAACCACCCACCAACAGCTCGACCTTGACTCGTCGCCAGTTTCCGGCGAGTCATCCGAGACGTTGTACCTTGGGATCGAAGCGCCAACGCAACCAGAAACCTTAAGGTGGTTGGGCGAATATCGGTTAAGGGCATACTGTTAACAGTAGCCTCGTCTTTTAATTCTGTCCATTTCATTTACGCATTTCAATCCTGTCCTTTTATTTCAGTATTTTAATTTGCTGTCCTTAGCTGTAGCTTTTAATTCTGTTTGTACTATTCTGTAATTTCTTTAAAATTCTGTTTTTTGCTGTAATTTCAATTCTGTAATTAAATTCAGTAATTAGAATAGTTTCAATTCAGTCCTGTTATTTCAATTTAAAACAGAACAGTCCGGCTGTTAAGTTCATACTTTCCAGTCCGGCAGTTTCTATTTATTGCAATTCAATAGATCAGATTATTAATTAATAATAATCTGATAACGTTTGTTTTATTTACGTTTCAGTACCTACATGTTGTAATCATTAATTTCTGTATCAGTTTCGAAATTAATAAAGATTACACTGGGTTTTGTTTATTCTTGTTTAGTCCTTTAATTATTGTTAATTGTTATTTCGTACACGGAAACCAACACCAAATAGAAGTAAAGTAAGGATTAGCTATTAATGTAATTAATAGTTTCTTATGTACAAGATGAAAGTTTCGTTTCTGTACACCTTCATTTTGTCAAGGCTAAATCAAATGTTTATCATGTGAACCGAACCCGACTCAAATAAATCAATTGTATTCTCATTCTTGTTATTTATCGTGTGATCGATTGAAGCTGGCAAAACAATTTAGTAAAAGATTTAAGTCTGAGCTCTTGACTTGTTTCATGTGAGTTATAACTTTGGCGATTGATGAAATGGACCAATAGCATTTTTAACAAACGAAAATCAATCAATCTTTAATATTAAAATTTTGAACGGAATTATGTTGATACATCATCATCTCGTTTAGGTTCAAGCACCTGGATTGTTGAGGTTGTGATGCGAGGCAACACCAACAGCATCATCAGGAATGTACTTTCCCCAGAACCAGTGAGCCTTCCACACTCTATTCATCTCTTCAATCGGAACATTCTTAGTCTCGGGCAAGAGGAAAAAAATGAACAAGCTCATGATCGCGACAAATCCCCCAAAGAAGAAGAAGAGGCCAAACTTCATGTGACATAGCATGCTGAGGAAGGCCTGGCCGATAAAGAAGGTGAAAAGCATGTTCACGGACACATTGATCGACTGTCCAGCTGATCGGATTTCCAATGGGAAGATCTCACTTGGTACAAGCCATCCTAGTGGGCCCCATGACCATGCAAAGGCCGCCACATATAAGCATATGAATACTAATGTCAAGTTCCCCAATCCCTTCGAGAAGGACCCTTCGCCAGTAGTTCCAAACACCGACCCGATGAGACATCCCACAGCAATCTGCACAATCATCCCACTTGTGTATATTAAATACGGAATAGCCATAGAGCGGAAAACAACAACATAAAACAAATGTCTCTATAATTTTTCCACTGCTGTGGTTTACAATAAACCATACCTGACAAATAAGCATTTGAGCACCACCCTGGAGGAACAACTTCCTTCTCCCGACTTTGTCAACTGTGAAAACAGACACCAATGTTGCAAGCATGTTCACTAACCCGGTGATAACTGCACTCATTAAAGCTGCGTCATCTCCAAATCCAAGAGTCTTGAAAAGAACGGGTGCATAAAACATGATCACGTTAATGCCAGTCAGTTGCTGGAAGAATGGAATGAAACACACTATGACCAGTTGTGGCCTGTACTGAGGCGTCAACATGTTTCTCCATGGGTGCTTTACCTGTTAAATCAAAATGTGATAATTAAGTAAACACTTATTCCTTTGGCGAAAAGGTTAACGTATTAATTGACGTATATTGACCACCAAGATTTCAATATTACCCATTGTTTTAAAATTCGCGCTACGTAGCGCTACGTAGCGCGAAATAGCGCTTTTTTGGTAAAAAACGCAACGAAAAATCACGATTTTGGGTGGAATTGCGCTAAAATCGCGCTATAGGGGACCAAAAGCGCAAAAAGCGCGAAATTCTGGACCAAAAGCGTAAATAGCGAGTTAAAAAAAAAAACAGCGGATTTAAATAATAAATATATATTGTACAATTTTCATAAAAGTGTCTGCAGTTCAAATGGTTAAGACTGTGCTGTTATTTCCAGCAGACCTGGGTTCGAAACTCACCAACAACAATTTTTTTTTTGATTTTTTTTTATTACTATCTAATATAACTATACCTTTTTTTTTTTTTTTTGTTATATATTCTAAAGTTTAGTGCATATTTAGGCAAAAAAAAATACACCGCAAAACGCTATATAGCAACGCTTTAGCGCTTTTAGCGTTTCTCTCGAAAAAACGCTACGATAGCGATAACGCTATTTAAAACACTGATATTACCAGCTTTGAGGCCTCGCTAGCATCCACAAGATCTTGGAACTCAGCATTGACGTTCTCAACACCTCGGATCTTCTTGAGCATCTCGTGGGCTTTCTCAGTTTGGCCACGTTCAATGAGGGAGTTTGGGGTATCGGGAAGGAAGATTGCACCAACCGTCATGATCACAGCTGGCACTGCAGCGAGGCCCAAGGAAATTCTCCACCCCTCACCTTCCATCTTTGAGGTCGCGTAGTTGATAAGGTTAGCTGCTAAGATGCCGATAGTTATCGCCATTTGGAATCCAATGTTTAGTGCTCCTCTGATTCTCGGGGGTGCCATTTCTGATAGGTAGACTGGGACGGACTGCATGGAAACAACAAAATCTTAAGTAACAAAAAGGCAGTTTAAGAGGAACAAAGCAAAATTGACCATAATTATTGAGTATATGTACCTGATTGGCGTATCCAATACCAACACCGAGCAACAAACGACCAATGATGAGCATTAACACATTCTGGGCAGCACCATTAAGGATT
Source organism: Primula vulgaris (assembly GCA_963920805.1). Taxonomy (NCBI): domain Eukaryota; kingdom Viridiplantae; phylum Streptophyta; class Magnoliopsida; order Ericales; family Primulaceae; genus Primula; species Primula vulgaris. The sequence goes on along the minus strand of OY987222.1, from coordinate 5,540,047 downwards.
GCACCGATGAGGAAAATGATACCACCAACAAGCATGGAAACCTTTCTACCGAACGCCCTCGTGGTGGCAGATGCAAAGAACGAAGCCACAAGAGCGGCGAGGTACAGAGAGGATGTGAAGAGCGTGAGAAGATGGTTATCGAACTTACAGTACTGACTCTCACGCTTCAACTTTTCCTTGGCATATACATCTGGAAAGAACCTTTGAAGAAATATATCCATAGATGTGACACCTCCTGAGATACCAATGTCATAACCGAAAATGAGCCCTCCTGTTGCTGCAACCAAGCATGATATTATCACAAAGCCCGTGACTCTGCCTTCATAATCCGTTGACCCTCCACCGCCAAATCCTCCCCCTGCCATGTTATAAGAGTAACAATTCTATATGATTTTTTTTGAGCGAACAAAGGTACTTCGGTCGAAGCTTTTCTCTTCTTTGAGAAAGACCTTTGTTTCCGTTGACACTACGACTGCTTTCAGTTTCCCAACCTGCATGCTTTATATAGACTCTTTCAGTAAACCCTTATTACAAATTAAGCCACTTCTAAATTTGGTGCATTGATTAATTAGGATATAAAGTACAGCATGTTTTCTTGAGGTGTTTTGTTCAAATTTTATCCGTCTAAAATGCAACCCATCTTGATCTCTTTCCAAATTTGATCTACAATTTTATCTTAACCACCTTTTATCAAAATGCATGCATGGTGTTTTCTTGTTGTATAATCCTTTGAATAGTTTTTTTTTTTTTTTTGAAAGGTAATCCTTTGAATAGCTTTCTAAAGGATAAAATTTGTAACACTGTTCGAATGATGATATATGAATGAGTCGAAGTGATAAGGCCAGGTTCTAACTTCTAATTATAGTAATCAATGCACATTAATTAGTAGTTTAGGTAATTAGTAATTATCGTAGGCGGAATCAGCATAGGGCCAGTGGGGGCACATGCTCACCCGGGAATTCGAAATAGAAAGTAAAAAAATACCCATAGTTTTTAAGTATATTACAATTATGTCATTTTAGGGTACATATCCAATTTTAATAATATTCTAATCATTTTCTCTGTCTTTTTCATTCTATAATTGCAACCCACATATAGAATAGAATGTGAACAATACATCTATATCCAAGTTGAGGTCAACTTTCCGTTAGCCCGCTCTACACCTTTATTTTTTTATTCATATCTCTCTTTTGAGCTAACTTTTCTGCTCTCCAATATGATGCACCTAGCTTGTAGTTTTATCAAGATTTTCTGCTATACAAGTTGAATCATTTTTATATATATTTTTTTAACGTTTTGTTTATTTTTTTTATCTTACTTCACTGTTAGTTGTTCACAACTTCTGTTGTTTATATTTAGTTTCAATTGAGTATTATCATTGATGTTCGTTTGGGAAATATGTTGTAGGAATTTTTTGTGTGGCCTTTGTTAGTGTTAATTTGTTATACACAAATACTGTTAGCAGTGAATTGTAATTTAAGAAAAATATTCCAGAATGATTATTAGCCTAGATTGGTTGCAGCTTATTGTTGGAGTTATCGCACATCACTTGAGCATTATCGAAGTCAAGTATTAATATATTACTCTCTCATTCCTTACTAATAAGACTTTTAGTGGAAAAGTGATGAGTTTCTACACTTATAAGATCAACTTTTCTACTTAAACATCGATCTTGTTTGCTTATAAATGCAATAGAAAAGTTATGGGGTTCTCACTATTACCTTTAAAGTAAAATGAGTTACATAAATAGTTATGGTTTGGACAAAAACTTCGTATTACACAAAAATATGTTATCTCTAGGCACAAAAAATATGTCAAAATAGATGGAAGGTTTATATGAAATTTCAATTGGTGACAATTTTATTTATTGGTTTTGTGTTACTTTAACTTTTTTCGGATTTGTGCTCCTGCTGATAAGAAATCTTGCTCCGCCCCTTATACTTATGCAAGCCTATTTAATGATAACTTCATCACAACTTTTAAACCAAGATAGTAGCATTTGGCCAATTCTATATGGATAGTTTGCAATCTAATTTTTCTGAAATAGTAGAATTTACAATAGTGAGTTGTAGATAATTTTTCTTTGTTGTTTTTGAGCTGAATATTCTATTTTGGTAATGATATTTTTTACATTTGCCAAAAATAAAATAAAAAAATTCATTGTTACCTAATAAATCAATAAAATTGTATAATGATGGTTGTCTGAATCTCTTGAAAAATAAATTTTAATACCAATACCAAGACATAAAATCTAAATGCTATTTGAGGGACTAAAATTTTGGCGAATTTACTTTGAAAGAATAAAACCATCCATCTTAATAGACAAAATTCGCTATGCTCATTTGAATTTCAGTTCACTTGTGAATGTTATATAAATTGACCCAAAAAATAATATTATCAAGCATTTCTCTCTCCAGACGTCACCGCAACAACCGCTGCCAGTGTTTCGACCACTGATGCGGCATTGCAACCACAACAATAGCTGCCGCGACATCTAACGGTTGGCAAAGTTCTACTGAACCCAATGCTCTACTAAGATCCGCAGAGACGCCATTGCCAATGAACTCAAGAGAGCTCTGGAAAACTGCAGGGAGCTCCCATGGGCTTCTGGAGGCATCTGGGCACCTTCGGCAACCTTTGGCCAGCCTACGATGACATCTAAATGTAAAAATATTTATAAAAGGTCCAAGATATATGAACAGTTGTGAAAGAAAAATAAATCAGCTTAAAGGAACCGGGAAAGGCAAAACAAAGTGGAAAAAATTCAGAAAAAATTCCCAAGTCATATAAAAGTAGAAACAAATTCTAGAAAGTCACGAAAAGTAAGATAAAATTAAAATCTGAAAAGGACTAAAACTCACGATAAATCTAAATCAAATAAATGTATTATTTTAGGAAAAAAATTGATTTGTATGACTATGCCCTCTGAACGTGTTTTTTCTACGAACGAAGGATTTGCAGGCAGGAGGGCAGTAGATAGCGGATACAATACCCGGTTTTATCGAATTCGTGAAATTCGTTGTTTTATGCTTTGAATGTGTTTTTCGTATGAGTTGATTTTACTACTTTAAACTACGAAGAGAGCATTAGCGCCTGGGTTGTCAGGCCAACATCTCGTTTCCTTTAGGCTTATGATGGTTGACTTTGTGATGTGCCCGGGATGCTAAGATGTCGGTAAGTCGCTGAATTCTAGGAGAACTCAATAGAGAAGCCAACTCTTCGTGTTTGATAAGCCGAAGGCGCCACAAACAAGATGGGTTGGGGTTCTAATGAAACAAGCTTGATAAGCCCAAAGGCGCCACAAACAAGTTCCGTTAGGATGATTCACCACACTCCGGAGAGAGAAGAAGGGGAGTGATAAGAATCGGGGTTTAACTCGCCACTAACAATCTGAATTCCACAAATTGCAAGATAAGAGAAAAGGATAAACAAGCAAAAAGCTTAATTCTTTATATCATTCCCGTGTGTTTATAACTTGATACATATGGCTTTATATAGAGCCAAAAACGTCACCCTAATGACAGGATAAGATTTCCAACTTAGATTACTTGAATCTAGTTAGATACATTCATAAAAACCTTTTACACTTATCTATATCATTAAGTAGGGACTTTGACCACTAGATACACTTAATATAAGCATATCCACGTCCATAAGCATGCACAACAATGTCAAATGCTTAGATTACACCCCCTTGGCAGATTAGAATCATTGAATGTGCAGATTCATGCATCGAATTAATGCACTCCTTGAGATAGCCAAAATTCGATGTATCGGCAAAGTTATCGGCAAAGTTGCTACTCAAAGCTAGCAAATGAGTTAAGTCTTTTGTCATAAGCACTTCATTACCAATTTCGAGCTTCTTAGATTTTGACCGAGTAACCGGACCCACATGAGGAATGTTGAGCTTAGATTCATAATCGAATGCCACATGATGCACATCACTTTGAACTACTTTAACTTTTAAACAATAAAATAAAATACTATATTAAGCAATCTTACTAGACGTTTTCACGTTTTCGAATTAACTACAATAAATAGCTAGTTTAACTTTTTAGGATACAGAGCGTACTAAATAGAAGTTTAGTACCCAATTTCTTCCACAACGTCTTCCAAAAGTAACTCAAGAACTTGACATCCCGATCCGACACGATTGTTTTCGGAATACCATGTAGTTTCACAACTTCTCGAAAGAACAAGTCCTCAATATGCGATGCATCGTCCGTTTTGTGACACGGAATGAAATGAGCCATTTTTGAAAAACGATCTACTACCACAAAGATCGAATCCATACCCCGCTGTGTTTTTGGTAATCCCAATATAAAATCCATACTCACATCAACCCATGGTTGATTCGGTACAGGTAATGGCATGTATAACCCTTGATTTGCTTCTTTGCTCTTCGACTTCTTACAAACTACACACTTCTCAATAACCTGATGTATGTCTTTAATCATAGCAGGCCAATAAAAATGTTCTTTGACCATTTCCAAGGTCTTCTTTTCCCCAAAGTGTCCTGCCAGACCACCACTATGGGCCTCTCGAACTAACAATTCCCGAACAGAACAATTCGGAATCACAAGTTTTCCCATCCGAAAGAGATATCCCTCGTGGCGATAGAACCCATTCACGGCCTCCTTCTCACATGCCGAATAGATAGAGGACAATTTTGGATCTTCTGAGTACTGATCCTTGATGAGTTCGAATCCAAGCAAGTTGGCACCCATCATCGATATAAGAGCATGTCTTCGAGAAAGAGCATCAGCAACAACATTCGAATTTCCTTTCTTGAATTTGATAACATATGGAAATACTTCCATAAACTCGACCCACTTCGCATGTCTTCGGTTCAGTTTTGCTTGTCCCTTCAAATATTTTAAAGACTCATGGTCGGTGTGTATTACAAATTCCTTTGGAAGTAAATAATGCTGCCACACTTCCAAGGCTCGTATCAAGGAATAGAACTCCTTGTCATAGGTGGAATAGTTGAGTCGAGAGCCACCTAACTTCTCACTAAAATAAGCAATCGGTCGCTTGTCTTGTATGAGGACAGCCCCTATGCCTACCCCGGATGCATCACACTCGATTTCGAAAGTTTTCGAAAAGTCGGGCAGAGCCAAAATTGGAGCCGAGCATAATTTCTCCTTTACCATCTCAAAACTCTTACGAGCAGCCTTATCAAATTTAAACGCACCATTAACTTTAGTACACTCAGTTAGAGGGGCTAACAAACTGCTAAAGTTTTTCACAAAACGTCTATAAAATGATGCTAATCCATGAAAACTTCGAACCTCCGAAACACTACTCGGCTCAGGCCATTCCTTGATTGCTTTTACTTTCTCCTCATCAACTTCAACACCCCTTTCTGAAACCACAAAACCGAGAAAGACGACTCGGTCTTGGCAAAAATCAGATTTCTTCAAATTCCCAAAAAGCTTTTCTCGACGTAGAACGTCGAGGACCAGTCGTAGATGCTCCAAATGTTCGGCAAAGGACTTGCTATAGATAAGTATGTCGTCGAAATAAACAACAACAAACTGCCCAATAAACTTACGTAAGGCATGATTCATCAAACGCATAAAGGTGCTCGGTGCATTTGACAAACCGAATGGCATAACCAGCCATTCAAACAACCCTTGCTTCGTTTTGAAAGCGGTCTTCCACTCGTCACCTTCTTTCATACGGATTTGATGGTATCCACTCTTAAGATCAACTTTTGAAAAATATATTGAACCATGCAATTCGTCGAGCATATCATCAAGGCGTGGTATTGGATAACGATACTTTACAGTAATTTTGTTGATAACCCGACTATCAACACACATACGCATGCTGCCATCTTTCTTCGGTACGAGTAATGCCGAAACCGAACAAGGACTCATCGATTCCCGAACGTACCCACGCTCTATCAACTCTGACACTTGGCGATGCAATTCTTTGGCTTCCTCGGGATTACAACGATAGGCTGGTCGGTTAGGTAAAACAGCACCGGGAATGAGATCGATTTGATGTTCGATTCCACGAATCGGTGGCAAACCAGGTGGTAATTCCTCGGGAAACACATCCTCGAATTCCTCCAAAAGTTTTACAACTTGCGGTGGGAGTGAGGACTTGTCGGTAAGCATAATTTCCCGTATGAGCAACACAAAAATCTGATCCTTGGTACTCAAGACTCGCTCGACTTCTCTGCGACTAACAACCAGATTTTCCCGCTTTGTTTTGCCTAAAATATCATTTCGAATTTGCGCCGGTGTGAGTGGCGCAAGAGTATGCTTCCTCCCTTCCTTTTCAAATGAATAAGTATTCTTGAATCCGTCATGAACCACCTTCCGATCATACTGCCACGGTCGGCCTAAGAGTAAATGACTAGCACTCATAGGTACAACGTCACAAAGAACTTCGTCGGTGTAGCGGCCTATAGTGAAAGGAACCTTTACTTGCTCGGAGACCCGAATATCACCCACCTCGTTAAGCCAACGTAGTTTGTAGGGGCTAGGATGCTTCATCTTAGCCAATCCCAATTTCTCCACCAGCGTAGTGGATGCCACGTTTGTACAACTCCCTCCATCGATGATAACTCCGCACACCTTTTCACTCACTTTGCATCGAGTGTGAAATATGTTCTCTCGTTGTTCATCGGTAGTGACGGGCTGTACATTAAGAACGCGCCGAACAACGAGGACCTCTCCATCTTCAGCCACATCTAAAGAATCCTCATCGAACTTTTGAACTTCTTCCTCGACTTCTTCTTCGCTCTCAATTTCAGATTCTCGGATAATCATAACTTTCCGATTTGGACATTCCGAAGCGATATGACCATGTCCTTGACAACGAAAGCATTTCAAGTCCCGATGCCTCGGGTTAGGCTTTGGAACCTCATCTTTTCTTGGTGTAGCCATTGGCGCTTTCCCCATCTCACCCCGTCCGACCCGGTTGGTGGTCGAGACAGTCTTCCCTTCAGTCATAGCGTTGTTTGTGTATTTCCCCCCACTTGGACGAGCGGAGTATGGCCGGGTGGTGACCTTTCGTTTTCTTTGACGCTCCACTTTCAACGCCAATTTAATTACGTCCTCCAAGAAAACAAATGGTTGCAACTCCACTGTATCCGCTATATCATCATTGAGACCCCGTAAGAACCGAGCGATGGTTTGCTCATGCGGCTCTTGAAGGTTACACCTCATCATCGCAGTTTCGAAATTCTTAACATACTCCTCCACGCTCATAGCTCCTTGTCGAAGAGATTGTAAATGTAGGTACAACTCTTGGCGGTAGTATTCTGGTACGAAACGACGTTGCATAAGCCGTTTCATGATCCTCCAAGTTCGGACTTCCCCCTCTCCATCCCGACGCCTCTGCCCTTTCAAATTCTCCCACCACAAATGAGCATATTCGGTGAACTCAAGTGCAGCCAAGCGAACTTTCCTCTCCTCGGGTACGTCGTGGAACTCAAAGAGCTTTTCAACACGCTGCTCCCACTCGAGGTAATCTTCGGGTGAGCTATTACCCTTGAATGGAGGCATCTTGATGTTCATGGTATGACCGGGATTGTCATAACGCCTTTGTTGACGTCGCGGTGCCCCTTCATATTCTTCTTCAGCATGTTCCCTCAAGTCACTGGGATGACTGTGGTGACTATGATTGTCTTCTTCATTTGGTGGTGGTTGGCGTTGTTGGTTTTGGAGATGTATCTCCGCCATCTCTGCTTGCATGGTCTCGATTTGCCGCTCAAGCCGATAGATTTTGGCTTGGTCGAGCGTCATGCCTCTTGGAATTCGACCTTCGTTTTCGTTGGACTGGTGTGACCTGGTCGACATCCTTGCTCTGATACCAATATGATGTGCCCGGGATGCTAAGATGTCGGTAAGTCGCTGAATTCTAGGAGAACTCAATAGAGAAGCCAACTCTTCCTGTTTGATAAGCCGAAGGCGCCACAAACAAGATGGGTTGGGGTTCTAATGAAACAAGCTTGATAAGCCCAAAGGCGCCACAAACAAGTTCCGTTAGGATGATTCACCACACTCCGGAGAGAGAAGAAGGGGAGTGATAAGAATCGGGGTTTAACTCGCCACTAACAATCTGAATTCCACAAATTGCAAGATAAGAGAAAAGGATAAACAAGCAAAAAGCTTAATTCTTTATATCATTCCCGTGTGTTTATAACTTGATACATATGGCTTTATATAGAGCCAAAAACGTCACCCTAATGACAGGATAAGATTTCCAACTTAGATTACTTGAATCTAGTTAGATACATTCATAAAAACCTTTTACACTTATCTATATCATTAAGTAGGGACTTTGACCACTAGATACACTTAATATAAGCATATCCACGTCCATAAGCATGCACAACAATGTCAAATGCTTAGATTACACCCCCTTGGCAGATTAGAATCATTGAATGTGCAGATTCATGCATCGAATTAATGCACTCCTTGAGATAGCCAAAATTCGATGTATCGGCAAAGTTATCGGCAAAGTTGCTACTCAAAGCTAGCAAATGAGTTAAGTCTTTTGTCATAAACACTTCATTACCAATTTCGAGCTTCTTAGATTTTGACCGAGTAACCGGACCCACATGAGGAATGTTGAGCTTAGATTCATAATCGAATGCCACATGATGCACATCACTTTGAACTACTTTAACTTTTAAACAATAAAATAAAATACTATATTAAGCAATCTTACTAGACGTTTTCACGTTTTCGAATTAACTACAATAAATAGCTAGTTTAACTTTTTAGGATACAGAGCGTATGAAAAACGAAGGATATTATTGAAAGAACGACGATGAACATACAAATATTGTCCAAAATTGGCGTCTTGTTCACAAACGTATGAATTCTCTCTTTTCTCTCCCTCTAAAACGCATATGCTCAGCTGATAAAGCTCTGAATGGGTTGTTACATTAGATATGGCCAGATATATAAAGTTGAAACCGAAACAAACTCTATCCTAATCTAAATTTAAATATATGTTATGTTTTCTGATCGATTATAGTCGGGCATGGAGAAAGCTCTAAGGATTGACCCGGGGTTAGACTACTCTACAGAACCCCTTTGGACGACTGCTATGTTCTTGCCGTAACACAGAATTTGCATTTCAGCAAGTTAAGTATTCAGGACTATATTTTGCGAGTCTAGGAATACTAGTAAACACGGTGAGAGATTATCTATGGTGGGATGTCATTAGATTTATCATTTTAATAGTTGAGAGGTAATAGTAGTTGTGTGATAGGCGAAAACAAGTGAGAGAGTCTCATGTTTCATAAGTATTAAGTTTCATTCTGTAAGCCTTTACAATACCATCAATCTTGGTGAGTGCCCCGGAGCGTAGATGTAGGGTTTAGGTTGAACTCCGTTAACAAATGTATTGTGTTCATTTCAGTTAAGAAGTCATTTGTTACTCTCTCTATTCCATGTAACTACTACGTTAATGTATTTAGGCATTTAGTTATCTCAGTTATCATGTCTGCCGAGGATATACTCGGACTAAATATTTTTCATGTATATCAAGAACAAAAGACTATTCTTAGTTAAGCCTAAAAACTTGGAACTATGTGACCCCTATTTTAGCTAGAATTTGTTTTTGTTAAGCTGAGCATAAAACTGCAAGGAGACAAGGCCATGGTACATCCTAGACTAGAAAAAAAAGTTGGATTACTTTTGCAATTACAATTATTGCTTACATTAATTCATCATGAAACTTTCAGGGAATTCTTGTTATTCTGTAGCTCCCAAGAAAAGTGACTAAATTCCATTCCATATCGAGTATTTGGTTGATAAAAGATAGGAACAAATATGTATAACAAGTTTCTTTCTATATTTTACCAACTCACTATTTAGCGTATTTAAGCATGTTTTATGGGCAGATCATAACACAATTCATTGAGCTGAATTTCTCAATCATCTAGGGAGAAGGAATTCAGGTCTGTTTAGACTTAAGATAGTTCACTCGTTTTTTAAAAGCAAGGTGTTAAGCGAGAACATGGTAGAAACTTTGGCGAACATATTCAGACTTGATTCTTCAACTGTTTCCTGTTCTCACACTGCATTTTGTGATTATACGCTCACAGTTTATGATTCTGTGTTGTCTTTCCGCTGTTTTAACTATCAACAGCAACATAGGATCGTAATCAGCATTGCTTTAATACTTGGTTTCACATGAAAATAGAGTATACATCTGATGGTACACACTTTAACCTATATGAATATTACTACCTCAAAAAAAGTAAAAAAAAATACTAACAATCATTGGGAGGACTTATGCCCATCAGTGTTGTCCAAAATAAGTGTGAACTATAATAAACCTTCATGTTTTGATCCCACGTGCCATAAGTGTGCTCATCGTAGGTAGCATTCTAAGGGGAGAAGAAAGCACCAGCTTTAGATGAAACATTAATTCATCTTCTTTGTTCATATAGGATATAGTACTTCGAATGGTCTGGTATCAAACATTTTGAGAATCGACCCCTAGAACATCATCAGGAAAGTACTTTCCCCAAAACCAGTGTGCCTTCCAAACTTTGGTCATCTCTTCTATTGGAACATTCTTTGTCTCGGGCAAAAGGAAGTAAATGAACAAGCTCGTTATAAATATGCATCTCGCAAAAAAAAAAAGAGGCCAAACTTCATTCGACAAAGAATAAAGAGAAATTCCTGGCCAACGATCATATTGACAGAAACATTTATACACTGGGAACAAGCCAAGCCAATGGGCCCTACGACCATGCAAAAGCTGCTACATAGAGGCAGATGAACACTTATGTTAGATCACCCTTTCCCTTTGGGAAGGAACCAGTGCCAGTGACTCCGAAAACTGATGCAATGATACTACCTACAATAATCTACAGACAAAAAATGAAACTGATCATAAGTTCATTACAAATCTCAGTAGATAATTATGGCTATCGTGTTTATTACTTATAGAGTTAATGAAAGGCATACTTTAGTTATATTTTTCAATGTGTATTTGTTTTTATACCCAGAGCAGTCGTGACCCCATACCAATTCTCCCGCAATCACGCCCTTGTAACATTAAATATCTTTTAATCTAGGTGTGTCCTTCAGTTGTGTGATGCTAAATTATCATTTTAAATTTATCGATATTTCTGCATGAAAAACGATGAAACTGAGGGTATGTTGATCTCACCTGGCAAACAAACATTTGAGTACCACCCAGGAGGAACAATTTTCTTCTCCCATGCTTATCAACAGTAAAAATAGATATGGAAGTGGCCACCACATTGACTAACCCAGTAACACAGCACTCATCAGTGATGTGTTGTCTCCAAATCCTGTAGTCTTGCATAGAATCGGAGAATAAAACATGATCACATTTATGCCGGTAAGTTGCGGGAATAAGGGAATACACAACGTAGTCACAAGTTGGGGTCTGTATTGCCTCTTCAAAATGTTCAATCATGAAAACTTCACCTGCGGGAAAATATAAACACGGAATACACTTATGGAAGAGAAAGGATTCTGCAAAAAATTGGTTTAGTATAAGAGTTTAATCAGGGGTACAATGTCTTGTCCTTGGTGCATAGCATAAATCGTTTGAAGTTTTTGGAACTGTTGAAAGTTGACTAGTTATTCAGGTAGGGAGCACATAATCGTTTTCTTACATTGAAGACTTTGTAATCAACAAAACAGTTGATAAACTTAAAAAAAAATCCTCTTAACATACCCCCACCCCCACCTGTTGAACAAGAGAGGTTATGGTCAAATTTAATGACACGCCTAGGCAAAAATAATTACACAAAGCTGCAGTCGCTTGGATCATCAATGCTTGTACGGGAAAAAGAAACATGACTAATTTTTGAACAAAAATTGCGATCTATTTATACTGTACCGAGAAAAGGAAAGACGAAATACAAAGTTTCTGAAAAGGGAAATGAGTTTCCAACGAAGGTTAATATAACTAAAGTTGACATCTAAAATTAGTACCTGTTTGGAAGCCTGACAAACTTGAATGAGATCTTGGAATTATCCTCTACATCATCGACTCCTCGAACCTTTCGCAAAATATCACGGGCTTTTTCTGTGTAACCATGTTCGAGGAGAGAGTTGGGGGTATCCGGGAGAAAAAGTGCACCAACGGTCATGATAAGGCCAGGGACCCCGACAAGTATCAGAGAGAGCCTCCAAGCATCTCCTTCCATCTTTGATGTTCCGTACTTTATGAGGTTAGCAGCTAATATCCCAATGGATACCGCCATTGAAAAAAACGTGTTCACTGCTCCTCTGACCCTGGGAAGTGCCATTTCTGATAAATACGAAGGTGCAGACTGCCAACAAATTAAATATTGCAAATTGTATCACGACCATGCATGACATACTAGCATATATCTAAACCTGAAACGAAAACAGAACAATCAGCCCAATTGCTGACAATATTGATATAAGTGGAATGTCATGTTACTCCAAGTCTGTCTTAGTGAACATCTTAAAACTTACCCTGCAGATTGGGAGGAACTCATTGATGAAGTCAACTGGGAAAAAGGGAACCAATTACATCTACTGGGATGTAACTATCGATGAAATTCAGAGTCACAAACTGCAAATGGTATTTTCTTTCATATCTGTCTCCTAGATAACCTTTTTTTCTAGAAACTCATCGCAGTCCTTTTTCATATACAAATTCTGGCTACTATTTCTTCAAATTTGTCGATACTTCAAGTACCAAATGTCAGAAAAAACTCGTTTCTAACTTTTAGTGGAGAGAGTATCCACTGTTAAAATTTAGTTCGAGCCGTGATGTTATTGAGAAACAAGACATTTAATTATGTAAAGTTAAAAATAAATGAGCGACAAGTTTAATATGTCGACATGATTCTTATATCTTAGGAATTACTGTTTCGACCTGCCTTTAACTTATCCGGTAAAAGGTCTGGTAGTTCATGATCCATATAACATGAATAAAACAATATTGTTATGTTACAGGGTTATGCAAATATTTATTCTCGTATAGCTAGTTAGTAGTTTATTGTCGTAAAAGTTCATTAATTCAACACATTTACCTGATTGACTAATCCAATTCCGAGACCAAGTAATAAACGACCAAAGATAAGGGCTACAACATTTTGAGCAGCACCATTAAGTACAGTCCCAATAAGGAAAATAACACCTCCAACAATCATAGAAGATTTTCTGCCAAATATCCCTGTGATTTGTGATACAACCAAGGAAGCCAGAAACGCCGCAAAGTAGAGAGAAGAAGTAAAGAGAGTGAGAAGGTGACTATCGAACTTGCAATACTGGTTGTCATGTTTCGTCTTCTGAGTTTCATAAACTTTTGGAAAGAACTTCTGCAGGAACACGTCCATAGATGTCACACCACCTTACCAACAAAAAAATTAACTGCTAGGTTCTAACGAATTTGAAATTTTATCCATGAATGCGTCTTAACCACTGTTTTAAAAAGCGCGCTTCGTAGTGAAAAATCTTGATTCAAAGCTTGATAAAAGCTCGATTCAAAGCTATAAAAAGGCTTAAAAAGCTCGCTTTTCTGCTTTTTAGGCCGCTCTCTTAAGTGCTCGTCTCAAAGAATTCAGATCGAGCAATTTAGATAAAAAAAAGTACAAAAAGACATAAACTGAAGCTAAACCTGAGATACTAATGTCATAACCGAAAATAAGTCCTCCAGTGGTGGCAATGACGCAAGTTAACACCAGAAAGCAAGTGACTCCGCCGTTATAGTTACATCCTTCACTCGGCATCAGATATGAGGAAGAATGGGAAAAACCTTTGCTTACTTCAATATCCCTCACGTTTGTGAGCCAAGACGAAATCCATATGGAAATTATCACGTGTACTTTTACATGGACATGCACATTTCTCTCAAAGTACATGTATGCAAAAATAAATTCTACTCTCTCCAGTTTACTCGTTCAAACATTGTTCTACTATTTGCCTCACCTTATATCTCTACGTTTGTTGTGTTTGACCCGTTAAACCAGTTTTTGTAGGTATGTCTTACGCTACAGAATAAAACAAAGTAATTCAGGTTAATATAAAATGAGAACATTTATTTTAAAAATAAACATGGAAAAAGTTTTTGGCCATTTATAGAATCTTATAGTAGCTATTAGATGACGAGAGATACGTTGCCTTGTTTCATTAATGCATATTTATGACAACTTATTTATCACGGATAAAGGCACATGCAGCCATACAGGTATCACACACGAGAAATAAATTTGCAAGAAAAAAAGTATCACAAAAAATTGACAATTCGAGATAATTTAACAAATGTAATTGGCATTGTAATTGAACGAAAGGTCAACAATTTACACAATTGACCGCCAAATATATTTAATAAATTATACTTAACCAACGCGTACAAAAATACATAGGTTGAAATTAAAGCATCTCGTTTCACCACAAAATTGACACTGCAAAGGAATCAATTTAGTTGTCACCATAATCATACTAAGTCAAAATTTTGATTCCCCTCTTTGTAAGTCTGCAAAAGGTGTCCTTAAATTGAAACTAGAACTAAGCATATAGAAGGAACCAATAAAAAGATGCTATTAAAATGGACAGTGGCATCAGCGGACACTGACAAGGTCAAACTCGTAAACCACCCAAGAGTCTGGCAGGTTTTTGTCTCCGGCTCCTTCACTTCCATCTCTGTATAACATATAAATATTTAAATGATAAGGTTTGAGTGATTAAAACATACATTGAGGATACCTTTCGGAATTAAATCAAGTGTAAATGGTCCCCAATTAATCTCAAATAGGGTACGAGCCGAGTTCTCAGCACCCGAAGGTGACACTCAGGCTTGTTTAAAAAAACAAAAAGCTAATGAAGCTGGGGTTTTAAAGGAAAGCTTATGAAGTCATCAATGTGTACTCTTTGGTTAAACTTCTCGTCAAAAAAACTAAATGATGAGTATAAAAAATAAATAACCACAGACCTGAATTTCGGTGGAATAGTCAACCTTCTTTTTCCTCCAACACGCATTCCTGGGAATATTAACTAAGCAGTGAGATATAAATCAAGGCGTTGGAAAATTGACAATAAAGAAGAATTACAGTTTCAGGGCAAGACAACAGAGAACAAGTTATATACCATCTAGACCAATATTCCAGCCTTCCGTTACATCTTCAGCACCTGCAGCAAAAATTTAGTGAAAAATAAATGAATAGAACAGAGCATGGATAAACAGACATGCTCACACATTATTTATTTATCAAGACAGTACCTAGACGAAGTTTTAAGGGAGATTTGCCAATATTTGAGTCAAATGTGTGCCCATCGTCTCTTGATTTTCCAACATAATGAACTTTAATCTGAATCAGAAAGAAAATTCACCAGAAATCAAGTCAACAAGATAGACACCAAATTAAAGGTGAACCTCAAGAAGCTAACTTAAATTGTCATCATAGATTATTGACTAGGAATACTACAATCATGTAATAAATCGTTATTAATGGAACAACAAACTAAAACACTCCCCAAAAAATACAAAATACAGAAGAGGAAACTTGCCTTCTTCCCTGAGGTCGCTATTTTCCCATCAGGTTTACCCATCACTAAGTCTTCAATTATCAGTCCATGGGACAAGGTCCTGGCTTCAGTCGATTTGGATTTTACTTTCTTGTCATTGGGTTCAATTTTGGTCTTGTTCCTCCCTCCGTTAGACAACAAACCGACTCTATCCTCATTTTCCTTTTCTCCTTTAGTTTTGCTCTTCTTTTTTGTTTTACATTTCTTATTATTCAACTCATTTTCATCAACCGAGATAGAAGCGATGTCACTCCTGCACATAATACAAATCAAAACTTATAATTCTCAATAAGAACAAGTCTACACATGTATTAGCTGGGATGCCAATATAAGCTAAAATAAAGGCAAAGAAGCGATCACTTTGAAGACATAATACTAACTTATCATGGGGTAACTTCTGATCCTCTTTGGATTCCATGAATATATCCTCCTCATTTTGCTTCACTATGTCTTCTTCCAGTGAATTATCAATTTTTTCCTCTAAAGTTTTCCCATTTTCATTAGATTTTTTTCTCCTCTTTTTTGGCCTGACATCATTCTCCGGGTTATCTTTGGTCCAAGGCTTCGTAGCATCACATGTTTTGACCCCTTTTCTGTGGAAGGTAACACCAAGCACAATGTAAGCATATCTCATAACCACAACGACAAAACACAATACACTATTTGCATCTTTTTGAAAATGATTGTTTTCTTTAAACCTTACAAGCATAATATCAGAAGTAACAAAAATAAGTGACACCAAAAAAAATAAGTCAATAGAAGGATTTATTTCACCAAAAAGAAATGCATAACGCTGATGCAGTACACACCTGTCAGTGGCTCGATTTTCATCCTCTGCCTTGAGTTGCATGATTTTCTCATCATTCATGACATTTTTATCACCATGAGTCTCAGGATTTTCGCTTGTTCTTTCTTTCCTTTTTTTCTTAGACTTGTTGTGGCTAACATCTAGGTCCTCAGTGGCACTGCTCTTCTCGTTTGTTTCCTTATCATGGTCAACACTATCTTCTATCTTCTTGTCACCAGTTTTACTAATACTCTTCTCCAACTTTTCTTCCTCTGCCTTAAGTTGCATGATTTTCTCATCATTCATGACATCGTTGTAGATATCACCATCAGTCTGAGGATTTTCACTTGTTCTTTCTTTCCTATTCTTCTCAGACTTGTTGTGGCTAACATCTAGGTCCTCAGTGGCACTGCTCTTGTTGTTTGTTTTGTTAACATGGTCAACACCATCTTCTATCTTCTTGTCACTAGTTTTATTCATATCCTTCTCCACTTTTTCTTCAGCTTGGGTTTTACTTTTCAAAAATGTCGAGATAGGGGCACTGTCTTCATCATCGCTCACAATAACCATGACACCCTTGTGATCATGCGGCTGTGAGTCACTTTCATTCTCTGACTCAATGGTCTTGTATCTCTTCTTAAGCCTCCTATGGCTAGATTTTCTTGTTTTTGGCTTCTTATCCAACATCTCCTCGTCAGATGCTGAATGAAGTGAAATATGAAGATGCTAGATCAAGATATTCCCTTTTTTTAACAAAAAAACTACTAGAACAATAAATTTTAAGAAAGCTAATTCATGAAATTGGATAATGATGGGAAAATTGCCATGGGTATTACGGTGATGATGAACGAATTGTACCCTTACGTACTAACATGGATGAAATTGTATCATTGAAACTGTATAGAAGGCGTTGCACATAAACAACTAAACATGATACATGCTGCCAAAAAGATTGTTCAGATAATGAAACATAAATACTTAATTCTAAGTTTGAACAGATAATTTAAATCATGGTAAGAAACAAAAAAACCTACAAATTAATATTTTACTCGTGATCTGTATAATTGTGGTTTCTGTTAGGAAGCTTTAGTATCAATGCATTTTTTCCGATTTTGTACACCAACATTTCAAATTTTCGATTTTGTACACTAACGTTTACGTTTTCAAACGATTTAGTTCACCTCAGTTAATTGATTTGACGGAAAAGTGGTATTTTACCGGATTGCCTCATTCAAGTTGATTAATTCTTGTGCCATGTCAACATCCACTCCACCCACATTATTTAATACATGATTGATCCGTATAGTTTCAAAACAAACTCAATGTAATGAGTTCATATTCAAATATACCAAAATACAAAAAAAATAAAATTTGAAATGGATAAAAAGAATTGAATTTATATCCTTATATATGTAATATAAGTTCATCTTACATATGAACAAACAACCCATATAAAAACCAAATTTTAGCTGAGTTGTTAAAAATACTAGTATTATATTAATAAAAACTTTTGTATGAAGGACTTATATAAAACTTATCTCTACTAATTTACTAGATAAATAGAAGTACTCATAATATCTATGCAATATTTTTCATTTTGTAACTGAATATAATATATTAGAGTACCTATGAAAATGAGAAAGAAAAGGTTAATTGTGAATATTAGAGTCCATCCATTCCCACCAAAAACCCTTGTGGTGATAGAAAGGAGAGGGACTCATATATAAGTATAGGCCAGGATCAATAACCCATCAATGTGGGATATATTTCGACACTCCCCCTCACTTGTGGGCCGAGACAAAGAATGTCCAATGAGCCAAATGCCCACAAGTGTAAACAAACAAGACAAATGGGGGAGCCCAACAAACAAACAAGACTGCTCTGATACCATATTAGAGTCCATCCATTCCCACCAAAAGGCCTTGTGATAGGAAGGAGAGGGACTCATATATGAGTATAGGCTAGGATCAATAACCCATCAATGTGGGATATATTTCAACAGTGAACATACACTTCAAGGAAATATATAAACGACATCATTTAAATAAACTATAACATTATTGGAAATTATAAACTATGAAAAATCAAAAGTGATCTATCTCACTTGATCAACTATTACAGGTGAAATAAGAAACTGATTCTTATTACGCATTTCTAATTATTTTTCTTAATGAAAATAATTGCAAGTCGCCAATTTCTGTTTATGCAGGAATACTTTTATTATTTTAAAATGTATTTTGATATGTCTTTCAGGATTTCAAGACTGAATAATATAGATATCAAATAGTTCAGTTTTATCAGTTTTAAAAGCGAGGATCCAATAGAGGCTTCTTAACAAACTATGTAGACTATATACTTGTAATTTATTAAACTTAATGATGTGTACTGTTATTAAGCCAGGAAAAAAACAAAAGGTAACCCCTCCTTCCCAAAAATCCCCTCTTCCGTGTTAAAAAGTAGACGGCCTAATCTCATCCCTTATGTTTCCCTGTAATTTGTTTTTTCTGTTGCAAATGAAGTCTAAAATTCACCTAGATTGATTAATTTGGCTAACAGTTAATACGAAGTCTAAAAGTTACGTATCGGGTGAAAAGAAAATGATAGGACAAATAAACATACCATAATCACTTGTTATTGGTGACGATGAAAAGACTTCAGGATCAGCATCATCAATAAAACTATCCTCATAACTATCATCTTCGCTACCATGAACAGATTGTTCTGCATCAGAGTTAGCAATATCCACCCCATATGATTCTCTATCCATTAAGGTAAAGGAAAAATGGAGAAGAAAAAAGCTTCTGAAACTACACCATACAGACTAACTTGCTTCAAGGTACATAGGTTCGAATAAGCTGTTATTCAAAGTAATCTTTTGTTCAAATTCAAGGTTAGGGATTAATGTTTCCATAAAGCCAATAGCACGCATGTTAAGGGGAAAAGAAGGCCCCGATCATATGAAATTAAGAAATAAAATGCAAAAAGGATACGAGCTATCGTTATGAATAGAGCGTTGACGACCCAAATAGTAGCCGGTTAGATGAACGCTTCTTGGACCAATGACAGAGAAGATGACATCATCAGCCTCTTGAAATTCCAAGTCTAAATGACATGATTCCGTTCTATCAGGCAACAGAACACAGAGAATAACAGGGCTCTTATTACCGATATTACACTGAACCACACTCTTATTCGTGGCTGAACCAAGCCCTAGAGCAGCCTGTGAAATTGCTAATCACATGTTAACAAATATGAAATATATATATATATAAACTAAATCAGAAGTAACCTGATTTCAAAACTTCCAGTTCACATATGAATGTAGGAAAAAGGTGTTGGTAATTAGCCAGACAGTATATTAGATAAGAGTTACAGATGAAGCTGATTTAAATGGTCTGACCAACAGCTTGTTTGGTTGCCAATAGCAAATAAACTGGGTCATTTAAGACTCTTAAGAAAGTTGGGTTAATTTCTATGCGAACATTAAAAAGGCTCCAGCTGACTCAAAAAACATAAAAACAAACAACTAGACCTTGAAAGCTGCAGCCAAACGTCTTACATAACAACTACTAAAATAGAGGATCTCTGGAATAAACATGTTAGTCATTAAGGGTCCGTTTTGGTATCAGAATATTTAGCTTTCAAAAAGCAGATATTTAGGCTAAAAAAACTAAATATCAAAAATAGATTCATGAAGATTTTGGACAAAAAAATTTCCTACCAAACATAGCTTTAGTGATGTGCATCATGTTGTGTTAGATTCAGATGCTAAGCTAAATATTCCTCATATGGGTCCGGTAACTCGTTCAAAATCTAAGAAGCTCGAAGTAGGTAATGAGCTGCTAATGACAAAGGAGATAGCTCATTTAATAGCTTTGAACAGCAGCTTTACCAATACGTCGAATCTTGGCTATTTCGAGAAGCGCAATAATCCGATTCATGAATCTACACATTCATTGATTCTAAGTGGTCAAAGTCATTAATTAATATTATAGATAAGTGTAAAGGGTTTCTATGCATGTATCTAACTAGATTCATGTAATCTAAGTTGTTGATCTTATCCTATCTTATGTACGACGTTTTTGGCTCTATATAAAGCCATATGTATCAAGTTATAAACACACTGGAATGATATAAATAATTAAGCTTTTTGCTTGTTTATCTTTTTCTCTTATCTTGCAATTTGTGGAATTCAGATTGTTAGTGGCGAGTTAAACCCCGATTCTTATCACTCCCCTTCTTATCTCTCCGGAGTGTGGTGAATCATCCTAATGAAACTTGTTTGTGGCCTTTGGGCTTATCAAGCTTGTTTTATTAGAACCCCAACCCATCTTGTTTGTGGCGCCTTCGGCTTATCAAACAGGAAGAGTTGGCTTCTCTATTGAGTTCTCCTAAAATTCAGCGACTTACCGACATCTTACCATCCCGGGCACATCATATTGGTATCAGAGCAAGGATGTCGACCAGGTCACACCAGTCTAATGAAAACGAAGGTCGAATTCCAAGAGGCCTGACGCTCGACCAAGCCAAAATCTATCGGCTTGAGCGCCAAATCGAGGCCATGCAAGCGGAGATGGCGGAGATGCGTCTCCAAAACCAACAAAACCAACCACCATCTGAGCAAGACAATCAAGGTCACCGTAGTGACTTGAGTGATTATGCCGACGAAGAATATGAAGGGGCACCGCGACATCGCCAAAGGCATTATGACCATCCCGGACGTAACATGAACATCAAGATGCCTCCATTCAAAGGTAATAGCTCGCCCGAAGATTACCTCGAGTGGGAGCAGCGTGTTGAAAAGCTCTTTGAGTACCACGACGTACCCGAGGAGAGGAAAGTTCGCTTGGCTGCACTTGAGTTTACCGAATATGTTCATTTGTGGTGGGAGAATTTGAAAGGGCAGGGGCGTCAGGATGGAGAGGAGGAAGTCCGAGGTTGGAGGATCATGAAACGGCTTATGCAACGTCGTTTCGTACCGGAGTACTACCGCCAAGAGTTGTACCTACATTTACAATCTCTTCGGCAAGAAGCTATGAGCGTAGAGGAGTATGTTAAGAATTTCGAAACTGCGAAGATGAGGTGTAACCTTCAAGAGCCGCAAGAGCAAACCATCGCTCGGTTCTTACGGGGTCTCAATGATGACATTGCGGATACCGTGGAATTGCAACCATTTGTTTTCTTGGAGGACGTAATTAAATTGGCGTTGAAAGTGGAGCGTCAAAGAAAACGAAAGGTCACCACCCGGCCATACTCCGCTCAGCCAAGTGGGGGGAAATACACAAACAACGCTATGACTGAAGGGAAGACTGTCTCGACCACCAACCGGGTCGGACGGGGTGAGATGGGGAAAGCGCCAATGGCTACACCAAAAAAAGATGAGGTTCCAAAGCCTAACCCGAGGCATCGGGACTTGAAATGCTTTCGTTGTCAAGGACATGGTCATATCGCTTCGGAATGTCCAAATCGGAAAGTTATGATTATCCGAGAATCTGAAATTGAGAGCGAAGAAGAAGTCGAGGAGGAAGTTCAAAAGTCCGATGAGGATTCTTTAGATGTGGCTGAAAATGGAGAGGTCCTAGTTGTTCGGCGCGTTCTCAACGTACAGCCCGTCACTACCGATGAACAACGAGAGAACATATTTCACACTCGATGCAAAGTGAGTGAAAAGGTGTGCGAGGTTATCATCGATGGAGGAAGTTGTACAAACGTAGCATCCACTACGCTGGTGGAGAAATTGGGATTGGCCAAGATGAAGCATCCTAGCCTGTACAAACTGCGTTGGCTTAACGAGGTGGGTGATATTCGGGTCTCCGAGCAAGTAAAGGTTCCTTTCACTATTGGCCGGTACACCGACGAAGTTCTTTGTGACGTTGTACCTATGAGTGCTAGTCATTTACTCTTAGGCCGACCATGGCTGTATGACCGGAGGGTGGTTCATGACGGATTCAAGAATACTTATTCATTTGAAAAGGATGGGAGGAAGCATACTCTTGCGCCACTCACACCGGCGCAAATTCGAAATGATATTTTAGGCAAGACGAAGCGGGAAAATCTGGTTGTTAGTCGCAGAGAAGTCGAGCGAGTCTTGAGTACCAAGGATCAGATTTTTGTGTTGCTCATGCGGGAAATTATGCTTACCGACAAGTCCTCACTCCCACCGCAAGTTGTAAAACTTTTGGAGGAATTCGAGGATGTGTTTCCCGAGGAATTACCACCTGGTTTGCCACCGATTCGGGGAATCGAACATCAAATCGATCTCATTCCCGGTGCTGTTTTACCTAACCGACCAGCCTATCGTTGTAATCCCGAGGAAGCCAAAGAACTGCATCGCCAAGTGTCAGAGTTGATAGAGCGTGGGTATGTTCGGGAATCGATGAGTCCTTGTTCGGTTTCGGCATTACTCGTACCGAAGAAGGATGGTAGCATGCGTATGTGTGTTGATAGTCGGGCTATCAACAAAATTACTGTAAAGTATCGCTATCCAATACCACGCCTTGATGATATGCTCGACGAATTGCATGGTTCAATATATTTTTCAAAAGTTGATCTTAAAAGTGGATACCATCAAATCCGTATGAAAGAAGGTGACGAGTGGAAGACCGCTTTCAAAACGAAGCAAGGGTTGTTTGAATGGCTGGTTATGCCATTTGGTTTGTCAAATGCACCGAGCACCTTTATGCGTTTGATGAATCATGCCTTACGAAAGTTTATTGGGCAGTTTGTTGTTGTTTATTTCGACGACATACTTATCTATAGCAAGTCCTTTGCCGAACATTTGGAGCATCTACGACTGGTCCTCGACGTTCTACGTCGAGAAAAGCTTTTTGGGAATTTGAAGAAATCTGACTTTTGCCAAGACCGAGTCGTCTTTCTCGGTTTTGTGGTTTCAGAAAGGGGTGTTGAAGTTGATGAGGAGAAAGTAAAAGCAATCAAGGAATGGCCTGAACCGACTAGTGTTTCAGAGGTTCGAAGTTTTCATGGATTAGCATCATTTTATAGACGTTTTGTGAAAAACTTTAGCACTTTGTTAGCCCCTCTAACTGAGTGTACTAAAGTTAATGGTGTTTTTAAATTTGATAAGGCTGCTCGTAAGAGTTTTGAGATAGTAAAGGAGAAATTGTGCTCGGCTCCAATTTTGGCTCTGCCCGACTTTTCGAAAACTTTCGAAATCGAGTGTGATGCATCCGGGGTAGGCATAGGGGCTGTCCTTATACAAGACAAGCGACCAATTGCTTATTTCAGTGAAAAGTTGGGTGGCTCTCGACTCAACTATTCCACCTATGACAAGGAGTTCTATTCGTTGATACGAGCCTTGGAAGTGTGGCAGCATTATTTACTCCCAAAGGAATTTGTAATACACACCGATCACGAGTCTTTAAAGTATTTGAAAGGACAAGCCAAACTGAACCGAAGACATGCGAAATGGGTCGAGTTTATGGAAGTATTCCCATATGTTATCAAATTCAAGAAAGGAAATTCGAATGTTGTTGCCGATGCTCTTTCTCGAAGACATGCTCTTATATCGATCATGAGTGCGAACTTGCTTGGATTTGAACTCATCAAGGATCAGTACTCAGAAGATCCAAAATTGTCCTCTATCTATTCGGCATGTGAGAAAGAGGCCGTGAATGGGTTCTATCGCCACGAGGGATATCTCTTTCGGATGGGAAAGCTTGTAATTCCGAATTGTTCGGTTCGGCAATTGTTAGTTCGGGAGGCTCATAGTGGTGGTCTGGCAGGACACTTTGGGGAAAAGAAGACTTTGGAAATGGTCAAAGAACATTTTTATTGGCCTGCTATGATTAAAGACGTACATCGGGTTGTTGAGAAATGTGTAGTTTGTAAAAAGTCCAAGAGCAAAGAAGCAAATCAAGGGTTATACATGCCATTACCCGTACCGAATCAACCTTGGGTTGATGTGAGTATGGATTTCGTATTGGGATTACCAAAAACACAACGGGGTATGGATTCGATCTTTGTGGTAGTCGATCGTTTTTCAAAAATGGCTCATTTCATCCCGTGTCACAAGACGGACGATGCATCACATATTGCGGACTTGTTCTTTCGAGAAGTTGTGAAACTACATGGTATTCCGAAAACAATCGTGTCGGACCGAGATGTCAAGTTCTTGAGTTACTTTTGGAAGACGTTGTGGAAGAAATTGGGTACTAAACTTCTATTTAGTACAGCATGTCATCCGTAAACCGATGGACAGACCGAGGTAGTAAACCGAACTTTGTCTACTTTACTTCGAAGTCTTATTGGTAAAAATCTGAAATCATGGGATGGGGCTCTAGCAATGGCCGAGTTTGCTTATAATCGTAGTGTGCATAGGGTTACGAAACTCAGCCCTTTTGAGATTGTTTATAGTTTTAATCCTATTACACCTTTGGATTTATCCCCGTTACCTATCAGCGAGAGGGTTAGTACGGATGGAGAAAAGAAAGCCGAGTTGGTTAAAGAGATACATAAGAAGGTGAAAGAACGGATTGAGAAACAAAATGAAATCAATGAGCGAATGACGAATAAAAGTCGAAAACGGGTTGTTTTCGAACCAAGCGATCTAGTTTGGGTGCATTTGAAGAAAGAGCGGTTTCCAAACCTGCGGAAATCAAAGCTTATGCCAAGGGCCGATGGTCCTTTTCGGGTATTGACTAAAGTCAACGATAACGCATATAAGATTGAACTACCTGAAGGATACCAAGGATCAAACACTTTCAATGTTCGGGATTTGACTCCATACATTGAAGACAATGAAAATATGGATTTGAGGGCAAATCCTAATCAACCCGGAGGAGATGATGTGCATCATGTTGTGTTAGATTCAGATGCTAAGCTAAATATTCCTCATATGGGTCCGGTAACTCGTTCAAAATCTAAGAAGCTCGAAGTAGGTAATGAGCTGCTAATGACAAAGGAGATAGCTCATTTAATAGCTTTGAACAGCAGCTTTACCAATACGTCGAATCTTGGCTATTTCGAGAAGCGCAATAATCCGATTCATGAATCTACACATTCATTGATTCTAAGTGGTCAAAGTCATTAATTAATATTATAGATAAGTGTAAAGGGTTTCTATGCATGTATCTAACTAGATTCATGTAATCTAAGTTGTTGATCTTATCCTATCTTATGTATGACGTTTTTGGCTCTATATAAAGCCATATGTATCAAGTTATAAACACACTGGAATGATATAAATAATTAAGCTTTTTGCTTGTTTATCCTTTTCTCTTATCTTGCAATTTGTGGAATTCAGATTGTTAGTGGCGAGTTAAACCCCGATTCTTATCACTCCCCTTCTTATCTCTCCGGAGTGTGGTGAATCATCCTAACGGAACTTGTTTGTGGCGCCTTTGGGCTTATCAAGCTTGTTTCATTAGAACCCCAACCCATCTTGTTTGTGGCGCCTTCGGCTTATCAAACAGGAAGAGTTGGCTTCTCTATTGAGTTCTCCTAAAATTCAGCGACTTACCGACATCTTACCATCCCGGGCACATCATTTAGTAGCGACGAATTTCTGAGCTAAATTATTAGTATCAGTAAACAAAGGCATCCATTCTACTACTTTACATAAATAAACCAGTACAGAGTCCATATCTCGAAAATGCATAAAAACAGATATTATGATAAGAAGATTAATATATGACCTGGGAAACATGTAGGCGTCCTCGTACTAGATCATATTTATGAGTCACTGGTTTCCCTGCTTTCACTTCAATTCCTATTTAAAAAATAAATAAAATGTAATGATAAATTAGTTCGCCTGCAGCTTTCGAGCCAATTAGCTAACGAAAGACTGAGAAAACAAAAAGATGGGTTTGACAAAGCTTAAAACTTGTAACTAAAGACGGAGAAATAAAAAGATGGGTGTATCAAAGCTCAAAAGTCTGCAACCTAATAGGAAAAAAAACAAAAAAACAAAAAAACAAAAGAAAAAACAGAGGAATTAGTTTAATAAAATCATACCAAAAGGAGTTATTTTTACAAAGTCATGTGTGGGTTTGAGATTAAAACAAACAATTAATGGAGAAACAAAAAGATGGGTTTATCAAAAGCTTAAAACTTGTAGCAAAACAACAAAAAAGCTGAAACTAATTGAGTAGTAAAAGACCAAAAAGAAAGAAAAACTGAAGAATTAGTTTAATAAAAAGCCCTTAACAGATAATCATATACTAAAAGGAGTTGTTTCTACAAAATCATGAGCGGGTTTGAGATCAAAACAAACAATTGATGATAAATACATGTATTTTGATAAGTTAGTTTGCAAATAAACTAACTAAAGAATGAGAAACAAAAAGATGGGTTTATCAAAGCCTAACAAAATTGTAAAAATTAGTAACAAAAGAACAAAAAAGCTCAAAAGTCTGCAACATAGTAGTAGGAAAAAAATTATAAATAAAAACTGAGGAATTAGTTTAATAAAAAGTTCTTGGTAGATAATCATACAAGGGGAAGGGGCCTGTTTGGCATCATATTTTTTGGTCATAAAGCTGCTTTTTAAAAGCAACAAGAAAAAAGCTCGCTTTTTAAAAGTTGTAGTGTATTGTTTGACACCAATGTAACTTTTTTTACTTATAAGTAACTTATAACTTATTTTGTTGAAAAGTTATTGGTCATATATATTCACTTATTAGTAAAGATACAATCAGATTAAAGTTTTTATATTTGGAAAAATTAATGTGAAAAAACTAAAAAAATCTCAAAATTCCTAGCTTCTCTGCTTTTTGAGCTTTTTGGACCCAAAAGCTATAGCTTTTGTAAAAGCTAAAAAAAAGGCTAACATAACAAAAACCTACGGAATTTTCAAATAAAAAAAGCTAAGGACAAAAGTTGTAGCCAAACAAACACGCACTAAATCATGTGTGTGTTTCAGATCAAAACAAACAAAGTGATGATATATAAAGAGATAGATACAGAGAGAGAGAGCTAACCCCAAAAGGCCATGTTAGAGAGAGAGAGAGAGAGAGAGGCAATCAGACAGTTTTTTATTTTATTTTATTTTTATAGTTTATAAGAAAAACCAAACCCTACAAAATAGAAGAGTTATTTATTCTGAATTCCCGCCACACCCTTATTTATTTATTTATTATTCTTCACCTTTTATTATTGGGAAACACCACTCCACTTCATTTACTTGTTATAATTTTATTGGAACAAAACTCACATTTACTATTCTTTTTTACGGTGTACCAAATACATGTAAATTTATTTTTTCATTCTTTTCCTCTCGTATTTTAAAGTTTTTGTTTCTCTACTATCAAAAAAAACCAATTATTTTTCTATTATATTACTCGCTACATTACAGAAACAGTTTTTTATTTCATTTCTTTGTCTTAAATTATCATTTTATTTCGTTTTATAAGATGGTAGTATAATTTAATTTACATATTTAATCAAATGAGCATTACTAACAACTAATACTAACAAGTGATATTTTTGAATTGATACATGAGTAATATGATTATTGGAAAACAGGTTAAAAACACGGGTGTTCTCGAAGTGGTCAACTGTGACTTTGACCAAAAATCTAAGTGTTTAACACCAATTATTTAGACATCAATCAATTTATTGGAAAGATTGTACAAAGAGATCCGCAACGATATACTCTCGACTAAACGGATCATCAGTATGAATGATAATTGGACTCAGTGTTCAATGTTGAAATATGAAAGGGTATAACTTGAAAGCCGGAGATATGGAAAAACTTCTGACGGTTTTTTCTGAATCAGTTGAATAAATGGCTCATAAATTGTTTATATATAATCATACTTTATTAGGTGTAACTTGTTGTTATACCACATTGACAATGGACATGGATGGGGTGTACCACATATGCGTACGCACTCGGCTCAGGCTCAGAACTAGTACTTGGGATGTGGGGGACTCATATCTCAGATATCGGAGCTTTAAATATAATTGCGCTTTGTGCGTTTTTGTCATGTCATTATCTTTGTTCGGTTATGGTTTCAAAGTTTGGTCCATACTGGTTTGAATTAATTATAGCCTTGGTCTTGAAACTTTCGGATAGTTGTATTATATTCTTTTAAATTAGAGTAACTATGGGTGGGCATGGGGTAAATTGTGATCAACCATAACTCAACCTGTAAAATAAATTGTGGGACGGATTATAACGGGTTGGTAAAATTCAAATCTCAACCCAACCCGCTACAACTCAAACCACAACCCAACCTATAAATTACATTACGGGTTATGACGGTTTGGGTTCGGTTGATTCTTTAATTTTAATTTTAGTACTTTTTTTTCATAAGTTGCATAATTAACCTAAATTTTAAATTGAATCTTTCAATATATTAAATATCAAAATACGTTTATAACATTCGCAAATAAGTAAGAAAACTAAAACATAACAGGATTAAGAAGTGACTATTTTGAAATATATATATTTATATATTCCGGATTGAAACGGGTTGTGACGGGTTAACCCGTGGTATAGGAACCCTAACCTTAACCCAACCCGCAAAATATATTACGGATTAGGGGGGGCGGGTTGTATTTTTTTGGACACTTAACTCGCCCCAACCCTCACCAATCCATGCAGGTTGGTTTACGGATTAGGTTTGCGGGTTTTTTGTCCGCTCTTAACAGTAACTCCATAATTAATGGTGAGAGTTACTCATTAAATGGGGGTAGAATGAGCTGTTAGTTGGAGTACCCCAAATAAATTAACTTACATGCTCAAGGTCTCATATGAGCCTATAAAGAAAAAAAGAGCCCCTTGTATTTATGAAATATCCACATAATACATATATATTACATATAAAAAGAGAGTATCACGCCCCTAACAGCTTGATATTACCTCGGTTGTCGTTTACGTCGAGCCTAGAGCTGCTAATGAATCGAGCCGTTCATAAATATGTTCGTGTTTGGCTCGTTAAAAACTCGTCTCGTGTTCGTTCATTTACTAACGGGCCGAGCCTAAACACAATAATAAGTCTCGTGAACATGTTTGGCTCGTTTGAAAGCTCGTTTAATTATTTTTAATATATTTTTTCCTTATATATTACTGGTTATATATGTAAACTTTATCTAATATAATGTTGATATCAATAAATACTCTTCAATTTAAGTAATAAATTTATTTTTTAAACTAAATCTAATTAAAACTAAAATCACACTAACTAAATTTATTATTGCTTATCTTAACATATATTTTAGTTAAGTAAAAAAGATTTTTTTTATGCAAAACGATATTAAATTTGTCAAAAAACACGTTGAAAAAAGACTCATGAACAGGCTCGTGATTAGCTCGTCTGTAAACGAGCCGAGTTTGAGCAAGATTTTAGGTCTCGTTTAGTAAACGAGAGCGCTTGAGCACAACAAAGCTCGGCTTGACTCGGCTCATTTGCAGCCCTAGTCGAGCCACACTGTGATAGACGTTATAACTTAGAAACTCGGTACCGATTAAGCTAGAAGCAAATGAGAATTCATAATCCATATTGTATTCGTGCCCTCGAGATAAATTAATATAATATTAATTTTCAATCAGATAATGCGAACTTGATAAACTATTGCAAGAATAACAATTACCAAGTGTCATGAGAAGTCGGCGTAATCGTTAAACACATTTTTAATCTTTTTGGTATAAGAAATTGGAATATTGATTGGTGAAGAAGAGGCGTGAACGAACCTACAAATTGGTTGGCAATTGCTGGTAGATGTAATAGTACAAATAGTGTATTTCTTATTCAATGTGACCATCTACGGTCTCTTTTGTATGCGGATTTGAGTTAATAAATTTTTTGTTTCAAAAATAAAAAATCAAACTAGTCAGGTAGAGGGTACAAAGAGTTGAGAATTTAAGTAGTTTAGTAGGGGCAACAAATGAATCGAGTCGCTCATGAACAAGATCATGTTTGGCTCGTTAAATACTCGGGTCGTGTTCGTGTAGTTACTAATGAGCTGCGTCTGAACGAAACAATAAAGCTTATGAACATGGTCGAACTCGTTTAATTAATTTATTTATTTCACCTATATTCCTGCTCATATGCTCAAATATAATGTTGACGGTTGATAAGTAATATTAAATTTATTTTAAATAAAAATGTTGGAATTTTTTATTTTTTATTTTTTGGTTTTAATGTAATTTATTTTGCTATTTTGTAATTTCTCCATATTTATGGTTTTAATGGCACATGTTTTCTTTTGTAACTCTTTATACAGGTATATACATATGCTGGTGTATACCATTTTTCAAGAGGAAAAAAAACATGCACTTACACATATCACACACTCACATGCATACATATCATTTTAGCGAGAGAGTACCATGTCACTACACTCCCGTTGAATGTCACAACAATGACTTTCGTTGTGGCACAGTGATTAAGCGTTTTAACTTGGGAATCCGGCGTCCGTCAAAAAACAGAGTCTTAAAAAGAGGTTGGACGAATCAGGTTTAAAGGGAGACGGTAAAACCGTCGACTCGTTTAAGATTATATCCGAATACTTTTGGTATCATTTTCATACTCTTTATTTATTTCAGTTTGTTTATAATTCCTATTATTTTGAGGAAATTATTTTCTGTTTGTTTCTCCATTTCTTTTCGTAGAAATTATTGCTTTACGAAACAACGTTTCCAACAGTCTTAAACCGATTTTATTTAAACGTTGTTGCAATAATTTTGGGGAATAGATTTACAGAAAATTATTTCCAGTATTACCTAAGATAGTTTTTTGGAAAATCATTTTCGGACGACTTTTGGTTTTACGAAATTGGTGTTTCCGGTTGAATTGTCGAAGGTGTTATAATCATGTTTGATATTTTGTTTGATGGTTTTCCGATATAGTTATTTGTAAAATCATTTTCTGAGAAATTTTGGTTTTAAAAATTTGATGTTTCCGGTTTAATTATTGAATACGTATATGTTGTTTATATTTTTCTTGGTGAATAAATGTCTGAACATAGCAATTGGAAGTACCACGTTAGTTTTAATAAATTTGTCGTTGTTTTGATTGGCCAGTTAAATTGAGTTTACTGAAATTTCATGATTGTAGTAAACATTCCCGAGGCTGTATACCTAGAATGTTTGGCATGGCTGTGAAATTTGTTTAGAAAAACATTTTTAGAAACCTTTAGAGTATAGTATGTTGTTGTTCATTCATCCTCGTTAAAAGTATTGAGACTTTGATTTTTGGGGCATGTTTTGATGACATGTATTTTAATGGTGGTTATAAATACTGTTTCACACAAATTTTTACTAGCTCCTCAAGACAACGAAAATAAATACGAAGCAAAATAAATTTTATTTATCAATTAATTTGCGGGTACAATATCTGATAATTTCTAAAATAAAATATAGAAATGAAAGTCATTTGATTCTCCACTTCGAACAATTTGTGAGGACTCGAAATGCTGTTGTAGACTTTTTGATGAATTTTGTTGATTTTGCTGAACTTGAGTAGAATTCTTCGGATTTGATGAACAACTTTGTAATTTTGTTGATTTCGTTGATGATTTTGATACTTTTCAGATTGGGTGAATAAGTTGGAGATTTTGATATAGAGAAACGTGTTTTTTCTTTTGTGTAATCGTTCCTGAAAATCAAATGGCCGTTTTTTGTAGATTTCTTGGGTGGAGTTCTTCAGATTTGGTGAATAATTTTAAAGACTATTATTTACGGAAACGTCTTGCTTATTGTTTGTAATCGTTCCTGAAAATCGAATGCAGATTTGTTGCAGAAGTTCTTCAGATTTGATGAAGAATTTAAAGATTTTGATCCGTAGAAACGCCTTCCTTGCTGCTTTTAGACGTTCTTGAAGATCGAATGCATAGTTTATTGCAGATTTTTTGCTGATTTTGAAAACATTCGTTGAGGCCGGAGTGTGCAGAGCTTCTCCTTAGACGGTTTTGGAGGAGCAGAGCTGATTTACTGACAGCTATGGAGGAGCAGAGCTAATTTCCTAACGGCTGTGGATGAACTTATCTCTCTAGTCTTCAAGACTTTTTTGATTGTGAAAATTATGATATCTCCACCCCTATATTTATAACTTTTGGGGTGAGATTCTATTTGCAATTTCTCATCATCTAGTTTGGGCCCATTATCTTAATGAACCATGAATTTAGTAAATGAATCAAGCTTAATTTTATGTTTGAAAACATTACAAATGAGTATTGCAATTTAATTAACTCATTGTTTGTACCATATTTATGGTCCTTTAGAAAAAAATATATTTTTCTTTTATATAAATTATCATCTTACATTTTATGAGTTGATAAAATATATATTTTTTTATCTTTTAAAATACTAATAACTCGTCTATTTTCAAATTGAGAAATTAGTAATTAACTAATATTTAATTTAAGCAACACGTGGCGTGTTTTATGTGGAGACACTTGTTTGCTTGAATTTTTTTTGATGCGGACAGGTGTCTAATTTGATGAATGTCTTGACTTTTGTACTTTCGAAACAGTCCCTGGAATTTTGTTTGGACATTTTTTTTAACTCCCTTTCCAAAATTCTGTAGTCCCTGTTGTGATTTTTGTAAATATATATTAGCTTAGCTTGCCTAAATATTTATTGCGAGATAACAGAGGAACTATTTTGTCCCATATGGCAAATGAAGAAATTGTGGTTCATTTACACTTTTTTTCTTTTATGCCCATGCATGACATATCAACATGACAACCATGTATTTCCCACTTACGTAGCAATTTAGGAGTCTCTTTTGTTGTGTATATAGCATTTGGTTCCTTTCAAAACTATACAACTTTGAGGAGGTTTAAGCTCGTACAATAACCATCCTTAGTCATCTAGAGATAGGAGAGAATTTTTTAATTTTTTGGAAGAATTATGTAGTCCATGTCCATATAGCATGTGTTGGGTAGGTTATAAAAAAAAAACACAACAATTTCTACGGAAAAAAAAAGGATAAATAAACAGAAAATGGTTTACTCAAATATATAAATATCAAAAACAAGATTTAAAATAAAATAATGTAAATGATACCGAAATGGACGAAAGTCCGATACGAGGTAACTGCAAGCAGTTTTCCTTAAACGATATTTGTCCCGCCACCTCTGTTTCTGGTTAAATGGGGCACTTCATTCCCAAGGTACAACGTCTATCACATGTGACTCAACGAAAACGGCACCGAGCCACGGTCGGGCCATTGGTGGTGCGGTACTCTCTCTCTATATGTATGCATATGTGTATGTGTGTGAAAGTGTATATGCTATGTATTTCTTTTTCATTAAAAAGCTTATTGAAAAGGTTCAAGAAAAAAATGGTTGGAAACCATCATTTTATGTATTTCTATTGTAACTCTTTTTTCCAATAAAAAACCACTCTTAATGGGGTAATAAAGTTTTGAAACTCATAATTTTTAATTGCATTCAAAACCATAAAACAAAGTTTTATCCAACAATCCCCCACATGAATGCAATTATAAAACATGCAAGGTGCAACTAAATGTAATCAAGAGAACTACGAGAATTCACTGCATAAGGACAGGTAGCGCGCGCCTTGAACCTGCCATAGCGAAATACCTTTCGGATATACTTGCCTTAGGTAGTCTAATACTTTGAACCCTTAGCGTTTTGTGTATAACAAAATGATACCCGCACAGTGTCTTATCTACACCACTTACTAGACTCTTTAGTTGTTGTCCATATTTGGCCCTGGACTGCCTTGGCAAATCAAACCGAGTGCTCTAACAATTTAGCCCTACCTCATCACATAGTATCGGACATACACATTCATTATAGGTGATTTTCAAGTCAAGGGTGTACTGACTCACCCCACTCGATCTTCGAGATACTTGATTCATTAAATACATCAACAACTAGACCCATGCAGCTTAAATTTATTATTATTTTCAACCCAAAAGTTTCTGGCTTCAGCCTTCAAATTGGAACTAAATCAATGTTTTAAATGACGTTATCGCTAGTATAAGTCTTTTTTAGAGAAACGTTAAAAACGCAAATAGCGTAGTAATATAACGATTTACGATGTAATTTTTTTCTCCCTAAACATTTAACAATATAGCACTAGATAGTGATACAATTTATACTAATTATGTTAAAAAAGTCAAAAACAACACGATGTGTGGGCCGTTTAATTAAGCAAATACATAATCCAAAACAAAATTGTGTCTTTTTTTTTTATTCCGAGCTACTTTTTTACTTTAAAATTGTATTTTTTCGTACCACTACACAAAACTGTATCTTTTTTCAATTTCGTACCACTACAGAGCTTTATTCATTCTTTTTTTTAAGAAACATAAAAGAACATAATCCAAAATCGAAATATAATAAATATGTTCTTAGATAAAGATAAAGATATAATTAGAGAAAATCCAGAATTAAGTTTTCCATTGATCCCGAGAAATGGGCTGAGAACTTATGTTCTTGAGTGCTTTGTTCGGTTACCCGCACAATTCAGTTTTCCATTGATCCCGAGACTGAAGTTTCCAATTCAGGTTGGGTTACCTATGCGAAGGTTTCCAATTTACGGGGCTTCAAACCCCATTTCCCTCAATGATGTTTCAACTTCTCCACGTGTCAAGCATTTTGTATATGGATCCGTATTATTATCCTTAGACCTTGCAAAGTCTATGGATACCACAATTTTTGCAAGCAATTCCTCTTACGGATTTGTGTCTCCGACGAATATGTCATGACTTTGTCGGGACTTTCTATTATACAAATTATTCTGATCCAGTTTAATAACTGACTGACTGCATCAATGCACGTTTATTGCGGGAATAGATTTTGGCTACTTGGAATACTGCCCAAGACTTCTCAGCCAATCTGCCTCTTTTCAGTGTTTACAACATTATGAATTCCGATTTCATAGTTGATCCACGTATGTATGTCTGTTTTACAGAACTCCATGAGACTGCAACCTCTTTAAGCACAAACATATCCACTCGTGGACCTTGTACTGTTAAAGTTTGAGATACACTTGGTATTTAAATACCCTCCAAATATTTTGGACATCTCGTATAATACAGTTCATGATTGGCAGTATACCTTATGTATCTGAGAAGCCTCATTGGCAAACCTACTCGGTCTTCTCACTGAGTTGGCTATACCTGGTCTAGTGCAGTTCTTGATGCACAAGAAACTACATATGATAAGTTAGGTGTTTGTTTTAGTCCATATAGTGACTTAACAAGTTTTTGCACCTTGCCTTACTTTACACTGAACCACGACCCAATGGGTTGTTTCTAATTCTCTAGATCTCCATTTATAAAACACATGTTCTCATTAATTAATGATGCGTCTTTTCATAGACATTAGAGTATAGACATTAAAATTATCAAAACCGTCAGTTTACTTAAAATAATTGACTTTATTTCTCACGTGCCTATCAACCTCATTGTTGATGGCATCTTCCCATATACACATTATATGAACATTAATTATTTCAATGTCATCGATTCACCTTCATTCATGAAGGTTAATGGACGAAGGAAGTTTCATTATTTACCCTTTTACCATGCCGATGCACTTCATTTTCCTTACAAGATTCACTTTCCCAACTTTTCCAGGACCGTTTGAGTGATCACTTGTCTTGGGTAGCGTAATGTTTTGAACACTCAACGTATTGATCACACTCGCCAGGCGTTAGAGTTTTGCGGAAAAACTTCTCTTTAAGGAAATATGCTTCTCGGGCATAGAACAATGTTCTATATGTACTTTAAAGCCATATGCCTTATGCACTAGAAACTGATCAGCACTATATTTTGTACTTATTCGATGAACACACAATCTAGCGTTTTCGATCCTATCCAAGTCCTTCAAGGAACAAGATTGAGACCTTTCTTAGGTAGTACCAAACTTTCACGAACTTATAGTCAAGCACCATGCCTTCTATAATTCTTACTGTTTGGTCCAACTTCCTAAGCGGTAGTTTGTTCAACACATAGCTTGCGGGAAGCGAGTCAGAGTTTAACCCTAAACCTATCATCATGATATTCATCGTTTAAGAACTACATTTTTGCTCGAGAGCATAATAATTCGTTCTTTAATGATTTGTGTCAGTTCAACAACACAATTGTGTGAATGGCGTCTCATATTCACCGTTTCATTTACACTGACCATGTATTCAAATCCATGTGATTATACCGTTTCAGAACTAGTTAGACAATATCTAACACGTCCAAGAATAGTCAATCATTTAATGATTAACACTTAATCATTGGATTAAAGTTGGTAGATTAACACAACAGAACACCCATGATTAAATATGTTTTCTGACAAGTCTTAATCCTCAACAATAGAATTCTCGTATTCATTCTTACTTGAATGAATATTTCGACTGATTTGTCTTTATTTCTCATCAAGTAGACATATCGGTGTTTCAATAAATTGAGGAAATACCTTTAACCCCTTCTTGGTTTGCACGTATCTCAAATGCACCAAATCATTAGGTTATGTAATCCGTTCGAAATTTCGAACTGAAAACTTAGCAATACATTGCTTCAAACACAAACTGATATTTGTGTTTCAAATTAAATAATAGAATGAGAATTTTTATATTTTCATGACCTACTATATCATGTCGAATCAGTGACTTAGTTGAATAACTCAACATGCCATTATTGACCACAAGAGTATCGACAAAAAATCTCATCCTGAACAAATAGTTACTCATGTATTGCCACAAATAAGCAAACTTATCAGAATCTGATTCGAGTGTTTTGACTACCGAAAGGCTACTGCCCTTAGAATTATGTAGTCTATGTCCATATAACATGTGTTGGGTACGTTATAAAAAACACACACTAATTTCTACGGAAAAGAAATGGACAAATAAATAGAAAATGGTTTACTCAAATATATAAATATCAAATACAAGATTTAAAATAAAATAATATAAATGATACCGAAATGGACGAAAGTCCGAGACGAGCTAACTGAGATAAAACAAAGTATGAGTTGTGTAGGTGAGATAAGGTCAGAAGCATTTGAGTCACTATCAAACCATACATTTTCACGAAGGTATCTTGAGATTGGACTCTTTATGTGTATAAATAGAGGTGCCTTACCATCACAATTTTTCACAAAACTCTAGCTACAGCACAGCATACATACTTCGAAACGCAAGAAAGGTGAAATCTTTCTAAACTTCTTTATTAGTACATTAGCTTATTGTTTTTTTTTTAGTCTTACTGCAAACATTGTTACGTGCTTTCCATCCCATCCCTGCGAAATTTAACTAAGTTTAAGTTTAAACACCATGAACACCATCACTTATTAATTAACACAAATTTGGCTAAGGTAGTATTTATAGCAGTGATTTGAAAATTCTTTAAATGATGTACCCGGCCTTTTCTTTAGTACGTACTTGATTTTTTTTTTTTTTTTGGTTATGTACTGTTTACGTGCAAGTCAATAGTAACTCATTTAAAATAGCCCCTTTTCTTTTCTAGATATCACACACATGCCAGAATATAAAGTAAAGTATTAGGTTGGTATCCAGAGAACCGAAACCATTTTTTTTAAAGTTATTCAAATATATAGTAAGTGTAACAAACTAGTATTTCGTAGTTAATCATGACACTGACTTTTTCTTACGTGCCACATTTTTTTTTTCAGTTTAACAATTTCGATAATTTGAAACTAAGCATGTACAATCATCAACATCTGCTACTTTAGATTTTTGACTATGTCCTTCTACTTTTTTTTTGGTTTCTTTCTCTAACACATAACAGCAGTTGTTTTTTTAATAAAACTTTTTACTTTTCTGTTATCTTAGTTAAAAGAGAAAAAGAAAAACAATTTTTATTTTTATTGTTTAAAACCTTTGTTGTCGTTCATAAATGTAGCAGTGTAAAGAGGGATGTACTAGTAACAGTTTTTTTTTTTTAGTTTTTTTTTAGAATATTAAGTTAAACTCTAAAAACATGCAGAGTTCGTTTTTTTTTTTTACAGAATAGACACCCTATATATATATATATATATCAATGTAGCTAAACCTTTCTTTTTGCAGCTTTTTTCACCATGGTGAAATTCGAGTTGAGGCATGTTGGCGAGTTGCAACAGTTGATCATTAGAGACGGTGAAAAAATACATCTCATCCGATAGAACTTCCTCTGACCGGCAAACATGCTCACGCTCCTTCTACTTTTGATGACATTCCGTACGTCCAGTCTTGCTCATGGTCGTTTATCCAAGAAGGATTGCCAGTGCTGCGTAGCCCACTCCACAATGCCAATAGAGCTTCTGATCATTCATTCTCCACTCTCGGTCGCCATATCATCTGTGGAGAAGCTAAGTGGAAAGACACACTCAAAGTTCATGGGAAGTTTAGCCAGCCTTTGAAGTATTCGGAGTGCCTAGAGGAAATTCTCGACCGCGCTGGTTCCTCTCTCCGTACTGCTGAGATTTACGATGCAGTTTTTTGCTTCCTCCTTTACCTACAGCCAGGATTCGACTATGATGCGTGCTTTCTACGAGGCTTGGTGCACAGATACGAACTCCTTACACACGGGCGCCGGAGAAGTTTCGATTACTCTATGGGATTTGCATGTCATTGGTGGTCTGCCTACTCTCGGGTTGATTTATGATGAGACAATATCTTATCTGGATGAGCTTGATAACGACGTCTGCGACGACACTTCGCTTTTCCAGAGCTGCAAGTTTTTACTCATCGCTTACCATCGACTTGTTGGTGCTGATAAAAAGAAGACAGATTCTCATGCTGCTTGGGTCAAATACTGGTTCAAAGGAGGCTTGGAACATAAGAGTTTATGTCTGCAACCTTTAGGAAAGTCTGCGTCTCATGGTGCGAATGATTCTCGCTACGTTTGCCTTCCGGAGACAAAACGCGTTTTTGTTGAGCTTGACATTCCTACTATTTTATTCAACTGCGTTTTTCTCATGTTGGCTTTGCGTCCTTGTGCTTTCCGTGGGCTCGACTACATCTATTAGAGCAACTGTGTTTAAACCTGCTAGGTTGATGGCCTCTGGCAAAATTTTGGGCTTCTCTTTTCCAGTTCTAGCATATATATATATAAAGGTTTGAATGCCATTGCGAAATCGCCGACTTCTGGATCGTCGACAGCCTACTTCCTTCAGCATTATCTTATAACTTTGATGGCTAACTATTTCGGCACCCATAATCGGCAGAAGCAACTCATTGCGGAATCGAGAATGTCTGAGTTTTCAGGAGATCGTGCAGCCAGATCGTTCAGCGAGAAGGAGGCTCGCAGAGAGATCCATTCGGGCAAGTCGATTTCTTGGAATGCAGCCTCGTTCATCAAAAAGATACACTCAACATTTTGACGCCACCAAATGCCCTCTTAATGATGAAGAGTGTAAACGATTTGTATCCATTCGGCCAAGTTTGTTAAGCTTTTGATGGAAGAACGCCTTTTATTTGCAGCCTTACAATCCGCACAGATTCAGCCGACAATTTGGGTTTTCTCAGAGAATTCCATATGAATCTACTAAAGAATATATTCGCTCTTCGACGCTTGATGAAAGGATGAAGCATTGGGCTCTTAGCCAGTATGAATATCATGGCACCACTGTTTTAATTCTGGGTCTTCCGAAGAGTGCAAATGAAGGTACAACTTCACAATTTCCCAAATGGTGGGGGAAAGTTCATGGTCACTATCTTATTAAAGGGCGGAAGCTTCTAATAAAGAGTATAAATGGCACTATTCCTCCTCCTGTTGCACCCATAGCACCAACTGTGTTGGCAAAACTTAAAAGCGCGGTGGATGGTGATTCTCGAAAAGCAATAAGTGTTCTCCTATCATAGGCACAAAAAGGTCGGGAAAAAGTCTGACAACTCTGAAGGAAGTTTTAGGCCATCGCGACATTCCAGCCACAAAGAAAGCAAAAACTTCTTGTGTCAATGACCTTAAAGTTTATGATGTCGATGTGATTGAAGACACAACTACTGCAGACTTGAAAGATGTACGCATCTATGATTTTTTATATTATTTTCTTCTCATTTTCTTTCCTTTTTTTCCCTTATAATTTTACTTGTGTTTACAGGTTGGGCTTCGTCTACTTGACGAGGATGTCGAAATGTATGGAGAGAACGAGCGAGTTTTATTTGGGAGTGACGATGTTCATGATACTACAGAGCCTGTTGATTATTCTGGCTCATCTGGTCACACTGAGGAGGGTAGTAGTAAACCTTTGCAAGATGGTGATGCCTCTTCTAGCACGCCTATGGTGGAAAGGAGCAACAAGCGCAGTGTTTCTTCTTCTCATCCTAATTCCACTTCTTCAGCATCGAAGTATGATGATGATATTTTTGTGTCTACCCGAAAGTTCGTTCTTGACTTGAGGAAAACTCTTATGCGCATCTTGGAGGAGTATCGTACCGGTGACCTTTGTTCGCTTGAGGAGAGAAGTGTGAAGATTACCAAGATGATGGAGTCTGCATGCTTAATTGACGCATCACATCTTACGTTAATGGTTTCTTAGTTCTTCGTGAAAGCACTTGAGTATAATGAGCAGAGTTCTTTGCTTATCAAAGTCGGCGCGGTTGGTGTAACTATTAAGGAAAAGAATGCTAAGATATCAGTCATTGTTGCTAAAGAAGAGAACGCTAAGGCTATGGTTGATGATCTTCAAAAGAAAATCGAGGACGTTGATACAAAAATGGAGCAATTGAAAGCTACCAAAGAGAAAATGGAGGCATCATTGGTGAAAGAAGAAGGCAAAATAGCCAGCATAAAAGGTTGCATATTTTCTCTTCAGTCGGAATTGTCAAAGGTAAAAGACCAGTGCTCCAAGAG
This sequence comes from Primula vulgaris, assembly GCA_963920805.1. NCBI lineage: Eukaryota > Viridiplantae > Streptophyta > Magnoliopsida > Ericales > Primulaceae > Primula > Primula vulgaris. The sequence goes on along the minus strand of OY987222.1, from coordinate 5,499,017 downwards.
TAATGAAGCTATGAACTAAAAGAAGAAGCTTTCACGTGCGTTGGAGCAGCAATTTAAGAAGTTGATGACTTTGAACTTATTTACATAGTTTTTGTTTAGCTATTTATTAGATTAACCGCTTAGTCGTTTTTTTTTTTTGCATTGTCGTAATTCCTTTTCGTAGTGGATTTTTTCCCGTAGTGGCTTTATATGAGAACTCATTTCTTTCTTTACGCGCTTGTGTACTTTTGCATAACTTAACATTCATTTTGCCATTCTTTATGTACTCTTTTGTCTTTTCGAGTTTCCTTAAACTTATGGGATGTTTTTTTTGTTATGGTATGACTGATCTTGAAATAAATTCAAACATGCGTACGTATCTGAAATGGATCAATCCAAACGTAGTTCAATTTTTTTTATGTTTTTTTTGTTATGACTGAACTTGAAATGAATTCCAAGATGCCTACATACCCGCAAAGGATCAAGCCAAACGTAGTTCGTTTTTTTTGACTTTTTATATTTTATAATAATTTATATATATATATTTTATATTTATTTTTTTGGATATATTTTTTGGTTGTTGGTATGACTGAACTTAAAGCAAGGCTCAAGATGCCTATGTACCCGTAAGGATCAAGTAAAACATAGTTCATTTTTGTTGCCTCAATATTTATACTCATTCGGGAGACGAGTAACATGCACTTTATACTCTTGCGTCAAGGAGTGTCTTCACTTCTTCTTTAGGGGTAGTAACGCTTCAAAAATCTTCCATTGATGAGGTCAGTCTTCAAACTGTCTTCGCTTTGCAACCTGTAGGCACCATTTGTGTAAACTTCTATCACTGTATACGGTCCATCCCATTTGGAGAGAAATTTGTACCCAGTGCGTCGTGTCATGATGATAGGCCTTCTAACTGATAGCACCAAGTCTCCCTTTTGGAACGATCTTTGTTTGACCTTCTTGTTGAATGATTTCGACATTCGTGCTTGGTAACATTCCAACCTTTGTTGCGGTTCAAGTCTCTTTTAGTTGAGTGATTCAAGTTCTTCAAGGCGAAGGCGAGCATTATCCTTAAGTGTCAATCCTTCTTGGAGAGTGATTCTAAGCGACGGGATTTGCGTTTCCAGTGGCAAGACAGCTTCTACTCCGTACACCAACGAATATGGGGTGGCTTGAGTTGATGTTCGATATGTCGTTCAATATGCTCAAAGAGATTCTTTGATCCTTTCGTGCCAGTCCCTTCTTGATTTTGCCAGAATCTTCTTTAGCAAGTTTCCAAGTGTTTTGTTGAAAGCTTCTACGAGTCCGTTAGCTGGCGCATTGTACATCGAAAAGTTATGTTGTTTGAAGCCGAATTTCTCGCATATATTTGTCACCAACTTATTATAGAAAGGCGTTCCGTTGTCGTTGATGATGTAGCATGGAACCTCGTACCAAAATATGATATTTGATTTGATGAAGTTTACCACCGTTTCCTTCTTCATAGCTTTCGAAGGCACTGCTTCTGCCCATTTTGAGAAATACTCGGTTGGTGAAAGTATGTAGAGATGCCCCCCGGAGGACTTAGATAGTGGTCTTATTGCATCCAATCCCCATGCTTCAAATGGCCAAGACGCAACCATAGGGTGTAACAGCTGAGGTTGATGAATAAAATTTGCGTGTAATTGACAAGGCCGACATCTTTTAGCGACATCCATGCAATCTTTGGCCATAGTAGGCCATTAGTATCCCATTCTTTTGACTCGGAAGTGAAGCTTTAGACCTGACTAATGAGCGCCGCAAATTCAGAAATGAGATTCCTCCATTGCCTTTGATTTTTGGGGCATGTTTTGATGACATGTATTTTAATGGAGTTTGTAAATATTGTTTTAGAAGTTGGTGAAGTTCCTAAAAATCGTTGCCTTGTAATCGTTCCTGAAAATCCAATGCAGATTTGTTGCAGAAGATCTTCAGATTTGGTGAAGAAGTTAAAGATTTTGATCCGTAGAAACGTCTTTCTTAATGCTTTTAGACGTTCTTGAAGATCAAATGCCAAGTTTATTGCAGATTTGTTGCAGAATTTGAAGACATTCGTTGAGCCCGGAGTGTGCAGAGCTTCTCCCTAGGTGGCTGTGGAGGAACAGAACTGATTTCCTGGCGGCTGTGGAGGAGCTTCTCTCTCTAGTTTTCAAGACTTTTTTGATTGTGGGAATTATGGCACCCCCACCTCTCTATTTATAGATTTTGGGATGGTATTTTATTTGCAATGTCCCCTCCCCAAGTTTTGGCCCATTATCTTAATGACCCATGACTTTAGTAAATGAATCAAACTTTCTTTTATGTTTGAAAACATTACAAATGAGTATTGTAATTTTATTAACTCATTGTTTATACCATATTTATGGTCCTTTAGAAAAAGAAATATTTTTCTTTTCTATAAATTATCATCATACATCTTATGAGATGATAAAAGATATTTTCTTTTTCTCTTTTAAAATACTAATAACTCGTCTATTCTGAAATTAGTAATTAGTTGATATTTGATTTTGGCGAAACGTGGCGCGTTTTCTGTGGCCCTAAATTTTACGTGTCAACAAATACTCATGTGTAACAAGACTAGGTCTAGCACCACTACATGGCGTTTGGTATTATGGTGGTTTGGTAATTTTACATTTGATGTAACCTATTATCACGGGCGGAACCAGCACCAAATGTATATGGTTGTCAAAATAATTAATACAAGCATATAATATTTTTCAAACTATAAACACGGAGAAGCCAGATTTTTTTTTACCTTTTTACCATATTTTCTTCATTTTTTAACCTTGGTTTGATAATTAAAATGTATTTGATTTCTTTTTTTTTTCTTTTTCGCTCAATTTTGACAATTACGACTTTTTTTCCAAACTACCAAAAAAAACCTATAACAGTAATGTCACATGCAGTCACGTCTCGAAAGTTTCAGCATTTCAAAATTGACTAAAAAATAAATAAAATAGAAACTAAAATAATATAAAAAGATAAAATTAAAAATTAAGTGTAAAAAGATTAATACACGAACGTAAAAAAATATAAAACTGAAAAAACCAAACTTATATTAAATACTAGATATATATGAACAATCAAACATCTATTACACAATTTTATTGTATTCATTATACTCACTTCACTTAATTAAAATATAAACCACCAAAAGTTTTTTTATAAATTTTGTTTGCACTCACCGCTATCTGTTGCTCTAATTATTATTATTTTTTACAATTTTTTCAATATGTTTGTTACGTGGTAAATTGATAAGTTGGTGTAAAATGTCTTTTATTATCACTCACCTATATGTTAGTTTTTAAGTACTACTTATATATTATCCTCACATACAAAATCATAGTATGTTATTGCATTAACAATTTATATTTTTGAGAGGAGTTGTCAAAAAAAAAATTTAAGGGGTTGCCAAAATAACTTATATTTAAAATATTTTTAAAAACACTGGTAAAAGAAAATTATTTTTCGAAATTGTGGGGTTGCCGTAGAAACCCCTAGTCACATGGGTGTTCAGAATTTGGGACTTACGACAGAACTAGTTTTGGATCCTGAAATTATTTTTTGTAACATCAGATTTGCAATCTGATGTTTACGGTTGAATAAATCTTGCAGATAATTGATTATGTTTTTCGGGAATAAACTAGAATGCTTGTGCAAAATCAATTTCTACAAACCAATTTTGGTTATAAAAGTTAGTGCTTGCGGTGAAGTATTTATAGTTTTATTTTCTGAAATTAGATTGTGATTGTTTGTTATTTAATATAACGAACGACTCGGTTTATTTTCCTTCGGGAAATGTCCGAAACACAATGAGTGCTGGAACGGTACATAACATTATGGGTGCTAGAGAAACTCATATTAATTGTGCTTTAATGCAAACTAATGTTGGGAGTTAAAATTTTTAAACATCATTATTAAAGATAATAATGTGGTGACGTAATGGGTCGAGTCCCGTAAAGATTAAAAACTATAATCATGGACTTAGGCGTTTTTCGTCTAATTAAAAATTAGTGCAACTAACAACCCACCTAACGCAATTCTAAACTTAAGCGTTTAACAAAAGTTAATGAAATGTTAGAATTACTAAACGCTAGGAAGAGAATAAGCAATAATAATAAGGAATGCGTAAAGTAAAGATTAGGGAAAGAAATTGATACCACGATATATAGAGGTTCGACAAACTCGCCTACGTCCTCTCCTCGATATTCGCGCTACCGACTATTTCACTAAAATATTCTTTCCAATATTACAAATCCTACCGAGCTAATCAATCGATTCGTTCACCCTTTACCCGAGTTTCCTACTCTTGATACAAGTGCAAGCGAACACGTTTACGAGTCAATGACTCCCCCTCAATCTATGAGCACCCAAGTGTTTAACCTAGAACTTTTAACCAACACTTTGGCTTAAAAGCTTCTACCCAAACACTCACTCACAAATGAGCTTATAATTTGCTCTTTACAAATTTATCGAATAATAAAACAACACTCACAATTTGATTGCTTCTAAATAAGCTAATTTGTGATATTTGATGATGTTCAATCTTGGTTTGAGCTTGTATAGCTTTCTCTTCAATTTCCCTCTTTTTGGAGCTTTTTCTCAACAATGGAGAATTTGGGTGTTTTTAGATAGATAGAGGTTGAAGGATTGATTTTTTTGTGTATTTGGAGAGTGATTGGGATGTCTTTTGTAGACCAGAAAAGTCTGTTTTATGTATTATGACCGTTGGGTATGGGTTGAAGGCTTTATCCAATGGTTAAAGCTACTTATTCAAAAAAGCTAAAAAGTTGTTTCTGAATTCTGTAGAAAAAACGATTGGTCGTTTTCTGCAGTCGACCGGTCATTTTTGTAACAACCTCTCTGGAAGAATTTGGACAAAAAACGATTGGTCATTTGGTCCAAAACGATCGGTCATTTTCTGGCAATTTTCAGTTTTCCCGCTTTACTTCGAATGCTCGTAAGTTCTTCGTTTTGACTCTGATTCTTGTTCCGCTTGGACCGTTGGCTTCGTATTTGATTACTCTATCTTTCTGACATTATGAAATATACATTTTCTATTTTTGGAAAAGACAAAGCATTATATCATCGAATAGAGAAATCGTAAAATCATTAATACATAATCAAACGTATAATCAAAATCAATTATTGAACCCCATGGTTCAAGAAATTTAAAACAATTAATAATTTGTTGAATAACATTTTATTAATATGTCGAGTTTGCTATTATTGAGAATATCAATTGAGTAATAGAATATTACTATGATTGGGGAAAACCCGAGAGTCCCACAAATGTGGGGCTAACCCACCGATCTTGTAGATCGAGAATGTGTTCGTGCAGCAAAGTGGTTAAAGACGTCGGAGAGAATACCTAACGATTCAGTGGTGTAGACTTTAAACGTCATAAAAAAATAATGTTGTTTCATTTACCACCTTAAAACCGATTAAGTTTCTCAGTGACCATGTGCATGTTTTGAGTGAGAACAAAAGGAATGCATGAACTATGGGGGCACTTAAGGCATGGAAACGTTTAAACGTTTGGAATTCCACTAACAAGTTAAAGCATGAAAACATGTATAATGTATTAGTGGTTTTGGAATTCTAAGGGTCGTCGCCTTTTTGGTAGCAAAACACTAAGATAAGGTTGTGCTCTCTATGAGCGGCTTGCTTGTTTGTGGTAATATATGTATGACCTTATGTTCAAATTGGGCATAGTAGACGTTGCTCATGTGGTCGATAATGAGATGTTAAGTTATTCAACTAAGTCATTAAATTCGACATGGTATAATAGCTCATGAAAATATAAACTTAAAGGCTCTATTTTTCTAAATCTATTAACTAAATTGAAAAAAAATTGAGTTTGTGTTGAAGCAATTGTGTTGCAAAGTCTTCGGCTCGAATTTTCGAACGGAGTAGATAATCTTATGGTTTGGTGCATTTGAGATGCATGCAAACTTGTAAGAGGTTTTATGGTACTTTATCAATTTATTGATATTATACGAAATACTGATACGTCTACTTGATGAGAAATAAAGACAAATCAATGGAGATATTCATTCTATAAGAATGAATATGAGAATGCTACATATTTGGATTGAGGCTTGTCAGGAAAGCATGGTTTAACCATGAGTGTTCTGATATGCTAATCTACCATTTTCATCTAATGATTATGTGATGATCACTGAATCTGGTAGACCATTTCAGTTGTGTTAAATATTTTTTAACGAGTTCTTAGGCGGTGTATTCACATGACTAAAAGATATATGGTCAGTGTGAAATAGGCGGTGATTGAGACACCGCTCGCACAATTGTGTGATTAGAATGACATCAATCGTCAAATGATGCCTCATGATGCTACCGAGCAAAATGGGGTTGTCGAGCGATAAATGCTATGTTGAAGAATCCAGAGTTAACTCTGAACTTGTGCAATTGCTTTGGCAAACCGTGTGTTGAACAAACTACCGCTTAGAAAGTTGGACCAAACAATTAGAATTATAGAAGGCAGTGTGCCTAGCTATAAGTTATTGGAGGTTTGGTGCTGCCTAAGAAAGGTTTCAATTCTTGTTCCTTGAAGGACTGGGACAGAAACAAAAACGGTAGAACGTGTGTTCATTGGATGACACTCAAGATAGAGTTGATTGGTTTTCATTTCATAAGTCGAATGAACTCGAAGTGAATGAAAAATATAATTATCTAAGCTTGAGAAGCACATTTTCTTAAGGAGAATTTTTCTTCCAAAATTCCAACACCTAGCAAGGTTGTAGACTCAAAAAGTGCTGGAAATGTGAGTGCAAGTGAACTTTGTATGGAATAAGAAGTGACTCGGCATAATAAAAATGAGTGAAGAAGGAAAATTCCTTTAACTCGTGAGTAAGGCTATCAATGATGAGGTTGATAAGCGAGACATGTGGTCAAATTAAAGGTGTTGATTAATTTGACACCTATGCTCATTTCTCTAGGAAGACGTCTATACGGTTGATCATAGCCTTTACAGCTCTGTTCAAACTGGAGATACATCAAGTGGATGTATAGATGGTTTTATTGTATGGAGATTTAGAGGAGAAAATTTACATGGAACAACCCAAACGAGTTGACATTCCACGTAAAGTAGCCAATGAGTACTGTAAACTTGTTAATTCATATAGACTAAAACAAGAGCACCAAAGTAGTGGCATGAAAAGTTCGATTGCGTTATGTTATGTAACGACTTTCGATTAAACGAGTGTGATAAATGTATCTATGTGAATGAGATGGTAAGAACTACGTAATAGTGTGCCTCCATGTAGATGACTTGATTATCATAGGTAGTAATGATTAATATCAAAGCTACAAAAAATATGTTGTCGGCGAACTTCGATATTAAAGATATTGGTGGCCGATGTGATACTTGGTATTAACCAAGAGATCGGATAGCAATGCTCTTTCCCAATGTCATTATGTCAAGCAAGTGTCTGACAAGTTTGATAAGGTAAATGAGGGAGTTACTCGAACACCGATGAAAGTTCTAAACCCATCTCAAGAAGAATAGGGGAAGTGTATGTGACAACTAGAATATTCTTACAGTTAGGACCCCGAAGTTATAGAAACCATAAGATTTTATGTGTTTGTACTCGGAGGGGTAGCTATATAATGAAAGTCTTTTAAATAGATTTGCATTGTGAGGTCAAATATGAAGTTTGAGTTCATAGCGTGGGACCAAACCACAAAATAAGCCGATTGGCTTAGGAATTTCGAAAGGATATTCGATTATGGTCGAGACCTGTTCCCACCATTACCGTACACTATGAAACACAACCGGATATTGGAAAGGTACAGAGTCATATGTATAATAGGAAGTCTCGACATGTGCGTTGGAGACATAGATTCATAAAAAAAATTGCTAGAAAATTGAGTTGTGTCCTTAGACTATGTGAGGTCTAATGATAACATTGCAGACCCATTATCAAAAGGTTTAACACTGAAGTGGTCAAAACCGGATCGAGGGGAATGGGGTTAGAGCCCATGAAATTGGACACCCAACATGATGGCAACCCAACCTGAACTGAAAACCTTAGTTTGAAGGTTCAAAGGGACAACCGAATTGTGGGGGGTGACAAAAAAAAACACTCGGGAATATGATTTCACTGCACATTCCTATATGAAAGAGTGATAGACCTATTCCATTGAAGGTGAAGCGTTGAGGCTTATTAAGATCCAAGTATCTCGGAAAAGGAGTGGGGTATGATAGGATACTTTTTACTAGATATCACCTATATCGAGTGTGTAGTGGGCCGCTAATATGAGATGAGTTTAAGGGCTAAATTTCTAGAGCTCTCGATAAATTTATCAAGGCAGTCCAGGGCCAAAATGGACAAAAGTGAATGGGATGACTGGTGATGTAGGGAATTCGTTGCGTGAGTATTATTGTCTTGGTATGCACAAAACGTCAAAAGGTTCAAGGCATCGCGTCCATCTTTTGGCAAGCATATCCGATAGTATTTCACTACGGAAGGTTCAAGGCACAAGCTACCTTGCCATATATAACAAATTCTTATGGTACTCTCGATTGCATTTAGTTGAATGTTTAAAATTCCATTCATGTGAGAGATTGTTAGATTTTTTTTGTTTTCTTTTGGTTTTAATGCAATTTATTTTTCTATTTTGTAACTTTCTGATATTTATGGTTTTAATGGGATACCATTATGGTTTTCTTTTGTAACTCTTTATACATGTATATACATATGGTGGTATATATCATTTTTCAAGAGGAAGAAAAACGTGCACTTACACATATCACACACTCACATGTATACATGTCATTCTAGAGAGAGAGTACCACGTCACTACACTCCCGATGGGTGTCAGAACAATGACTTCCGTTGTGGTACAGTGATTAGGCATTTTAACTTGGGTATCCGGCATCCGTCAAAATCCAGAGTCTTAAAAGGAGGCTGGACGAATCGGGTTTAAGGGGACACGGTGAAACCGTCGACTCATTTAGGATTATATCTGAAGACTTTTGCTATCATTTTCATACTGTTTATTTATTTCAGTTTGTTTATAATTCTTATTATTTTGAGGAAATTATTTTTTGTTTGTTTCTCCATTTATTTTCGTAGAAATTATTCCTTTACGAAACAACATTTCCAACAAAAAGAAATTAAACTAAAACTTATAATAATTAAATATATCATTACCTATCTTAACATTTAATTTAGCTAATAAAACTAGTTTAGTTTAAGCGAAACCGTGCTAAATTAGTTCAAACACATGTTCATACCTGGCTCATGAACAAGATTGGCTCGATTTCCCTATAAACGAACCAAGTCATTTGCAACCTTAGTTTAGTTTAATGAATGGAATCTTAAATACTAGTCGTTTGAATGATATATAATCCCTGTTGCTAAATAAGTGTCCAACTTCGAAAACTGTAAAATTTAAGGATTTAAAACAATTTCACTTTAACCTTAAATAAAACATATAAAAAAACAAATTAAAATAAAAACTAACTTTTAGTTAAAATGTAACGTTTTAAGCATGAATTATATATGTTAACAATCAAAAGGAGATATTTCAAAAAATAAAAATAAGGAAATTTACTAATAAAGAAAAATATCTCACTTATTTTGAGAGGTTCGAAAATAAAAATCAGTGCATTATCTAACCATCAATTTTCTAATTTAACGGTGGTTAAGGTGACTGTACCATAAACAGTCAAATAATCTAACTGTTCCAAATAGTCACTCAACAAAACAAGCCCTCTCTCATCGACGGAGGTGATGACATGGATGGGAATGGTTTAAAGGCGAAGAGTGGGGAACAAGACGGTGTTGGCGACGACGATCGAGACGGTGGGGGAAATCAAACTGTACTCGACTCGGCGAGAGTTTATGGGGATTTGGTTAGGAGTCCGACCGAAGAGGGCATCTATGCCTAGCTACACGACCAAGTAAGTTAAATTGTTGATTAAGTGTCAACAATTGATCATTACTTTTGTGGGGTTGTTTGCTAATCCTTTTATTTTAGTGTATGCGTGGATATTTATTTTGAGTTATTATTTTCGAATTTGGCTGTTTTGATGCTGAAACAGGGCGTGTTTTAGGGTTGTTTACGTTTGTTTTGCAGTGTGTTTTGGTGCTTAATCGAGCCCATTGTAGGGCTGATTTTAGGGTCCGTTTTGGGGCAGAACGAGCTTGTTTTAGTGCTGATTTGGCATCTGTTTTGGAGCTAAATGCAGTCTGTTTTAGGGCTGAATTGGAGTTTGTTTTTGGGCTAAATCGGACTCCGGGTTTGAGGCTAAAACAGATTCCGACTCTAGATTAAAATAGACTCTTAGTTCGTGAGATATTTGGCCGAACGTATACAACCATGTGTCTAGTTATGGTTGCACCAAAAAGCAATACCGTTTAAGTGTTTGATGAAATATCCGATTTTCATATGATATATTTTATAGTTTTAAGTCACGTGTCCGTGTTTTGAAACATTGATTGGTGCTTAGAAGGACTAACATGTTCTCAGGTTGAAGTTACCGATGCTGCTCTTCTCGCTTTAGTAGAACTCTACTGTCGAAAACCAAGTGTCCAGAATTTTCATAAACATATTGAGAAGATATATCGTAGGGTATGCTGAACTTAAATCTTTAGCTCTTTTTCAGGTGTAATTTTTGTTTGTTTGCCGTTCTTAAGCATAGCTTATTTAAATTTATGCTGAAAAGTTCAATTGCATTTGGTTGCCGAGCATAAGCTTAAAAGATGTGCTTTTCTAAAGTTGGCCTGAGAAAAGATAGAAATTTAAGATGGGTCGACAAAGTTTTTTTACGAATCTAAATTAGGTCACAACTAATTTGATCAAAAGCTCCAGCCATACAAGACCTAAGCCTAATTGCGAATGTTTCTATTTTGGAGACCTGGAATATCTTGCACGGGATATTAGATTGATATTTTTAAAAATTAGATTAACATCTTCTTTTGTTTTATAAATCTGAAATTTTAGAACTTGACGAAGCTTTGCAATTTAAAAAGAATTGAGGCATTATTTGTAGATTTTATAGTTTTAAATTCGTTTGAATTTGGCGTTTTTATGTGTAGTTTATGTACAATACAAAAGTTCGTACAATTATGGTCCGAATCGGAGCTCGTTTGAGGCTAAAACAAAGACTTTTTTTGGATGGTTTGTTTTGTAGAGTTTCATAGTGTGTAAATATCCATATTTTGAGAAAATTCTTAACTAGCACGCCATGTGTTTGAAAATTTATATTGTTTTCTATCGTTCATTTTTAGGCGAAGGCGGTATGATTTTTTGGTGTACATGTTTGTATGATTTTGTTTAGTGACTATATACATCCGTAAGCTCAAAATGGTAAGAGCGCTTGTACCAACACCGAGGTTCAAGAGACTGGTGGTTCGAATCCATCCGGATTTTTTTATTTTTTTTTAAATTTAAATTAAAATATATGCAATTTGTGGTGAATTATACTGGGTTTATATCAAACATTATGCAATTTCGACTAAATTTTATGCACTTTCGTCTGAACTTGATACACTTTTGGCTGAATTAGATGCACTTTCAGTTGAACTATATGCGCTTTCGGCTAAACTAGATGCACTTTCAGTTCAACTATATGCACTTTCGACTGAATCAGATGCACTTTCCGCTGAACCAGATACACTTTCAGCTGAACTAAATGCCTTTTTGACTGAACTATATGTACTTTCGACTGAACTAGATGCACTTTTTATTGAAGTATATCCACTTCCGACTAATTAGATGTAGTTTCGACTTAAATAAATGCAGTTTCGACTGAAATATATGTAATTTCCGCTATTTTAGGTGAAAATGCAATTTTTTGGTGAAAATGCCACTTTTGGGTGAAAAGCCACTTTTTGATGAAAAATTAGTTTTTTCGGTGTAAAAAGTGGTCTATTGATAAAAAAACATTTTTTATAAAATTTTTGTGAGTTTATTTTTCCAATTTTTTTTTTCATTTTTTTTCATTTTTTGTGTATGATTTTTTTCATTTTTATTATTTTTTGCGATTTTTTTCCAGAAATTTACTTTTTTTATGATTTTTTCATTTTTTTTTTATAAAAAGTTGTGATTTTTTTTGTGTTTTTTATAAAAAAAATTATATTTTTTGTGATTTTTTAATAAAAATACAATTTTATAACCCAAACTGCGTGTATTTGTTGAACCCAAATCATATTTTTATAAAATCTAAATATTCACCCACACGCATATATATAGTTATTAAAAAGGCAAGTGAATGATATGTTTTCATGTAAATTTAACTACTTTGCATGTTAAAAATTACCATATATAGAATTAATTGGTAATTAAAAATATATTGCTTGCTTGCATGTTAAAACTATCATGTATAGAATTACTTATATGGCAATAAACCGTAGATAATTGATTGATATCTTGTTAGTATAATCAACATATCTTTTGATATTACCATAGATATAAATATACCATATGACAGTTAATTGTTTGATTTGATCTAATTGATTTGATTTGATTTGGTATGATATAATTTGTGTGCTTGATAATCCTGAATTGATTTAGTTTATCACCAAATCTACTGCATGATTAGATATATATCATGAATATATTTTATACTGCCATGTATATATATGTGGTTATCTAGAGTAGATATATCTGTTATTTATTGCCATGAATGGTAGAATTGCGAAATCATATATATTCACATTTAAGTTGGAATAATTATGAATCTTCCCTAAATAGGCTCACCTATTTGGATACGATGTCTAGGAAAGATATAGGCGGAAGTCGATATCCTAATGAGGTCGGGTTTTAAATGGCATTCGTGCCCTCCACCCTCACCGTCTTTCCTGGTCGTGTTCAATTAGAGCTACCGAAAGGGGTTGACTAAATAATAATTTCCCCGAGTGTGTTTATATAGTGATGTATGTTTCGCCGAATTGGTGTTTCAGTATCGACCCATCGTTCGATCAATGAGAACCGATTCACATGAGAAGCAAAACTAATGTTTTCGAACCTGTCATTTCGAAAAAAAGTTTGTGCTTATGCAAACCATAAACATATAAACCAGTCGTTTTATATGATAAATAATCCAGAACTCCCAACACATGTTGGATGCCATCTATGATGAGAAAAATCGTAAAACATACTTGCGAAATGACTGTTTAGACGTTGATGTTATTCCGTCACCACATGTTAGTCACCCTGATGTGGGAAAATATGATTCCCAAAATTTTTTTTGGATGCCACCTTTGATGAGTAAAACACGAGTTTGTTGTTACCCTCATGATGAATGCTAAAGCGTTGATTTTATTCCGCCGCCACATTTGAGACGTGCTATGGTGAACAAATGTCTGAAATTGACATATTGGAGCAATCCTTCACCAAAATACTAGCTTGAAAATTGTATTTCATAAGCAGTATCGTGAATTTATATTCACCATGTTCCTTTATCGCCCATCTGTTATTGGATAATAAAATTGCCTCGGTGAGTAATTTTAATCCTATTGGGTCAATGGCGAATTGTTTGCCTGATATTAATGCTCTTCGTGGTACATTTTTTTTTCCACGAATCGAGAACCGAGACAAGTGTTATTTGTCTCGAACTGTCGTGATCCCGATGAATCGCCTAGCCAAGCGAGATTTTAGACAATCGTCAAAATCGAAAACATGTGGCTCCAAGACAGTAATTGAAAGGAACAATATGGCCCGTTGTGACAAAGCAAGAGATAATGCTCAAGGAGACAACTCTATGCTAAAAAGACAAAGGTCATGCACGGTTACTCTTAAATAGTTCAAAACTATTATAAAGGTGAAAAAACCGATGCTAATGTGGTTAAAGATAACTGAAAGGAAACTCTTGAGACCCCCGGTTTTGTGGCTCAAATAAGCTTGGTACATTTTTTTTATTGATTTTGATAAATCATTGAGCCATTTTTTTCGATCATCTGGATTATGTTTTTCCATTTGGATTATGATTTTTCCATTTGGATATACTTTTGCATTATGGTTTGCCTGTTTACGAAATTTCTCGAAATAATTTAAAGTGTTTTGAGCAAATTCCTTTGACAAATGTGACCAAACTTTAAATTATGAAATTTTAGGCAATACTTGTGGGGTAGTTGATTTTTTTGGAAATAGTGGGTAACAGTGTACCACATAATTTCACAAACTATTTGACTAAAAGAGTACTCAGTGACAACGATTCTGGACATGTCGTTCCAAATCAAAATCTTTGGTAAAACCAAATTGATTTGTCAAATATGAGGTCTTATACTCATGTAGGTCCTGCCGTATCTTGTTGAGTTATAAAATATTCGAGAAAACCGGTGTTATCTGGTAATAGCTCGTAAAAGAATTAAAATTTCTTTACATAGCCTCCATTCAATACGACAAAAGCGTATTTTAGAGAAGTTGAAATGTCTTTCAAGTGGTTTCTACCACAATTTTTAAAAGCATTTAAATTTACCTTATCATTTCGCCTGTCGTCGAAATGATAAATGATTTAGATACTAAGACATGATTGTCTATACTATCATTCGCCTGTCGTCGATTGATCAAAGCATTTTGATATTGTGGCATTGACCGGAAGAGATATTCCCGGGTCAAAAGACGATGCTTAATTTATAATCGCATCGCATTTGGATTCTCTTTGAGGATATATTTCGTGATTAATCCGAAATTCATGCCACTAATGCTCACCTTGAAAGACTAGTATGTGTAAAGATCATGAAAAATACTCGTAGAATTCTTGTAAAGAATTGAAGGAGTTATTGTGCACTTATCCAACCATAAGACGGACCATAAATATAAATAGTTATGGTTGATGCATCGAGAATAAGGTCACATGATTATTGTTGTCCATAGAAATGTAGCATTTCCCAAACTTTTAGCCCTATCATTAAGTTGATGGCTCATGATCCGGATTATCCTGAAAAGTCTAGCCGACTTGATAATTCCGAAGAGTAAAAATCGAAATTTCGATTTGAATTACTTGAGTTTGGAAATTGAAATTGAACATCCTGTCGATTATGTTCAGACCCAAATGGACTCACGGAAAGTTTGATGATGCGACTGCAAATGGTTGCACGCACTTCTTGGTCTTGCGCACCAAGATTTATATTTCCGTGTGGGGTCATGCTATTTTGCTGCATTGGTTCGCCTGAGGCCCATAGTCACTCAAAACACTAAATGCGTACCAGTTGGTTACTGGTTATAAGCCAGACGCCTCATATGAACGCGTGTTTGATTGCTTAATATTTTGGTTAAGCCGCTATAGCGTTCAAAATATGGACCTCTGAAGGGGACATAAGTCGATTATGAATCTCATGCCTATCATTTGATAGAGTAACCTTTGGCAAGCGATCTCTTTACCGCATGATATGTGAAAGTGACATCGCTAAGACTGTTCTCCCCGTCGTTAGGGGGAGATTTGCACGTTACCGTTGATAAGGAACGACGTGAAGTAACGTGGCATAACCCACTCAGTCTTAGCTTGATCCCCAAAAATGTACTTAGTGATAAGTAAGTGCATAGACTCCATCAAGTCTAACTAAATGCCAGATGCATTTAATGACTTTATGAGATGTCACGAGATCATTTATACCTGCTGCAAAATGCTTGCAAGGATAGACGTCCCTATCGGACGCCGTGTTCCTGTCGTAACACGTTGCTTTGGCCGAACCCGCCAAGCAAAGGACGCTGCCGTCGGCCGTCAGTCTGTCGTCCTTCCTAATATATGAGGAAGTTGACCGGTTCTTAATTCGTTCAGCCCCAGAGGTGGTGAAATGAAACTCGTTTGTCGCACGAGATTATAAAGGAGCAAGGAGATGTGTGATTTCCTCCTCATCCTAAGAATCTCGAAATATCTGTCGATCATGATATCTTAGACGATATTGAAGCGAAACGAGACTGTCATTGATTACTAGTTCATATATTCAGTGACGACTGATAATATGAACAAATTATGACAGGGAACCATGTACCGTTGCCTGAAGTCAACGGAGAATAGAGTGTACTAATGGAAACTTGCAATCCAAGTAGACTCCTTAGCGAAAGTGTGTTCGGACCTGTAGCTCCAACACCACCAATGTTAAACGAGTTCGTTTATTTGGTTATTCGTAAGGAAGAGTGATGAGAATAATGAGATTATAGAATGCTCGCCTAGTAGCGCAAGGCTTCTCTCACACCTTGGAATTGATTACGATATGGTTGATTTCTTCGTAATGGACATTATAACAGTCCCCTACTTTATCAGTTTAGCAGTTTCCGAAAAACTGAGTATGCAGCCATAAATGTGGTCACGGTTTTATCTCTATGGGGATTTAGACAAAGAGATATAGATGAAGGTCCCTGTGTGACTTCATAATGCTTGAATCAAGTAGTTCCTGACCACGGAACACGATCTCAATTAAATGAGACGTTCACTATATGGATTAATATAATCCGAGCGGATGTGGTATACCCGCCTAAGTGTGTACTTGATCAGCTTGGGATACTTGAACAGGTATTATGCCCTTGCGTGTTTTTATTATGCGATCCACTTTTGGATTTGCCTTCGAGATGAAGGATCTTGGGAAGACACGGTAGTGACTCGGCCTGATGATCGAGTCCCGTAAAGATTGAATCTAAGTCCATGATTCAGACTACACCCAGAAGGTGTTATGACGTTTTAGTCATCATGACGCTAAGTCGTCAGATTCGCCCATGATCGTTCGATCACTAGACATTGATATAGACCCGGTCCGTCCCTGATGAGACGACAAAGAGATATTGAACCATGATGTTCATATCTAAGTACAATAAGCGCATCATTGTATTTGGTCTAATGTACTAGGACGAACATCTTGTCTGCTGTGAATGGTATAGCTCGACACAGCATCGCGCTAACACGCTGCCACCGAAATGGCATAAAAGACATTTTCCCATTACCTTAAGGTAACTGTGGATGAGGGCTTGTCTGATCCCATTTGCGTCATCGAGTGTACCTATCCCCTTCGGTACTCGAATTAACGCAACCCTTTTTCGGTTATACCGATGCCGGTTACTTATCAGACCCGCATAAGAGATATTCCTAACATGGTCTCTCTTTACCATTAGTAATAAGACAATATCTTGGAGGTCTTAGAATGACTCCAAACGAATCACTCTGATCTATTCGTGCTCTATGAGACGACTAGAGAGTGTATATGGCTTCGAGCTAGTATTAGCCATATTTGAATTACTTATGCTCTATCTCACGATCCAGATAAAACACTTGTCATAGAAGACAACTTGTTGTTATCGATCAAGAGAGACATGACTACATTATGCTATTTAGCATTTATCGTCTAAATAAATCTTCACATATGAAGTTTAAGAGCATCCTGTCGAATGCTCGTTTTATTCCACGTTATATTTTCTTGCATACAGTCGTGTGCAAGTAAATGAAGCATCCAGTCGAATGCTCGTACTCTTTATTGAAATATAAAATCCTTGCACCATGTCGTGTGCAAGTGAGGGGGAACATCCATGTGAATGCTTATTGCACTAATTACTACTTAGTCGAAATCCTCGCACCCTGTCGTGTGCAAGTGATGGGGAGCATCCAGTCGCATGCTCGTGTACTCTTTTTGTCATTAGACCAAGGTTTTTTCCCACTGGGTTTTCCTTGGCAAGGTTTTTAGCGAGACACGTTCCCATTATATCTCACTTAAGATTGTCGAAATTAGGGGGAGTATACTTTCGTATACTTCTTACCACTGTGTACTTTTTTGTCCTTCGACCAGACTTTTTTTCCCACTGGGTTTACTCTGGCAAGGTTTTGATGAGGCACCTGTTTTGTGGTTGATCTCCTACTACTACCACCACTGTTGTACTCTTTTTCCTTCGATAAGAGATTTTCCCATTGGGTTTGCTCTGGCAAGGTTTTGATGAGGCACACTGTTTTGTGGTTAGTTACGTACATAGTATTTTGGCATATATCATTCGGCTACACAATTTCTCTTAGGTACCGGTTTTGTCTCACACCGGGTTTTTCGGCCCTAAGGTATTTATGTGTTTAACACTGCGAATGAACTCGACTCAGATCGACTGCATGAAGACGAAGAATTCAAGACGTACAAAAGGGGAGTGTTGTAGGATATTATTAGACTCTTGGGGTTATACTTTATGGGTTCAAGTGGGCTTGTAACCCTACCCCTCTACCTATATATAAAGAACGCTGGAGGTCTTATATTTTACATTCATTTACATGTTCATTTATATACATCCTGATAATAAATAATTTCTCTCTCTATGTCTTATATATAATACATATACTAATAAGAGTCACAAGACTCACAACACGGAGTAATATAAGTTGTCCGGATCTTTTATTTGTTATGTTTTGTTGATGAATAGTTTACTATTACAAAAATAAACGTGTAACCACCGCTAACCCAAAAATGACAATTCCTTCACCAACTAACCCAGCAACTAGAGCAGACAAACATTATTAAGACTTAGGAAAAAGAAAGAAAAAAAAGAGGCAAATAATAATAAACAAGGATGAGTGAGAGTGAGAGTGAGAGTGAGTTAGGAATAATAAATATAAACTCAGTATTGAGAGACGATGAGCTTCGATTAGTACTATGGAAGTTAGAACAAGAAGAATCAAAGCAAGTATTCAGCTTAGTTTGCAAGCGTTGGCTTCGTATACAAAGCAGTGATCGTGTCCGTTTATGCGCACGTGCCGGACCACACATGCTTTTAAGGTTAGGGAAGAGGTTTACAAGGTTAAGCCACTTGGATTTATCTCAGTCTTGTTCTAGATCATTTTATCCTGGACTCACCGATTATGACCTACAAGTTATTTCCACTCACTTTCCTGAGTTACAGAAACTATTCCTGCAAAACTGCACCGGTACGCTACCCCAACTTAGTTATGTTTATGTTTTTGCATCGGAAATAAAAACTTCTAGTGTCTAGTGTAACCGGAGTACCATTTTTAACCTATCGGCTTTTACCAATTTAGTAGCCAACCTATCTAAGGTTTGAGTACCAATTTAGTAGCCAACCTATCTAAGGTTTGAGTACCAATTTAGAAAAGTAGATAGGTTGGGTCTTAAATTGCTAAAACCTGATAGGTTGGGTACCAATTTAACATTTCCCCCCCCACTTATTTTTGGAGAATTCAACTATGATTAGGGGAATTTTCATTATGAGCTGTGATTTTCATTGTATCTTATATTTTCTTTTCTACTTTGTACATAAACGTATTTTTTCTGTTTTTGCTTTTGTTTTTGGTGGCGTAATAGTTTAGTTTAGGGTAGTTAATATTACAAAAGATATGACATGTAACCACCGATAAAATGATTGAATTCACCAACCAACTACTACAAGTAGCCAGGCAATAAGAATTGGGTAGTCGTGTGTGTGTGCTAATAAGAAAAGAAAGCCAAATAATTAATAATTAAGGTTGAGTAGTGAGGTTCTGAGGTAGGAACAAACATAAACTCAGTGTTAAGACACGACGAGCTACGTCTAATACTATATAAGCTAGAACAAGAAGAAGCAAAGGGAGTGTTCAGCTTAGTATGCAAGCATTGGCTTCGAATACAGAGCAGTGACCGGGTCCGTCTATCCGCACGTGCCGGGCCACACATGCTGGTGAGGTTGGGGAAGAGGTATACAAGGTTGAGCCACTTGGATTTATCTCAGTCTTGTTCGAGATCGTTTTATCCTGGGCTCACCGATGATGACCTACAAGTTATTTCCACCCACTTTTCCGAGTTGCGGGAACTATTCCTGCAAAACTGCACCGGTATGGTACCCCAACTTAGTTATGTTTATGTTTTTAGATTGGAAAGAAAAACGTGTAGTTTCTAGTGTAACCGGAGTCCCACTTTTAACCTATCGTCTTTTAGCAATTTAGTACCCAACCTACCTGATTGAAAATAAACCATTAAAGTTGGGCACCAATTTAGAAAAGTAGGTAGGTTGGGTCATAAATTGCTAAAAGGTGATAGGTTGGGTACTAATTTAATATTTTTCTGGTTTTCTTGGAGAATTCAACAATGATTAGGGGAGTTTTCAATTATGATTTGTTACTTCTCGAGTTGTGATTTTCATTGTATCAGATATTTTCTTTTCTACTTTGTACATAAACGTATTTATTCTATTTTGTGGCGTAATAGTTTAGTTTAGGGTAGGTAATATTACAAAAGATAACAGAAAGTGGTTGTAGGAGAAACGCGCAGACGAAAAGTTGTGTTCTCCATGGATGAAAGCCAAGAGAAGAGGAGCAGCGGCACGAGGTCTGGAATTGTTGCAATTCTCGTCATTCGGCTTATCAGAGGCAATAGCCTTCATCAAAGACAGACGAGTCGTCCTACTAACATGTCTTCTGCTAAGATTGGGTGGTACCTTCTTCCAGAGAGCCCCTATGTAAGTAACCACTGATAAAATGATTGAATTCACCAACCAACTACAACAAGTAGGCAGGCAATAAGAATTGGGTAGTCGTGTGTGTGTGTGTGTGTGTGTTGGGAGAAGGGGGGGGGGAGGGCTAATAAGTAAAGAAAGCCAAATAATTAATAATTAAGGATGAGTAGTGAGGGTTCTGAGGTAGGAACAAACTCAGTATTAAGAGACGACGAGCTACGTCTAATCCTATATAAGCTAGAACAAGAAAAAGCAAAGGGAGTGTTCAGCTTAGTTTGCAAGCGTTGGCTTCGTATACAGAGTAGTGATCGTGTCCATCTATGCGCACGTGCTGGGCCGCACATGCTGGTGAGGATGGGAAAGAGGTTTTCAAGGTTGAGCCACGTGGACCTCTCTCAGTCTTGTTCAAGATCGTTTTATTCTGGTCTCACTGATGACGACCTACAAGTTATTTCGACATACTTTTCCAACTTGCAAAAACTCTTCCTACAAAATTGTGCAGGTAAATAAATACTTATTTAGAGTTTTATACTATCTAACAGATATATTAAGCTTTTTTTTTTAAATTAGAACACATTTGTAATAGGGGTATGATACGACCCTATACATATAGCGGAATTAGAGATTCATTTGGTTAAAATTACTACTGGTTCCGTTATTATTCTGAACTGTCTGTACTTTTTCTGTAATAATACAACAATTTGATTCTAGTTAGTTACATGATGATCACCCGACCTACATGTGGAACCTTGTCGTGGACCTTCTCGGTAAGGTTTTTTTAAACTGGCTGCTCTGTAATTTTACTAAACTATTGGACCTACCTTGTAATTATCCCCAAGTCATCTCCCACTTAGACTAACCGAACCTCCCTCCGAAAATCAAGATACTATGTACAAAAGATGACATGTAAGTAACCACCGATAAAATGATGAATTCACCAACTAACTGGCAAGTAGGCAGTGGGCAGGCATTAAGAATTGGGAAAAAGAATGAAAGAAAGAAAGGGAATAATAATTAAGAGGGTGAGTGAGGGTGAGGATTGTGAGGTAGGAATAACATAAACTCCGTATTAAGAGACAACGAGTTTTGTTTAATACTATGGAAGCTCGAACGGGACCAACGCTCCTCCTCTGCCTTCAGCTTGGTTTGCAAGCGCTGGCTTCGAATACAGAGCAATGATCGGGTCGTTTATGCGCACGTTCGGGGCCACACATGCTGGTGAGGTTAGGAAAGAGGTTTGTAACTTGTAAGGTTGAACCACTTGGACCTCTCTCAGTCTTGTTCGAGATCGTTTTATCCTGGACTCACTGATGATGACTTGCAAGTTATTTCCACCCACTTTTTTTTATCCTTGCATAAACTCTTCCTTAACAACTGCCCCAATACGGTACCCACCCTTCTTATTTTTGCACCTCGACCTAAAATCCCTTCATAAGTGTTTGTAAAGAATACTATTTGTTTTAATCTAACAGATACATTAAGCCTTTTCAAATAGGGGAATTGTATTTGGTCAACTTATTTAGGAAAAAGGGGAATTGTATTTGGTCAACTTATAACAGATACATTAAGCTTTTTCAAAAAGGGGAATTGTATCTGGTCAACTTATTTAGCAAAAACAAAGGTCTTTCAATATTTATTTCACTTAGGTCAATGCTACCAAATTAAAAAATATATCAAATTCAAGAAAAGTACTACCAAATTCAAGAAAAGTACTACCAAATTCGCTAAAAATACTACTAGATTCAATTGAAATACTATTAGATTTTTTCTTCTTACTATAATTCTTTTCGATACTACTAATATTATTTTTGTTGAATTTGGTAGTATTGTTTTTTAATTTGTTAGTATTGACTAAGTGAAAAAAGAAGATAAAAAGATTGAAAAGACCTTTGTTTTTGCTAAATAAGTCTACTAGATCGTACTTTAACTTAATTTTCCCTTTACTAAATTAGAACACATCTGTAAAAGGGTATGGTACGACCCTTTACGTATAGGGAAGTAGACTGGTTTGGTTGAATTACTAGCTCTTTAGAATACATTTATCATGTACAGGGCTACAAGAGTCGCCGCTCTTCAAAGAAGCAGATTACTAAATCTACGCCTTCCAACAGACACCAACTGAAAATATTTGTTACATTTATTAACTTTTTGCTCATTGCATGAATACAACATTGGTTAGTTTTGAATTATCGATCGTGGTGTAGGAAATTAAGAATATCTGTAGGAAGGGGGTTTGCTCAAAGATAAGATGCAAAAATATAGTAGAAATGAAGCTTTAAATCTCCAGGAAACGATGACAAAAAAAATCATTACAATGAAGTAATTCCTCACACACCTCGTCTTTTCCATCTTCAAATTAGCGGCCCTGGCGTGTTGCATTATGATCAATATTCTTCTTTATACATATACTTGTATTTGATTTATTGTTTTAAAAAGTGCGTTATATTGCGTAACATTTCGCGATATAGCGCTTTTCGAAAAAAAATTGCCTACGCTAAAACGTTATTTGGGTGGAAAAGCGCTAAATTCGCGCTATTAGAACCAAAAGCGCAAAAGGCGTGAAAGTTTGGACCAAAAGCGTAAATAGCGAGTTAGGAAAAAAAACAGCGGATCCAAATAATCATTATATGTTGTATAATTATCACAAAAGTATGTTTAGTCCAGATGGTTGTGACACTGCATTCTGTCCCATGAGACCCATGTTCGAGACTTGCATTCTTTATTCAATTATACAAAATAATGTATGATCAATCACCAATATAACTATACATTTTATCTTTTGTTGTTATGTATTCTAAAGTTTAGTGCATATTTAGGCAAAAAAAAAGTACACCGCAAAGCGCTATTTAGCA
Source organism: Primula vulgaris (assembly GCA_963920805.1). NCBI lineage: Eukaryota > Viridiplantae > Streptophyta > Magnoliopsida > Ericales > Primulaceae > Primula > Primula vulgaris. Next base: position 5,475,786 of record OY987222.1, on the reverse strand, counting down.
ATGCTATTTGCGCTTTTAGCGTTTCTCTCGAAAAAACGCTACGCTAGCGTAGCGTTATCGCTAGCGTAGCGTTATCGCTAGCGTAGCGTTTAACGCTAGCGTTAAACGATTGATTTGATTTAGGTTTGTTGGATTTAAAGTGTTATTCTGTTTTCTAATTTCTCTCTTTCAACTAAATTTCTCGACTCTTTGTCGTTCTCCAGATTCTCATTCATAAAAGTGGAGAGTAGTCAATATGTGCCAATTTGCCACAGATTACATGGGTCTTAAAACAGTTTAATATTCTTCATAATACACTTTTTTCAATTTAGTACCTTCAACTACTAAAATCACATAATCTAGTATCCTGCCCGTTATTTGCTTAAAAGAAAGGGACGTGGCAATGACGTCATCAACGCCACGTCATTGGAATTTAAACGGTTTAATACCTTGCACAATACACAGTTTAGTACCTTAAACTACCAAATCGCTCCCAATATGTTAAGTAATTGACGGACAGGATACTAAATCAAGTGAGTTTGGTAGTTGGTGGTATAGGATTGGATTTTTAGTAGTAGGAGGTGCTGAATTCCAAGAAGTGTACTATATAGGGTATTAAACTTTATAAAACTCAGATTCCCTTTATTTAATCTATCAAGGGTAAGCATCGAAGTTGTTGCTTTTTAAGTAGAATCTTATTCAATCATTGCTCAACTAGAATCCTCGTCCCACATTTTTTACAACTTTCCGTGTTGCGATGTGTTTTTAAGGCTATTGGACGTCGCTTAGTTTAGAACTGTTCTCTACAATAAATGATGGCTTAAGCAAGAATTTTAAAAGCAATATAGTTATTCTACTGATATGAAAAGCCTCTTTGCTGCTGTCAAGGGTTTCTATTGTTTTCTGTTTTTTTCTGAATTGCTAGGTCTATTTATTGGCATATTTAATCAGAGTATATCTTATTTAGTAGAATCTTTTGCTGCTTTGTTTCATTCTCTCCCTTTGTTTCACACTCCCCACCCCATATTTTTTTTACAAGTTTCCATGTTGTGATGTATTTTCGGTACCAATCAGTTAAATACTGCATACTCCCGTATGAAAAATGTTATGAGTTTTTGTTCCTTTTCAACTTCAGATTGATGAATATCTGTACAGTTTAATCAGTTCCTTCTGCTTTTCATCAATTTGCATTATTTTTCTATTGCTTTATGTTCAGTATTTTTTGCTTTCGGGCAAATGCCTTCTGAAGGATTGCCTAAGAAACTCTCATCAATACTGAAGTTACTTCAATTCCTCGGTATTTAGCCAGTTAACATTTCCGTGCAAATTCTCAGGAAGCATATTTCCGGAACGTTATAGTTTTCTTGTTTGGAAATAACCAATGCTATGTTGAGAAATCCGCATGTTGAATGATTTTTTCTATTCTATAAACATGTTGTCTGTGCACTTCTAAAAGTGCCGAGACCTTAAAATCTCACTTCGTCAATGGTCCAGCGCAGGTTCATTTCAATAGTTGATGGCTAAGAGAATTCATTCTAGGAAATATATTTCTGGTTCGATCTTTTTTTTAAAGAGAAGAGATGCTCTTTTTTTGGGAAGTTAAGCACTGGGTTAAGGAGAGAAACAAACAGAAAAGAACTGACTAGGAGAGTAGTGACTAGTAACTCCATAGGCCATAGCAAAGATAAACCAATAAAAAATATTAAGAACATGGATATCTAAAATAACTGTTGTGATGTTTGTGGCTTTGAGCTACCAACTAGCTTTACTGTTCCTAACAATAATGATGTGCATCATGTTGTGTTAGATTCAGATGCTAAGCTAAATATTCCTCATATGGGTCCGGTAACTCGTTCAAAATCTAAGAAGCTCGAAGTAGGTAATGAGCTGCTAATGACAAAGGAGATAGCTCATTTAATAGCTTTGAACAGCAGCTTTACCAATACGTCGAATCTTGGCTATTTCGAGAAGCGCAATAATCCGATTCATGAATCTACACATTCATTGATTCTAAGTGGTCAAAGTCATTAATTAATATTATAGATAAGTGTAAAGGGTTTCTATGCATGTATCTAACTAGATTCATGTAATCTAAGTTGTTGATCTTATCCTATCTTATGTATGACGTTTTTGGCTCTATATAAAGTCATATGTATCAAGTTATAAACACACTTGAATGATATAAATAATTAAGCTTTTTGCTTGTTTATCCTTTTCTCTTATCTTGCAATTTGTGGAATTCAGATTGTTAGTGGCGAGTTAAACCCCGATTCTTATCACTCCCCTTCTTATCTCTCCGGAGTGTGGTGAATCATCCTAACGGAACTTGTTTGTGGCGCCTTTGGGCTTATCAAGCTTGTTTCATTAGAACCCCAACCCATCTTGTTTGTGGCGCCTTCGGCTTATCAAACAGGAAGAGTTGGCTTCTCTATTGAGTTCTCCTAAAATTCAGCGACTTACCGACATCTTACCATCCCGGGCACATCAAATAATATAAGGCTATTCATCTTAGCAACAACATTATCCTAAAGGAGAAGTTTTGCCAGGAGTTGAAACCGTACTTATTCCTCAAATGGCCAAAACATACCCTTCAGAAAATTACTAATTGTCTTAGAGATAAGTTCTTAATAGATGTTTGGCGACTAAGCCCCAAATTGTTGGAGGCTAGCCGCATATAGTTTGTCGTTTTATATGCCTGTTTTTGGGTAGAGGATTTTACTTCCTCGTTTTTTAACATAATGGTTGGTTTAAATACCAAAAATATAATTCTTTAGGGTTTTAGTTTGACCCAAAAACCAGACTAAAGCAGCACCATTGCAGTTGAAACACAGGTGATCCATGTTTCTCCCTGACATAACCAGCAGGGATTCTGCACTTGCATACCGCCATACCCAAATTATTCATCTATAGTAAGCCACATGATAAATGTGGACTCTGAAATATGCTTTGAATGTCCAATTTTCCCCAGATTTGAACATTTACTTTAGTTGTGGGTTCTACCCAATATCTTTTTAACATAAATAATGTAAGAGAAAAAGAGTCAGGTCTCCACATTAATTTGTCTTCACCCGATGTTCGCACTGAGTGAGTAAGGTTTCTGTCTATAATTATCAAAATTGAAAAAGAAGGAAAACTAGAAAATAGATAAGAGATAAGAGAAGATTTTTTTTAAGTAACCCAAAATTTCTCCTGGTTGGTCAATTTATTAATAGATTGGATTCCTGTGTAATTAATTTTCTCCTACTGGTTGTTATGGCTCTGTTCTTTATAGGGAGGAAAATGAGAAAATATATGGAAATTATTGGACATAGGCTTGGTTGGATAGCTCTCGTAGTCTTAGAAAATGACTGTTGATTTGAGGCGCTAATTTGTTTGAAGTAATTGTCCCAAAATGATCTGAACATATAACCTTTGGTATCATCTTTTCATATGACTATCGGAAACAATTATTCTGAAATTTTTATGCTTATATATGATTCAATTTTTCTTGTTTTGTTCTCCAGGTATTACAGATGTTGGATTGGCGGCTATTGGATGCCGTCTTTACTCTTTACATGTGTTAGATGTATCTAACTGTAAAAAGCTTACAGATAAGGGCTTAGTGGCCGTAACCGAGGGCTGTTGTGAACTAAGAGGCTTATATTTAGCTGGCTGCAAAAGCATCACGGATGCCGTTTTGCGAGCTCTCTCCAAAAACTGTCATAATTTAGAAGAATTAGTCTTACAAGGATGCTTTAAAATAACTGATGTTGGACTTGGGGTCCTCGCCGAAGGTTGCCAGAGGATAAAACACCTAAATATTAATAAATGCAGCAATATTGGAGATGCTGGTGTAGCTAGCGTATCCAGAGCTTGTTCAATCTCACTGAAGGCACTCAAGTTGTTAGATTGCTACAAAATCGGTGATGAATCAATTTTATCCGTGGGTAGATTCTGTAAAAGTTTGGAAACCCTAGTAATCGGTGGTTGTAGAGAGATCTCCAGCGGGGCGATTGAACAGTTGGCCTCCTCAAGTAGTCGAACTCTTAAAAATCTTAGGGTGGACTGGTGTTTGAATGTTTCAGACTCTTCTTTGAACTGTATTTTCTCTCACTGTAAGAAGTTGGAGGTTCTCGACATCGGATGCTGTGAGGAGGTGACAGATTTTGCTTTCTCGGGTTTTAGCAAGAATGGATTTCAAATGAGTTTGAAAATTTTAAAGATTAGTAACTGTCAAAAGATCACAGTGGTTGGGATAAGACTGGTTTTGGAGTTTTGTAAATTTATCGAGTACATTGATGTTAGGTCGTGCCCGAATATCACAAAAGCTAGTTGTGACGAGGCGGGATTGCAATTTCCAGACCCTTGTAAAGTTAACTTTTGTGGGAGTTCAGCAGAGCCAGATCTTCTAGTCTGAGTTTTAAGCCCTACTTTTCACAAGGTTAGCTGTTCTGATTCTTCCCTCATACCAAAATAGACCTGAAAACGAAGGAGGCCTCTTATTTTCATCATTAAATATTGATAATATGTTGTGATATAGTATATGCAATGTATTCGGGAATGCAATTGAAGCTTTGCTGATTTTGCTAATCCATGTTGTACATTACCTTCTGGGCTCTGAACATTTGACATCATCTTTCTAAGAAGACACAATTGGTGTTTATGTGTTTGTATAATGCTTTGTTGGTAGTCTTGGGTCCTGTCTTCTTCCTTTGCTTTGAATTGCTGGTCTCAGCGTGATTATCGATTTGGCGTCCACGAATATTACTTTGAACTTGGTATTTAGCCAATGTGTCAACCCTCATCAAGAGTCAGAACCTAGAACATGTATAAGATAAAAAGCAATATGTGGTCAATGAATGTAGTTTTGGAACCAGCGTGGGCGCTGTTTGTTTCTCCCTTTTTTAGGCCATTTATTTTATTTCCCCTTGTGTTCGCCCTGAAAATTACTAAGGATTCTTATGTAATATAGTACTTGATTGAAGAAAAATCATTTTCTCGCAATCACTTTATTTTAATATCCACTACTTTTTAACAAATGAGTTACTCGGATGAGTTGCATTTGATTTGACTTGTTTGAGAATTTGTGTTCTGAGATATGTTTCCTTATTATAAGTTATTATTGTTAGTTTCCTATTCTTTTATAACAACCAAACAAAAATTTATTTTATTATAGAATTTGTCAACTATTGTTTTTTGGGCTAAACCATTTGTATCAAGAAAAGTGTACTATTCATAAAATAGAGCATTTTAACGTGGGAGAAACGTGAATTAATTGGAGACCCGTAATACTTTAATAGAATTATTAAGTTTTAGTATGACTTCTATTTTTATCGGTATAAGATGTCATTTTTAAACATATTAATTTGATTTTGCTACAATTTACCCTAAATATAAAATGGCTCTAAATTCTGTTTTATCCCATTATGCCAAAACATTTTCTCTCTCTACAATGATACACATCACCGCCACCATGACTTGATCGGAGCTTCGTCGTTGTTGCAGCTCCACGGCGGCAATTTGTCGGTTCTGTTTCTCTCTCCTTACCACACACTCTCTCCTCGCCTATCTTTCTCCTTACGGATCTATGTGGTATCTATATGTATATATATGTATATATATATATATATACATACATACATATATATACAAATCGTCTCTATCCATCTCTATAACTGTCTCTCCTCTCACGTTCTATGTATGTCAGATCTATATGATCTATAATCTATATTTATATATATACATAAAGGGTGTAAACGAGATGAGTTATTCATGAAAAAGTTCGTGTTCATATCGGCTAATGCTCGTTTCATGTTCGTTTATATATAAATGAACCGATAAGAAACTAAAATACAGTATTCGTCTGATAAATGAACTGAACATGAACATGATTTTGTTCGTTTCGTTTATACTCGTGTTCGTTTATATGGACACCATAAAAAACACCCAAATGGACACTTTTTTTGTAAAAACGCTCCAAATCAATATTTGATTAATGCAAATCTCCACGGCTTCACGACGGGAACACAAATATGCGTCTTGTTTTTTTTTTTCCTGAGATGTATAATGACATGTTTTGAATTTTTAAATTTTACCATAATTTCGAAAACATATGATTATACATCTCAGGGAAAAAAACACGCATATTTGTGTTCCCGTCGTAAAACCATGGAGATTTGTATTAACCAAATTTGATTTTCATACGAAAAAGTGTTCAATTTGATGTATAAGTTGATGTTCATATAAACTCTACTCTCTCTCTATATATATATATATATGAGAGAGTTCATATAGACATCGATTTAGACAGAGAGGCGAAACCATGACCAAATGTGTGAGGTTGTCAAAATTAATAAAAATGTATAATATTTTTCATGCTAAATGTCTTTGTTTGTTTCATATTAAATAGTTTCGGTGAATTTATAATACCATCTCCTATTTCTTGGTTACTACATGTACATGTTTGCATATTGAGTTTCATTTTCATTTTAACGAGCTTAAACGAGTATTTATAAATCACATTCGATTTATTAAGAGTTCAGGAAACGAACTGAACATGAGCCAAACTTTTTCAATTATTTACGAGCCGAACATGAACGTCAATCTAATTGTTCGTCACGATCACGAGACAAAAACGAACAAGGCTACAAACCTAACGAACCGAACATGAACAAGAGATTCCTCGTCTCGTTTCGTCTCGGCTCATTTACAGCCCTATATACATATCTTATTATTATTTAAGTGAACACCCCCTCACGAGGAATTGATACATTTTTATTCCGAAAATATCATTTAGTAATAACCATAATTACGAAAATGCCCTTAGTGTTTAATTTAAAAACTAAATAACAGAGCAGTTGTATTTAAAAAGTAAATACACGAGCAGTTAAATACAAGCAAACCCTTCCCTTCCCTTCCCTCTCCTCCCTCCTTTCTCACACTTGAAACCCTCCCCTCTTTCTCACACTTGAAACCATCCCACCTCTGTATCTCATAATTGGTATTGTTTCTCAAAAATTTTAACAGGTAATTGTTTTTTCATTTGATCTCTTTAATCTAACTGTAGTTTTACTAGTTCTTCAACATTTATTATCGCATAACACCGCTCTACGTGTTACACCAGATATCGTATGGGCACGTTCGCTAATATATTATATATATGGGAGGATATATGGACATCAAGTTGAACATTTTTTTTGCAAAAAATGCTCCAAATTAAAATTTGATTAATATCAATATCCACGATTTCACGACGGAAACACAAATACGAGTTTTTTTTTTTTGGCAATGTAAAAAAAGTCTCAAATAAGGCCAAATATTCCTAAAAATTTATATCCCAAACCTTTTGTTTCATTTAGATACTATTTTCTATTTTTGATTAAAATTTCTATTTTTATCACACTATTTCCTTATCTAAAAATCACTACAGTTCACTCCAACTCTCTCTTCTAAACTAAAGTTTGGACCTATATTCCGACTCACCACTTGTCCATAGATAGGCAGTGACAGCGGTGGTCTGTCGGAGCTCCGACGGACTGCCGCCATCATCGCCAAACACCATTCAAAAAAATTAAAATTACATAAAATAAAATAAATAATAATAATAAAAAACTTATTTAAAAAATCCATAAAATAATAAAAAATTCCTAAAAATTTAAAAAAACAAGTCAAAAAAATAAATTGAGAAAAAATGTATAAACAACCGTGAAAATTTGCGTACACAATTCAAAAAATGTGTGTACATAATCTCCAACCTCAACTCAAAAAAATTCAAAAAATAAAATAAAATTCATTAAAAATTCAAAAAAAATAAAAACAAGTCAAAATAAAGAAATATATAAAAATGCATACACAATCATAAAAAGGTGCATACAAAATATAAAAATTGTGTATACACAATTTGCAACATCCACTCAAAAAATTCAAAAAAAAATTGAAAACAAGTAAGCAAAAAAGAAATCGATAAAAGTTCATAAATAATCCAAAAAATATGCATTCACAATCTCGAAAATGTGCATACACAATACAGAAAATGTGCATACACAATTGAGAAAATACGCATACACAATCATGAAAAATGTTCATAAACAATCCAAAAAGTATGCATACATAACCCTGAAAAAGATGCATACACAATCCAAAAGAACTGTATACACAATCGTGAAAAAAATGTATACACAATCGACAAAAGTGCATACATAATCCTAAAAAGTCATACACATTCAGAAAAGTGCATACACTATCATAAAAGTGCATACATAATTAGAAAAATTGCATATACAATGCAGAAAAAGTGTATACACAATGCGGAAAAATTGCATACACAATGCGGAAAAAGTGCATACACAATATAAGAAATGCATACACATCTAGAAAATTACATACACAATGCGAAAAAAGTGCATACACAATATAAAAAATATATACACACTTAGAAAAGTGCATAGACAATGCGAAAAAACTGCATACACAATGCGGAAAAAGTGCACACACAATACAAAAAATACATACATATCTAGAAAAATTTATGCACGATAAAAAAAAATGCATACACATAGAGGAAAGTGCATAAACAATGCGGAACAAGTGCATACAAAATACAAAAAATGCATACACATTTTTCGATTGTGCATTAACCTTTTTTTTTTATTGTGCATACATATTTTTTAGATTGTATATACATATTTTTTTATTGTGTGCCTTTTTTCACGTGTATGCATTTTTATTTATTTGATTTTTTTAATTTTTGTGGATTTTTTGAATTTTTTTGAATTTTTTTTGAATTTTTTTTTGAATATTCAATTTTTTTGAGTTGGGGTTAGCGGTGGCGGGACAGCTCGCCGGAGCTCCGACGACCTTGCCAGAGCCCCTAGCCGTCGCTATACACTTAACCTAAATTATAATATATATTTTCTCTCCTTCCGAGTACAATTGCTCCATCTCTTTTTAGTGTTTACCCAAATTGTTACCTGCGTATTTTCGTATGTTTATCGTCACCTCGACTGTTTTCGACACGTATTTGTTGTCGTTGCTCCCTTTTTTTTATCCTAAACCAGGTTATATTGTTTCAGATACGTGTTCAATTAGTATTTGGTACTTGGTTTTATTTATTTTGTTTTCAGTAAAATTTGTTCGTTGGCTGGTTGGTTTGCGATTCGTCTTTTTTCTGAGTTTGTTATGTGTTTTCGCTGAGTTTTGATCATTGGTTATAATAATATGGAAAAGTCTCAAATGCGTATGCAACTCACTACTATTAAATTAAATGGTGATAACAATCAACAATGGGCTAGAGCTATTAAAATGTCTTTAACTGGTCAAGGAAAGGACAATCATCTAATTGAAAACAGTTCAAAAGAGGATAAAAACTGGAGCAAGGATGATGCTTGGATTGTTAGTTTAATGTGGAATTCTATAGAGCCTAATATCTTAGATATGTGCAGCCATGCTGAAACTTGTGTGAACTGTGGACTCATATCATTGAGTTATTTTCGAGTAATTTGTCGCGTATATATGATCTATCTAGCGAGTATTTCAAGTTACAGCAAGGTGAAAATTCTGTTAGAGATTATTTTGCAGGGGTTAAACGATTACACGAAGAACTTAATGTTGTTCTTCTTGTCTCTGGTGATGTTAAAAAAAATGAATAAGCAAAGAGATCATATATGTCTGTTCTGAAATTTTTTGCAGGGTTAAAACCAGAATCTGAGCTAATAAAAGCGCATATTCTAAGTGGAGCTGAATTACCATCCCTAAGCGGAACTTATGCTCGGGTGTCACGGGTTGTATGTCAAAAGCCGGCAATTAATATAACTTCCGATCGATCTGCTTTGGCGACTCAATTACCACAATCCTCCTTTGCTCCTAATCATAATCGAAGTTTGAATGGAAATCGCATCGACAGTCGTAACTTGTATGGGAATCCTTTCGATAATCGGGGTAACAGCCGTACAAATCACCGGAATGATAATCACGGTACTCGCACTAGAAACTATACCATACAACAGATCAGTGCTGGGATTTACATTGGTAAACCGACTTATGTAGCTAACAATGTTGTTAATGAACAATCCGGTATATATGAACATGCTTCCGGGACATCGAAATTAGTCAGCATCTCACCCGAGGATTATTTAAAGTACTATAAGTGCCAAGCTGATCACCATGTTTCTATTCCTATTGCTTCGTACGCTTATAAAGGTATTCCAGTGGCATCCTTTTCTTATAATTCGTCTCTACCATCTCCTTAGGTCATTGATTCCGGTACTACGGATCATATGTCTGGTAAGATTGATCTTTTTAGTACTATTCGTGATTCAAAAACTCTTTCTAGTGTTACATTGGCAAATGGAGCTACCACAAGTGTTGATGGTATTGGTATTACTCATCCTAGTTCTTGTGTCAAATTATCCTCAGTCTTATATATACCATCTTTTCCTTTCAATTTAATGTCCGTTAGCAAATTAACTAAATACTTAAATTGTTCAGTGACATTTTCTGCTCATTCTGTCACCATTCAGGATTTGAAGACAAAGAGGATGATTGGCGTAGGGCGTGAAGAGGGAGCTCTTTATCGATTTAGCGAGCATTCACTTCCTTCAGTTGATTGTCACATTGCAGTCTCTCCATTAGAGATTTATTTTCGTTTGGGACATCCATCACTCGATAAGTTAAAACAGTGAGTTCCTAGTTTGAGTCATGTCAAATCTTTAAATTGTGAGTTATGTCAGTTAGGGAAGCATCATCGCGTTTCTTTTCCACCCCGGATCAATAAAAGGGTAGATGCTCCATTCATGATATTACACTCTGTAATTTCGAATTTGGGATTTCGTTACTTCGTTTTATTTGTTGATGATTTCTCAAGAACCACTTGGCTCTATTTAATGAAAACTTGTTCTGAGTTGTTTTCTATTTTTTGTTCGTTTTGCGCTGAAATAAAAACTCAATTTAATTTATCTGTTCGCATACTTTGTAGTGACAATGCAAAAAAGTATTTTACCCAACCCTTTGTAGAGTTTATGACCAATTCTGGTACTATTCACCAATCTCCATGCTCTTATAGACCTAAACAAAATGAAATTGCCGACAGAAAAAATAAACAATTAATTGAAACAACTCGGTGTCTAATGTTTCAAAGAATGTCCCTAAACATTTTTGTAGTGATTTTGTCCTCACCTCATGCTATTTAATTAACTGTATGCCATCTTCTGTCCTTAAAGGTCAAACCCCGCAATTTATATTATTTCCTCAAATTTCACGGTTTCCTCTATCTCCTCGCATTTTTGGTTGTACATGTTTTGTTCATCAACTTTCACATGGAATTGACAAATTAGACCATCGTGCTATTAAATGTGTATTTCATAGTTATTCACGAACTCAAAAAGGTTATCGGTGTTACAGTCCCACTTTACGTAAGTTCTTTACTTCATCTGATGTCACTTTTTTTGAGTCAACCCCATATTTCAGTGAGGGTTACACTTCCACCACTCTTAATGATTTTCTTCCACTTCCAGTAATACCGCCAATACCATTATCTTGATCTATCTTCGAAAATATTCTTGAATCATCACTTTCCCATCCTCCAGGCCCTTCGAGTCGTGTATGGCCCACAGACGTAAAAGTGTATACCCGTCGTCCAAATTGTTCGATAAGTGAACCTCCTTCTAATGATGCTAGTCCTTCGCCTTCATCATCGACGTCTCCAGATCCTGCCACAAGCGATACTATTCCGATTGCTATTCGTAAAAGTAAACGTGCATGTACCTCACATTGGATTTCTAATTTTGTCACGTATGATCTTTTATCGAATGTTCATGCTTCTTTCATCACATCCCTATCATCCGTTTCTATTCCTAAGTCTCTTTTTGAAGCATTGTCACATCCTGGATGGCAAGTAGCAATGGAAGACGAAATATCTGCTCTTCATGAAAATAGTACTTGGATGCTTGTTCCTCTTCCTGAAGGGAAATGACAGTCGGATGTCGATGGGTATATACGGTAAAAGTCCATTCTGAAGGTACGATTGATCGCTTAAAACCTCGACTGGTAGCTAAAGGATATACTCAAATTTATGGCTTGAATTACATGAAGACTTTTTCCCCGGTTGCTAATCTAACACCAGTTCATCTTGTTGCCTCGTTAGCTGCATCTTGCTCATGGCCATTGCATCAGCTGGATATTAAGAATGCATTCATTCATGGTGATTTACAAGAAGAGGTATATATGGAGCAACCTCCCGAGTTTGTTGCTCATGGAGAGTATGGCTTGGTTTGTCATTTAAAGAAGGCATTATATGGTTTGAAACAGTCTCTGTGTGCATGGTTTGGGAGGTTTTGTGAGGAAGTTATGCAATTCGATTTGCAGAGATGTGGAGTTGATCACTTTGTCTTCTATCACCACTTTCCGGCTGGTAGAATTGTGTTATTGGTATATGAAGATGATATTGTCCTTACAGGTGATGATTCGAAAGGTATTAAAAGATTAAAATTGTTCTTAAACCGTCAATTCCACACACAAAATCTCGGTGCATTGAAGTATTTTCTTGGTATCAAAAGTTACAAGATCTCGCTCGGGGATATCGCTTTCAAAAAGAAAGTATGTATTGGATCTATTATCTAAGATAGGATTATTGGGAGCTAAACCACTTGACTCTCCTATGCATCCTAACACTAAGCTTATGCCAAACCAAGGCGACTTGTTAAATAATCCAGAAAATTATCGAAGGTTGGTCGGTAAACTAAAATAATTAACACTAACAAGACCCGATATTTTTTATGCTACTAGTGTTGTCAGTCAATTTATGTCATTTCCCAGGACAAAACATTGGGATATAGTCATTCCTATATTAAGATATCTTAAGGGAGCACCGGAAAAGGACTGTTATACCAAAATCACGACAATACCCATGTTAGGGGATTTACAGATGTTGATTGGGCTGGGTGTCTTTTTTATCGAAGGTCGACTACATGATATAGTGTATTTGTTGGTGGAAATCTTGTATCATGGAAAATAAATGAGCAAAATGTTGTTTCCAGGTCAAGTGCGGAATCAGAATATAGAGTAAGGGCTCACACCTCTTGCGAGTTTGTATAGTTAAAGTATATTTTAGGGGAACTTGGTTTTAAATCTGCAAGACATATGGATCTAGTTTGTGATAATCAAGATGCCATCCATATTACTAACAATTTAGTATTTCACGAGAGGACTAAACACATACAAGTTGATTGCCATTTTGTTCGAGAAAATATTATGGGTTATATCGTAAACACTAGTCATGTGAAGACAAAATACCACCTGACAGATCTATTTACAAAAGCACTGAGTGGAGCACGAGTTAAATACATTTGTAATAAGCTTGGAACATACGATATATATGCTCCAGGTTGAGGGGGAGTGTTAATTGATATTGTATATAATGATGATTGGCAGTGGCAATCTCAAAGATATGCCACACTAATGGGTATATACTCAGTTTATAAATATATACTTATTACACACTACTATATAAAGAGATGGAGACAACCCTAATGGGTATGTACTCAGTTTATACCCGTGCACGTAGACTCAGCCGAAATACGTTAAATCTCTTTGTCCTTTTACTGCTTTCATTTATATTTATAGTAGGATAATACTAACTCATAGTTGTGTTTTACATTATTTTTATCGCTTTTAGTAGTTTTGTACCAGTTTATTTGTTTTGTGTTTATTTTGCAGATTTTTTGATGAAATCATGACATGGGCAAACAAGGACACATAAAAACTGTCCCGGACAAGTGAGACGATTATTTGCGAAAATAGTAATTGGACTCACGGTCTCAAAACTGTTAAATTGGAAGTAGCGGGACAAAAAGTGCAAAGAGGAAGAGATGATACGGACTGTGTGCCTGTGTTTGTACAATAAATGAGAACAATGGACCAACACGTAAACAGATACGAACTCCAAGGACTGAAAATGCAAGAGAAGAAAAAGGAAAAAGGAGCAGACATCTCTTATTTTCAACAACACAGTAGAGCGAATAAAGCTGCTCCTCTTCCTCTGCTCTCATCAACCACGGAAGAAAAAGAGTGACGTAAACGAAACCAATTGGTCAGCTCTAGAAAGGCTACGAACCACAGTACCTTGAAGATTTTGTGGATCTTGTCCACGCTAATTTGTCACATGGTTTTATGTATATATGTATATCATTCTGTTATAATAAGTCAAATAAGTCTGTCCAATTTAGCCAAATTTTTTTCAAAATATTCCTATACTTTTTTATTAATTACCATATTAACTAATTTCATAAAAAATAAAAACTAATTACACACTTTCTCTTTCTTTAATCACACAAAATTTCTTATATCATATTTTTTTTCCTCTAAATGTTTGTATCAGTTGTAGGATATTATTGGACTATTGAGCCTTACTCATAATGGGCCTAAGTTGGTCTTTCTACATTGTATAACCCTAACCTCTTCTATATAAATAAGGTTAGGGTACTCTTGTATTCATACATTTTGATTAATCTACCGTTCCCTCTCTCTATGTTCTCTCTATGTCTCCTATATAATATATATACTGAGCTAATAAGACTCACAACACGTTATCAGCACTTTGCTTACGGAGATTGGAGTAAAAATTAGGAGATTTGGGTATTTGTTCGAAAAACAGAGTTTAATTTTGAAGATTTGGTTATAAATATACGGCAAAACTTTGAAGTTTTTTTTTCTCTATCGAGCTTCCACAAAATACCAGGAATACGGTACACCCAGTTTATTTTAATAAACTGTTAACGATAAAAATCGCATGTCTACTTAGCAATTAATCCGTGTGTATGCTACGTTATTGCTCTGGAATTTGTTGATGTATTGACCATTGTATGTGCATGCTTAACAAGTATAGTATTATTACATGTAACAAATTAATTCGTGGATTGCATATATAGGTTAATTACGAATCCATGCTTATAAGCCATATTGTATCCAACTTGTCCATGACTATTGATATGGTGGTGTACCTCACATGTATTGCTACATGATTTACGAAAACCAAAGAATGAATTGTTTATGGTCCTTAATTAATTGTTTATGTGTATTAATTTATCACCGCAGGTTAACCTAGTAAAATGTGTGGTCATAAACTACATAAATTGCATGTGGAGAACAAGTTTATATATATGCTACTGGATATTGATTAGTATATTGATCTATATTGTATTGCTAACATGCCATGCTTGAATACTAATTGTAATAGTATGCGTTAATTATTTGTATGTGTAAAACAAATATAGCGAATTGCATGTCATTAAACCAGTAGAACCAATACTATTTTTTTTCGAAACAGTAGAGACCAGATTGCAACTTACTAATACTTATGTACTTCCTATGTATAAAACTGAATTTAGTTTAATTAAATTACAGTGGTGATCCCCATAGTGTACCTTACATTTTAAACAGTATATATATTTGCATATGTACAAAATCGGTCCATATCTACATAAATACATTCATGATAACTGGACAATTGTCTAGTTAATAAACTTGCATGCCAATCAAACTAATTCTTGAATTACCATGCTATAACAACTGTCATGTAATATTATTACTGCTATTATGTATAAGATATGTAAATTTACAAAATCAAATATTTTCACATTTAAGTTGGAAAAATTATGAACCTTCCCCAACTAGGCTCACCTATTTGGATACGATGTCTAGGAAATATATAGGCGGAAGTCGATATCCTAATGAGGTCGGGTTTTAAGTGGCATTCGTGCCCTCCACCGTCACCGTCTTTCCTGGTCGTTTTTCAAGTAGAGCTACCGAAAGGGGTTGACTAAATAATAATTTCCCCGAGTGTGTTTATATAGTGATGCATGTTTCGCCGAATTGGTGTTTTAGGATCGATCCGTCGTTCGATTAATGAGAACCGATTCCCATGAGAAGCAAAACTAATGTTTTCGAACCTGTCGTTTCGAAAAAAAGTTTGTGCTTGTGCAAACTATAAACATATAAACCAGTCGTTTTATATGATAAATAATCCAGAACTTCCAACACATGTTGGATGCCATCTATGATGAGAAAAATCGTAAAACATACTTGCGAAATGACTGTTTAAACGTTGATTTTAATTCCGTCACCACATGTTAGTCACCCTGATGTGTGAAAATGTGATGCCCAAAATTTTTTTTGGATGCCATCCTTGATGAGTAAACCACGAGTTTGTTGTTACCATCAGAATGAATGCTAATGCGTTGATTTTATTCCGCCGTCACATTTGAGACGTGATGACGTCTATGGTGAACAAATGTCTGAAATTGACATATTGGAGCAATCGTTCACCAAAATACTAGCTTGAAAATTGTATTCCATAAGAAGTATTGTGAATTTATATTCACCATGTTCCTTTATTGCTCATATGTTATTGGATAAGAAAATTACCCCGATGAGTAGTTTTAATCCTATTGGGTCAATGGCGAATTGTTTGCCTGATATTAATGCTCTTCGTGTACATTTTTTTTTCCACCAATCGAGAACCAAGACAAGTGTTATTTGTCTCGAACTGTCGCAATCCCGATGAATCGCTTAGCCAAGAGAGATTTTAGACAATCGTCAAAATCGAAAATCTATGGCTCCAAGACAGTAATTGAAAGGAACAATATGGCCCGTTGTCACAAAGCAAGAGATAATGCTCAATGAGGCAACTCTATGCTATAAAGACAAAGGTCATGCACGGTTACTCCTTAAATAGTTCAAAACTATTATAAAGGTGAAAAACCCGATGCTAATGTGGTTAAAGCTAACTGAAAGGAAACTTTTGAGACCCCCGATTTTGTGGCTCAAATGAGTTTGATACCTTTCTTTATTGATTTTGATAAATCATTTTGCCATTTTTTCACTCATCTGGATTATGTTTTCCATTTGGATTATTATTTTCCATTTGGACCATACTTTTGGATTGTGGTTTGCCTGTTTACGAAATTTCTTGAAATAATTTAAAGTGCTTTGAGCAAATTCCTTTGACAAATGTGACCAAAGTTTAAATTATGAAATTTTAGGCAATACTTGTGGGATAGTTGATTTTTTTGAAAATAGTGGGTAACAGTGTACCACATAATTTCACCAACTATTTGCCTAAAAGAGTACTCAGTGACAACGATTCTGGACCTGTCATTCCAAATAAAAACTTTTGGTAAAACCAAATTGATTTGTCAAATATGAGGTCTTATACTCATATAGGTCCTGCCGTACCTTGTTGAGTTATAAAATATTCGAGAAAACCAGTGTTATCTAGTAATAGCTCATGAAAGAATTAAAATTTCTTCACATAGCCTCCATTCAATACGTCAAAAGCGTATTTTAGAGGAGTTGAAATGTCTTTCAAGTGGTTGCTACCACATTCTTTAAAGCATTTAAAGTTACCTTATCATTTCGCCTGTCGTCGAATGATAAATGATTTAGATGCTAAGACATGATTGTCTGTACTATCATTCGCCTGTCGTCGATTGATAAAAGCATTTTGATATTGTGGCATTGACCGGATGAGATATTCCCGGGTCAAAAGACGATGGTTGATTTATAATCGCATCGCATTTGGATTCTCTTTGAGGATATATTTCATGATTAATCCGGAATTCATGTCACGGATGCTCACTTTGATAGACTAGTATGTGTAAAGATCACGAAATGAACTCGTAGAATTCTTGTAAAGAATTGAAAGAGTTGTTGTGGACTTATCTAACCATAAGATGGACCATAAATATAAATGGTTACGGTTGATGCATCGACAATATGGTCACATTTTACTGTTGTCCACATAAATGCAGCACTTCCCAAACTCTTAGCCTTATCATTAAGTTGATGGCTCACGATCCGGATTATCCTGAAAAGTCTAGTCGACTTGATAATACCGAAGAGTAAGAATCGAAATTTTGATTTTAATTACTTGAGTTTGGAAATTGAACATCTTGTCGATTATGTTCAGACCCAAATGGATTCATGGAAAGTTTGATGATGCGACTGCAAATGATTGTACGCACTTCTTGGTCTTGCACCCTAAGATTTATATTTCCGTGTGGGGTTATGCTATTTTGCTGTATTGGTCCGTTATGAGGCTCATAGACACTCAGACACCATATGCGTACCAGCTGGTTACTGGTTATGAGCCAGAAGTCTCATATTAACGCGTGTTTGGAGTGCTTAATTAATATTTTGATTGAGCCGCTATAGCGTTCAAAATATGGACCTCTGAATGGGACATAAGTCGATTATGAATCACATGCCTATCATTTGATAGAGTAACCTTTGCAAGCGATCTCTTTATCGCATGATATGCAAAAGTCACATCGCTAAGACTGTTCTCCCCGTCGTTAGGGGAGATTTGCACGTTACCGTTGATAAGGAACGACGTGAAGTGACGTGGCATAACCCACTCAGTCTTAGCTTGATCCCCAAAATTGCATTTAGTGATAAGTAAGTGCATAGACTCCCTCAAGTCTAACTAAATGCCAAACACATTTAATGACTTTATGAGATGTCTGTTACACACAAATTTTTCTATCTAATATACCAAGACAGAAGATAAATGGAGAAAGCAAAATAATTTATTTATTTAATATTTAGCGGGTACAATCTCTGAATATTTTCTGAAATAAAGAAAATAGAAATCCTTTGATTAATCTCTTCACAAATGAGTTCTTATTGGCTCCAATAGTTTGGTGAGGATTGAGTTGTTGATTTGCTTGAGCTTTAAGGTTGATCTTGACTTGTACTTCTTTGTGAGTTTAATCTTGCGAGACGCTTGATTTGTGGTTTTGAAGTGTTTTCGAGGATCGAATGGGAATCTTGCTTGAATTTGGTTAACTTGCTTGAAGTTTCTTCGGGCTTTGATGAAGATCTTCGAATGCTTGGTCTTGAAAAACACTTGATTCGCGGCCTTTGGAGCTTCTTGCGGATCAAATGGTGGATTTGTCTTGGATTCGTTGATGAGCTTGCTTGAAGTTCTTCGGGCTTTGGTGAAGATCTTTGAATGCTTGGTCTTGAAAAACACTTGATTCGCGGCCTTTGGAGCTTCTTGCAGATCAAATGGTGGATTTGTCTTGGATTCGTTGATGAGCTTGCTTGAAGTTCTTCGGGCTTCGGTGAAGATCTTCGAATGCTTGGTCTTGAAAAACACTTGATTCGCTGCCTTTGGAGCTTCTTGCGGATCAAATGGTGGATTTTGTCTTGGATTTGTTGATGAGCTTGGTTGAAGTTCTTCGTGTTTGGTGAAGATCTTCGAATGCTTCGGTGGTTGATGGCTTGACTTCGGTATAGCTTCTTTCTCTTGGATTTGGCTTCACCTTTGGCTTTCAACTTCTTGTCCCCTTTTAGGCTTGGGTTGGCCATCTATTTATAGTAGTTGGTGTGGTCTTTATCGCGATATCGCCCCCTCGTAGTTTGTGTTTAGGATCAAAATGGTCTTATAGTTTGAGTTTATGATCAAAATGGTCTTTTAGTTTGTGTTTAGGATCAAAATGGTCTTGTAGTTTGTGTTTATGGTCAAAATGGTCTTGTAGTTTGAGTTTAGGATCAAAATGGTCTTGTAGTTTGTGTTTAGGATCAAAATGGTCTTGTAGTTTGAGTTTAGTATCACAACTTGCCCATAATTAAATGTAATCATTCTTTGGCTTACCATTTCTTTGTAATTTTAAACAAACAAGTACTAAAATAGAAGCATTTTCATTGTTTGCGAGAAAAATTAAAATATAGTCAAAGAAAATGACATTTATTGCTTTTATAATTTAAACCAAAAGATAATATTCATTTGATTTTGAAAATAGTAATACATAATTTAGAAAATTTTATTTTATAGGAGACACGTGGCATATTTTTATTTGCCGAAAAATTTGCGTGTCTACAAATGCCCCCTTCGAGACTTGTTTATGAGAAAATTTTCTTTTTGAGTGCACGTGTCTCGAACTTTTTAATTTTAAAATGGAAGAAGTTCTTTTATAAAAGAAATAAAACTTTAAATATTCAAATGCTTGAAATTTAGAACCCTTACTTTTTGGTCGGATTTTTTTAACAGGCGAGTATACAAACTTTGCATTTAAACCTTCCACCGTCATGGCATTTATTCCTTAATAAAGAGCTATTTTTGTGAAATTGCAACCCCACGTTTATCTTTTTGTGAGAATTGTAACCATTTGAACATAAATTCATCATTAAAAGTTTAACATCCAAAACTTTTGATTAGACATTACAGAATTTTTAACCAGTTACATAGCTTATTGACAATATATATTTTTTTTAGAAAACTTGTAATCTTAAAGTTAAAACATGTAATAATTTTTTTGAAACCGGTTACTTTAAAACTCATAGATACAACTTGCTCTATTAAAGAGAGAAAAATAAAACAAAATGTAGAGTGAACTAGTCCTTCCTGATTTTTTTATTTTTATTAAATCTTGTGCAGCAATATTTTTTTTAACGTATGTGCTCAAAAGTAAAAACTCATAATCAATACTGCAACTTTTCAGCTTTGTAACCATTGCATGTAATAGGCGGCCATTAATTTACTAGCAACTATTGGCTTCTGTAACTCATAAATTTATTAGTAATGATATGGATTTCTAATACTATAAATACTCTTTTACACATACTACGAATAACTAGCATGAATTAAATATTCTTTGTATGTGTAAAAGAAAATCCATAGATGTTTGCATATTTAAATATTATAGGTTGAAAACATACTAACTTGATTGTTCAACTGTGTAACAAGATTGCATGATTTTAATTTGTTTGGTATGAATTATTTAGTAATTCCCAGAATTGACAAAATCCACCCATGTATATCAAAAAATAAATAAAAATTTAGCAATATGTTAATTCTTCAAAGCATGTCCAGCAGTACATAATAAAAGAATTAGCTAAATAAATTTATGTACGTAGAAAACACTGGTATGTATTGTATATTAAGATTTGACTTCCATGTTAAATATATTCCTTACTTGCATGTTAAAATTACCATGTATAGAATTATTCATATGGCAATAAACAGTAAATAATTGATTGATATCTTGTTAGCATGATCATATCTTTTGTTATTACCATGTATAGAATTATTCATATGGCAATAAACAGTAAATAATTGATTGATATCTTGTTAGCATGATCATATCTTTTGTTATTACCATATATATAAATATCACATATGCCAGTTAATTATTGGATTAGATCTAATTGATTTGAATTGGTATGTTAGAATCTTTATGAATTGATTGATAATCTTGAATTGATTTGTTTATAACACCAAATCTACTGCATTATCAGATAAATCCTAAAAATATATTTACTGCATGTTTATATATATATGTGTGGTTAATCTAGATAGATACGATCTATGTATTTATTTACTGCCATGTACACTTGTTTAAAATATGATAATTTACGAAATCATATATTTTCACATTTAAGTTGGAAAAATTATGAACCTTCCCTAAATAGGCTCACCTATTTGGATACGATGTCTAGGAAAGATATAGGCGGAAGTCGATATCCTAATGAGGTCGGGTTTTAAGTGCCATTCGTGCCCGCCACCCTCACCGTCTTTCCTGATCGTTTTTCAAGTAGAGCTACCGAAAGGGGTTGACTAAATAATAATTTCCCCGAGTGTGTTTATATAGCGATGTATGTTTCGCCGAATTGGTGTCTCTGTATCGACCTGTCGTTCGATCAATGAGAACCTATTCACATTAAAAGCAAAACTATTTTTTGAACCTGTCGTTTCGAAATAAAGTTTATGCTTGTGCAAACCATAAACATATAAACCAGTCGTTTTATATGATAAATAATCCAGAACTCCTAACACATGTTGGATGTCATCTATGATGAGAAAAATCGTAAAAACATACTTGCGAAATGACTGTTTAAACGTTGATTTAATCCGTCACCACATGTTACTCACCCTGATGTGTGAAAATGTGATGCCCAAATTTTTTTTGGATGCCATCTTTGATGAGTAAAACACGAGTTTGTTGTTACCATCAGGATGAATGATAAGACGTTGATTTTATTCCGCCGCCACATTTGAGACGTGATGACGTCTATGGTGAACAAATGTCTGAAATTGACATATTGAAGCAATCCTTCACCAAAATACTAGCTTGGAAATTGTATTCCATAAGTAGTATCGTCAATTTATATTCACCATGTTCCTTTATCGCCCATCTGTTATTGGATAACAAAATTGCCCCGGTGAGTAGTTTTAATCCTATTGGGACAATGGCGAATTGTTTGCCTGATATTAATGCTCTTAGTGTATTTTTTTTTAATTTTTTTTCCACGAATCGAGAACCGAGACAAGTGTTATTTGTCTCGAACTGTCGCGATCCCGATGAATCGCCTAGCCAAGCGAGATTTTAGACAATCGTCAAAATAAAAAATCTGTGGCTCCAAGACAGTAATTGAAAGGAACAATATGACCCGTTGTCACAAAGCAAGAGATAATGCTCAAGGAGCCAACTCTACGCTATAAAAACAAAGGTCATGCACGGTTACTCCTTAAATAGTTCACAACTCTTGAGACCCCCGATTTTGTGGCTCAAATGAGTTTGCTACCTTTCGTTATTGATTTTGATAAATCATTGAGCCATTTTTTCGCTCATCTGGATTATGTTTTTCCATTTGGATTATGATTTTTCCATTTGGACATACTTTTGGATTATGGTTTGCTTGTTTATGAATTTCTCGAAATAATTTTAAGTGTTTTGAGCAAATTCCTTTCCCAAATGTGACCAAACTTTAAATTATGAAATTTTAGGCAATACTTGTGGGGTAGTTGATTTTTTTGGAAATAGTGGGTAACAGTGCACCACATAATTTCACCAACTATTTGCCTAAAAGAGTACTCAGTGACAACGATTCTGGACCTGTCGTTCCAAATCAAAATCTTTGGTAAAACCAAATTGATTTTTCAAATATGAGGTCTTATACTCATGTAGATCCTGTCGTACCTTGTTGAGTTATAAAATATTCGAGAAAATCAGTGTTATCTGGTAATAGCTCATGAAAGAATTAAAATTTCTTTACATAGCCTCCATTCAATACGACCAAAAGCGTATTTTAGAGGAGTTGAAATGTCTTTCAAGTGGTTGCTACCACATTCTTTAAAGCATTTAAAGTTAGCTTATCATTTTGTCTGTCGTCGAAATGATAAATGATTTAGATGCTAAGACATAATTGTCTGTACTATCATTCGTCTGTCGTCGATTGATAAGAGCATTTTGATATTGTGGCATTGACCGGATGAGATATTCCCGGGTCAAAAGGCGATGCTTGATTTATAATCGCATCGCATTTGGATTCTCTCTGAGAATATATTTCGCGATTAATCCGAAATTCATGCCATAAATGCTCACTTTGAAAGACTATTATGTGTAAAGATCACGAAATGAACTCGTGGAATTCTTGTAAAGAATTGAAGGAGTTATTGTGGACTTATCCAACCATAAGACGGACCATAAGTATAAATGGTTATGGTTGATGCATCGACAATATGGTCACATTTTAATGTTGTCCACATAAATGCAGCACTTCCCAAATTTTTAGCCCTATCATTAAGTTGATGGCTCATGATCTGGATTACTTGAGTTTGGAAATTGAAATTGAACATCCTGTCGATTATGTTCAGACCCAAATGGACTCACGGAAAGTTTGATGATGTGACTGCAAATGATTGCACGCATTTTTTGGTCTTGCGCACCAAGATTTATATTTCCGTGTGGGGTTATGCTATTTTGCTGCATTGGTCCGTCATGAGGCCCATAGACACTCAAACATCATATGCGTACCAGCTGGTTACTGGTTATGAGCCAGAAGTCTCATATGAACGCGTGTTTAGAGTGATTAATTAATATTTTGATTGAGCCGCTCTAGCGTTCAAAATATGGACCTCTGAAGGGGAGATAAGTCGATTATGAATCCCCTGACTATCATTTGATAGAGTAACGTTGGAAAGCGATCTCTTTACCGCATGATATGCGAAAGTGACATTGCTAAGGCTGTTCTCCCCGTCGTTAGGGGGAGATTTGCACGTTACCGTTGATAAGAAACGACGTGAAGTAACGTGGCATAACCCACTCAGTCTTAGCTTGATCCCCAAAACTGCACTTAGTGATAAGTAAGTGCATAGACTCCCTCAAGTCTAACTAAATGCCAAACGCATTTAATGACTTTATGAGATGTCACGAGTTCATTTATACCTGCTGTAAAATGCATGCAAGGATAGACGTCCCTGTCGGACGCCATGTTCCTGTCGTAACACGTTGCGTTGGTCGAACCTGCCAAGCAAAGGACGCTGCCATCGGCCGTCAGTCTGTCGTCCTTCCCAAGATACGAGGAAGTTGACCAGTTCTTAATTCGTTCAGCCACAGAGGTGGTGAACTGAAACTCGTTTGTCGCACGAGATTATAAAGGATCTAGGAGATCTGTGATTCCTCCTCATCCTAAGAATCTCGAAATATCTGTCGATCATGATATCTTAGACGATATTGAAGCGAAACGAGACTGTCATTGATTACTTGTTCATATATTCGGTGACGACTGATAATATGAGCAAATTATGACAGGGAACCATGTACCGTTGCATGAAGTCAACGTAGAATAGACTGGACTAATGGAAACTTACAATCCAAGTAGACTCCTTAGCGAAAGTGTGTTCGGACCTGTAGTTCCAACACCACCAATGTTAAACGAGTTCGTTTATTTGGTTATTCGTAAGGAAAAGTGATGAGAATAATGAGATTATAGAATGCTCACCTAGTAACGCAAAGTTTCTCTCACACCTTGGAATTGATTACGAGATGGTTGATTTTCTCGAGATGGACGTTATAACGGTCCCCTACTTTATCAGTTTAGTAGTTTCCGAAAAACTGATTATGCATCATGTGATTGTGGTCACTGTTTTATCTCTGTGGGGATTTAGACAAAGCATGTGATTTCATGTGATTGTGGCATAAAAGACATTTTCTCATTACCTTAAGGTAACTGTGGATGAGGGCTTGTCTTATCCCATTTTGCGTCATCGAGTGTACCTACCCCCTTCGGTACTCGAATTAACTCAACCCTCTTTCGGTTATACCGATGCTGGTTACTTATCAGACCCGCATAAGGGATATTCCTAACATGGTATGTCTTTGCCATTAGGAATAAGGCGATATCTTGGAGGTCTTGGAATGACTCCAAACGAATCACTCTGATCTCGTGCTCTATGAGACGACTAGAGAGTGTATTTGCCTTCGAGCTAGTAATAGCCATATTTGAATTACATATGTTCTGTCTCACGATCCAGATAAAACACTTGTCATAGAAGACAACTTGTTGTTATCGATCAAGAGAGACATGACTACATTATGCTATTTAGCATTTATCGTCGAAATAAATCTTCACATATGAAGTTAAAGAGCATCCTGTCGAATGGTCGTTTTATTCCACGTTATATTTTCTTGCATACAGTCGTGTGCAAGTAAATGAGGCATCCAGTCGAATGCTCGTACTCTTTCTTGGAATATGAAATATTTGCACCCAGTCGTGTGCAAGTGAGTGGGAGCATCCAGGTGAATGCTTATTGTACTAATTACTAATGCAAGTAAATTCTCGCACCCTGTTGTGTGCAAGTGAGGGGGAGCATCCAGTCGCATGCTCGTGTACTCTTTTTGTCCTTAGACCAAGGTGTTTTCCCACTGGGTTTTCCTTGGCAAGGTTTGTAGCGAGACACGTTTCCATCTTATCTCACTTAAGATTGCCGAAATTAGGGGGAGTATCCTGTTGTATACTTATTACCACTGTGTACTCTTTTGTCCTTCGACTAGAGATTTTTTCCCACCGGGTTTACTCTAGCAAGGTTTTGATGAGGCACCTGTTTTGTGGTTTATCCCCTACTACTACCACTGTTGCACTCTTTTTCCTTCGATTAGAGATTTTCCCATTGGGTTTGCTCCGGCAAGGTTTTGATGAGGCACACTGTTTTGTGGTTAGTTACTTACATGATATTTCGGCCTATATCATTCGGCTACACAGTTTCTCCTAGGTACCGGTTTTGTCCCACACTGGGTTTTCCGTCCCTAAGGTTTTTATGTGTTTAGCACTGCGAATGAACTCGACTCAGATCGACTGCATGAAGACGAAGAATTCAAGACGTCTAAAGGGGGAGTGTTGTAAGATATTATTGGACTACTGTGCCTTACTCATAGTGGGCCTAAGTTGGGCTTTCTATCTTGTATAACCTTAACCTCTAGTATATAAAGAAGGTTAGGGTCCCCTTGTATTCATACATTCTGATTAATAAAGACCCTGTTGTTGTCTCTCTCTATATTCTCTCTTTATATCTATATACATATATATGTGAGCTAAAACGATTACTACACTTTCCCTTTTTTTTTAATCCTAATAGAAAGTTGCCCCCTGTTCTTTAGACTTTTCAAAACAAATGAGGAACAAACTTCAGTTTTTTTTAGAGTATTAAAAGTTGAAAACAGAAAGTTATCATTTTTTTTTTCTAACTGAAACCGAACAGAATGTTATTAGCTTTATTTTAAAACCATTTTATTAACACTTATTTTTGTACACTCACATTCTTCTCTTTTTGTGTCACAGGTTTAGTAAGTATCATGACGAAGTTCGACCTTCAACATGTTGGCGAAGCCAAACAGCTGATCATCCTAGAGAGTGGGAAGAAAATTTCAACGCCCATACACCGACCCTTGACCGGCAAGCACGCACGACCTTGGCCTAAGTTGGACAATATCCCAAAAATCACGGACTGGAGTTACATGGACGATGGTTCCGCGTTCTTGGAGAATCCTTTGCACACCGTAAAGCCTGATGAGGATTGCTCGTTCATGACCCTCGGCACACCGTAAATACTATTTCCGGATCGTCAACCCCAGGCTCCTCATCATGTTGTTTTCCCCAGCACTATCTTTCGACTTAGATGGATAACTATTTCGGAACACATCGTCGCCAGAAGATGCTTGCTGGTGATCCAAAAATGTTCGAGTTCTCGGGAGATAATGGTGCCAAATATTTTGATGAGAGAGAGGCTAGGGTGAAGATCCATTCCGGCGAGTCAATTTATTGGAATGCTGCCTCATTTGTTCAAAAAGAAACTCAAACACTCGTGCCTATAAGGAGGTCAGCTGATATTGAGAAACGTAGCCCCTTTGCCTCAATTCGACCATGTGTTTTAAGTCTTCGTTGGAAGGACGAGTTTATCTTGGAGCCTTACAATCCGCATAGGTTTTGTCGACAGTTTGGTTTTAAGCAGAGAACACCTCGCGATTCTAAATAGAGGGATACACGTTCATCTACTCTTGAGGGGGGAATTAAACATTGGCTTTTGAGTATTCATGAGTATCCTGGTACGAATGCGAGGATCCCTTCATTTTCGAGGAACTTTAGTCTACACAGCACTCAAAATTTCAATACGTGGTGGGAAAAAGTCCATGGTCAACACCTTATCGAGGGGTAACAACTTTTGGTGGAGAGTGTTCATGATGTTGTTGCTTCTCCTACTAATCCTTCTATCCAGCAGAAACAAGTTGAGTCTCCACCGGCAAAATTTAGTACTGAAGAGGGCTCCAACTCCCAAAGGTCTGAAAAGTGTCCGTATACCGCTGACTCGAAGAAACGTCATTCTTCTCCTAGTAAAGTCGAAGATTGCGCAAGTGGTAGTGATCATCCTCCTATTCGCAAAAAGAACAAGGCTTCAACCTCAAATCCGATTGTTGATCCTTCCGATGTGAGTGCACCTAACGAGACATTTTTTGATGGGGTGATGAAGAATATTAATCAGGTATTCGCTATCCCTCCTTTTTTTTTTCTCTTTTTTTTTTCTTCTTCAATCTTTGTTGTCTAATATGATTGTCTAAATATTCATTACAGATTGCAACTTATTTATTTAGTGTCGAAGATCATGGAGTCCCCGAAGGTGACACAAATCATCTTTCGATAGATAAGACATTTGACGATCTAAATTTTGCACTTGAAGGAGAAAGAGTTTCTTTCGGAAGTGAGGTATACTTTAGCTCTGAGTCAGATGAAGCGGATGGTGGTAAAAGAAAATCATTACAAGTTGTTGGTGCATGCTCCAATAAGCCTCTCATTCAAGTTGATGATTTGGGCAGGAGCTCTTCTTACACCCAGGATCGTTCCAACACTTCAGGAAGTAAGTATGAGGATGAACTTTTGCTTCTAAACCAAAAATATGTCTCCAGTTTATGGAAAACACTTCTTCGAAACTTGACGGAATGTGACATAAGCAATCTTAGTTCATGTGAAGAATCAAGCATCAAGACAATGAGTTTAATGGAGGGCAGAACCACTACTGATTTATCTCGTTTGAAGGATATGGTTTCTAATTTCTTTGCGAAAGTACGCGAGTTTGACCAGAAAAGATCATTCTATGCAGAAATGAATGTTACTGACTCGTCGCAGAGGTTGTTCAACGAGAAATCTCATGTGTTAGGTACCATCGATGATGAAGAGGGTCGTCACAAAGCTAACATTGTTGACTTTCAAAAGAAGATCAACCTTATTGATGCAAAGATAAAGTGTTTAAGCGATGAAAGAGATAAAGTGGAGGCATGGATGATTGAAGAAAATAGAAAGATGCACGAGGTAGCTGCAGCAAAAGATTCCCTTAGTTTGGAGGTGTTAGAGCTCAAGAACCACTGTGATTTTGAGAAGATTCAAAACATTGTAGCAGACGGGCTTGAAGAGTTGAAGATCATTAGGCCTTTTACTTAGTCACTTTGTTTTCGGTCCTTTTTATTACTTTCAGCTTTCAAGGTCTATAGTACGAGCTCCTTGTAATTAAATAATTCTCGACTTAATAAAAATGCAGTTCTCTTTCTTTTCCATCTTGGTTTCTTGTATTTCATTTGAAACTGAATGTGTTGTCTATTTATTTTTCTGAATTCTCTTGTACTCTTTATTTTGGCAGTTTCGTCTTCAACTTGGAAAGTGTTTATATATTTTTGTTTATTTATGACTGATTTTGAAATAAATCTCAAGATGCCTATATAAACACATTAGGAGAAATTATTATTTAGTCAACCCCTTTCGGTAGCTCTATTTGAACACGACCAGGAAATACGGTGAGGGGGGTGGGCACGAATGCCTCTTAAAAACCGACCTCATTAGGAGAACGACTTCCGCCTTTATCTTTCCTAGACATCGTATCCAAATAGGTAAGCGTATTTGGAGAAGATTCATAATTTTTCCAACTTAAATGTGAATATATACTATTTTCGCATTTTATATATGACAATAATATTAACAGCATAGACAATATCTATCTAGATTAACCACATATATATAAAGAGGCAGTAAATATATTTCAGGATATATCTAATCATGCAGTAGATTTGGTGTTATAAACAAATCAATTTAAGATTATCAATCAATTCATAAAGATTCTAACATATCAAAATCAAATCAATTAGATCTAATCCAATAATTTACTGGCATATGTGATATTTATATATATGATAATATCAAAAGATATTATTATGCTAACAAGATATCAATCAATTATCTATGTTTATTTCCATATGAATAATTCTATACATGGTAGTTTTAACATGTAAGTAAACAATATATTTTTAATTATCAATCAATTCTATATATGGTAAAATAATATTTTAACATGCAATGAGGTTAAATTTACATGGAAACATATCAATTTATTCAATTAACATGCAATTTTTATTCACTCACCTTTTAATAAAAAAATATAGGCATGTGTGTGTATATTGACCGAATATTGTATCTTATCAACCATATGTACTGTTTTCGTATAAGTATTATACTACATGACCATGCGTGTAATTTCAGCAAACTATATATCTATTTACAGCATTATTACATATACAGTCCATAATTTCAGACAATTTTACAGCTTTCAGAGAATTACAAATCAGTATATACGTTTCAGTTAGTTGCAGATTTAATCCGACAGATTAATACATGTTTTACAATTACATGATTTTCGATTTACAAATCGATTATTGATTGGTTTTACATACAATAGAGTTTCCATATGCTATATTTTACCCTTCAAAAAATATGCTTTTGCTAGACATACAATATTACATATAATTGTACGAATATGCATATAAGGCTCAAGCAGAAGTAAACAATTCAATTTGTTATACTTGTTAGTATATGTTTTTCTTCATGCTAGTAGTAATTTATGGCAATAGTACTAGATACATGGCAACTTGCATATTATATATATATATATATATATTACAGATACAGATCATCACATACATTCACAGTATGTCTTATGATTATTTAATATGCAAACAGCAGTGGTTATGTTATTGTATTATTAACAAGTAGTACCAGTAACATCACTTATGTGATTACATAACATGCAATTTACAGTCATGACTACATGCAAATATATAACGTATGGTTACACTACTGTTACGGTATAAATTGAGGTTTTTTTTTATAAAAAATCGGTACCTTTCGCACGGTATGTTGGTGAAGGTGGATATAGCAAAATTCTAAAAAAAAACCCGGATAAACCTCAAGGTTTATTGAAGCTAGAATCCGTACTTCGATCTCCGAGAGTCGTGCTGATAACGTGTTGTAATACAACTATTAGCTACGTATTTAGGGAGACAGAAGTAGAGAGAGGGAAGAACAGTATCGTCTTTATTATGAATGAATAAAATACAAGACCCCTAACCCTCTTTATATAGATAGAGAGGTAGGGTTACAAACCCACTTGGGCCCATAAAGTATAAGTCTAAGAGTCCAATAATATCCTACAACATGTATTAAATTGTCAAAAGTGTTGTATTAGATTGTTTAAAAAATTATATTAGATTTTCAAAAAAAAATGTATTAGATTTTCAAAAAAAATGTATTAGGTTGTCACAAAAATTGCATTAGATCGTTTATTAAATTGTCAATAATTAGTATTAGATTGTCAATTTTTTATTTATTTTTTGTAAGAATTTTTAATTTTTTCCCAAATTTTCTAATTTTTACAATTTTCTGGATATTTTTTTATTTTTTCTGGATTTTTACATTTTTTTAAGTTTTGGTCAACGCCGATCAACACCGGAATCCGGCAGTCAATGTTGGAGACCGACAGTCAATACCGGAGATCGGTCAATGGTCTTGGTGTTGATCAAACTTTTATTGAGGCAAATGTGTTGAACTTATATATATTAGGAAGGGATAATAATTTGCAATAACTAGTTTGAGAGTGGTACTAATTATTAAATAATTAGTTTCAAATGGTAACAATCAAAAATTATGTCGGAGAAACATAGCCTTAAATTTAATAGGCATCTCAAAACTAAAAAACAAAACTATCTAGTAACACTAAGATTCCGAGAGGAATTCCGACTAACCAAATGAATATTTTGTTAGGACCGATCAAGTCGAACTAAAAGGAAAGACAAAAAACTGAAGCCGATCACACACACACTTTGATAACGGAGTTCACCAAAATTCGCTACGTCTCCGGGCTGCTACACATGACACTTAATATATATATAGAGGATTACAAACGTAATCTAGCTAAACACAAAGTTATGGTTCTCTCGCAAATAGAACTCTCTCTTTATAATATAGAGGTGTTTGTGTAGGTG
The DNA here is from genome assembly GCA_963920805.1 of Primula vulgaris. Classification (NCBI taxonomy): domain Eukaryota; kingdom Viridiplantae; phylum Streptophyta; class Magnoliopsida; order Ericales; family Primulaceae; genus Primula; species Primula vulgaris. The sequence goes on along the minus strand of OY987222.1, from coordinate 5,444,197 downwards.
TAATTAAAATACAAGATATTGGGGCATATAAATAGAACCCTTAGTGGATCATATTACAATTCCAGGCGATGTGGGATAATAGAAAAACATGGCCAAACCTCATTTGGCTCCACCACTCAACATTCTCCCACTTGGAGTCAAATGTCGAGTGCTTCAAAAGAATTCTGATTATCCCCGACCATCGAACTCACTGTGCTCCACCGAGCAGAATGCTCCCATCGGTATCCTTGTATAGTAATTGTTACTCTTCAGAGTTGCACAATTCTTCATGTAGCGGCGACCCTGAGTCTCAAGTTCTGAGTCCTACTGAGGTTGCATACAGCCTCAGTTTGTCGATTGTAACAGCCTTCGTTAGCATATCGGCGGGGTTCTTAGCGCCCTCAATCTTTTCTAGCACGAAGATTCCATCTTCTAGAACAGCCCGGATAAAATAGTAACGAATTTGTATGTGTTTTGTGCATGAATGGAATACAGGGTTCTTAGCTAGCTGAACTGTACTTTGACTATCACAGTGCAGAACTCCCTTGTCGGTTTTCTGACCGAGATCCTTTAAGAAACCTTGCAACCAAATCATCTCTTTGCTTGCTTCCGTCATCGCGACATACTCAGCCTCTGTGGTTGACAGTGCAACAATCTTTTGCAACTTAGATGTCCAACTCACAGCAGTACCACTGTAGGTACAAACACATCCTGTTGTGCTCTTTCGGCTGTCCAGATCACCGGCCATGTCAGCATTCACATAGCCGTGCAGGCCTTCCGAGGTCTTTCCGTGAGATATCTCAATATCCACTTCACAGCTTCCCAATGGTGCTTGCCCGGGTTACTCATGTAACGACTGACAACTCCCACTGCATGGGCAATGTCCGGTCTTATACACATCATAGCGTACATCAGGCTACCAATTGCTGAAGCGTAGGGTATGTTCGACATACGATCCTTTCCTTCCTCGTCTGAGGGTGATTGTTTCTTCGACAAGCTAAAGTGTGCGGCTAGCGGTGAGCCTACAACCTTGGCATCACTCATGCTAAACCGTGCCAACATTTTCTTCACATACTCGGCTTGCAATAGAAACAGGGACCCATCCCTTCCTCGGGAAATCCTCATACCAAGGATCTGATTTGCGGCACCCAAATCTTTCATCTCGAACTGTTTCGCCAACTGTTGTTTGACCTTGTTAATCTCCACAAGGCTTGTCCCGGCAAGCAATATGTCATCTACATACAACAGTAGTATGACATACGAAGAGTTCGCAAATCTCTTCACGAAACAGCAGTGATCGCTATCACTTATTTCGAACCCGGTATCCACCATGAAACTGTCAAACTTCTTATACCACTGCCGTGGTGCTTGTTTTAGCCCGTATAAGCTCTTCTTCAGTTTGCAGACCAGTTTCTCTTTTCCCTTTTCGGCAAACCCTTCAGGTTGGAGCATGTAAATTTCTTATTCTAGATCTCCATGGAGAAATGCAGTTTTCACATCTAACTGCTCAAGATGAAAATTCGCATTTACAACAATGCTCAACAATAGCCGAACAGTCGTCATCTTTACGACTGGTGAAAAGATCTCGGTGTAGTCAATTCCTGCCTTTGGCTGGAACCCTTTGACTACTAATCGTGTCTTATACCGTTTCAAGCCATCTTGTTCCTCCTTTAGTCGGAACACCCATTTGTTGCTCAGTGCCCTTTTCCCCTTGGGCAGCTCGGCTAACTGTCAAGTCACATTCTTCTCAAGTGACTTCATCTCATCCTTCATCGCGAGCTCCCACTTGCTCGAGTCTTTCAGCTCCAGAGCTTCCTCTCTACTTTTGGGCTCACCTGCATCACTAAGCAATATGTAATGCAGGGAAGGTGAGTATCGGGCAGGAGGTCTTCTTTCGAGATGACCTCGGCCTAATTCAGGTCGGGGAGTTTGGGGCAGCTCCTCGTCCTCTTCAGCTCATGTCGACCATACCATTTTCCTCGGACGGGAGAGCATCTTCTTCCACCACTGCATTTTGTCGATCTTTGTACAAAATGCCTTCGTTGAAGATGACATCCTTACTGCGAATGATCTTCTTTGTTTGACCATCCCAGAAGCGATATCCGAACTCAGCTCCACCGTACCCCACAAAGTAACAAACTTTGGACTTCGAGTCAAGCTTGGTACGCTCGTTTATGTCGACATGGATATATGACAGACAACCGAACACTCGCAAGTGTTCATAAGAGATAGACTTTCCTATCCACTCTTCTTCGGGAATTCTCCTCTCTATTGGCACTAAGGGTCCGCGGTTAATGAGGTAAACCGCCGTGCTTACTGCATGTGCCCACAAGGCTTTGGGCAACCCACTTTGCAGTCTCATACTCCTAGCATGCTCATTGATTGTTCGGTTCATTCGCTCGGCCACGCCATTCTGCTGTGGCATTCTTCGGATGGTCTTCTCCATTTGAATGCCTCTTTGAGCACAGAACTCTACGAACTTCGCATCAATGTACTCTCCGCCGTTATCGGACCTCAAACATTTGAGTTTATTCCCGGTCTCTAGTTCGACCATGGCCTTCCATTCTTGGAATTTCTTAAACACCTCAGACTTTTGTTTCAAGAAATAGACCCATGTTTTTCTCATCGAATCATCGATAAAGGTCACATAGTACTGAGATCCTCCAAGTGAGGTTACCGGAGATGGTACCCATACGTCTGAGTGGACCAGTGCTAGCTTCTCCTCCTTGGGACCTTTTCCACCTTTCCGGAAGCTCACTTTCTTCTGCTTCCCGAAGATGCAACCTTCGCACATGTCAAGGTTGACAGACTTCAAGCCTAGAAGTCTACTGTCCTTCGCTAACACCTTCATCCCCTTCTCACTCATGTGACCCAACCGTCTATGCCACAGTTCGGAGCAGTTTTGCGACGCAACTGTCACAATGGTACACTCCTCATCGGTTGTCATGTATAATGTACCGACCTTGCTCCCTCGGGCTATCACCATAGCTCCGCATGAAACTTTCCAAGCTTCACAGCTAAACGAAATGGAGTGCCTTTCGGCATCGAGTTGACCTACTGAAATCAGATTCTTGGTCAACCTCGGGACAGGCCTCACTTTCGTTAGCTTCCATACCGACCCGTTTGGAATGCGAATTTTCACATCGCCCATTCCAACAACATCCAACGCTTCTCCGTCGGCTAGATACACTTTACCGAAATTACCTGCAGTGTAATTTTCGAGTAAATCCTTCTGAGCGGTCGTGTGAAATGATGCCCCAGAGTCTAGAATCCACGAATCTATATCTCTCTGCACCGCAAGCATTAGACAGTCACCCGAATCCTCGTCGCTCGCAATATTAGCCCCGTGATCACCGCCGGTACTCTTCTTCGGCTTCTTGCACTCATGACTGAAGTGCCCCTTTTCCTGGCAGTTATAGCACCGAAGATTCTTCTTACTTCGGTCGCTATCTTTGCCTCTTCGGCTTAGCCCTTTTCTACCTCGGGATTGTGAACGTCCTCTAACGTCCCATACCCTGGCTTTACCCCGGTCTCTTGAACCGATGTTCAAGGCTGCTCCATCATTTGAGCATTCACCCATATCTAATCTTCTGAGTTCTTCAGCGAGTATTTGATCTCGGATGCCGTTGTAAGTCAGTTTCTCCTTTCCAATTGAGTTGCTAACAACAGCTCGCATGAATTCCCAACTGTTCGGTAGAGATGCTAGCAGTATAAGGGCTCTCACTTCGTCTTCAAAAGTTATCTCCACCGCATCCAACTAATTTACGGTGTCGATGAACTTGTTCACGTGACTCGCGACAGGTGTCCCCTCAGCCATGCGTAGGTTGAACAACTTACGCATGAGATGTACCTTGTTGTTCGCAGATGGTTTCTCATAAATGTCGGTGAGGATCTTCATCATCCCCATCGTCGTCGTCTCTCTTGCGACGTTATGCGCTACACTCCTAGATAGTGTTAGGCGGATCACTCCCAACACTTGACGGTCTAATAGTTTCCACGCCTCCTCGGTGGTCGTGGTCGGCCTTTCCTCAAGGAGAAGTGGCTGATGCATCTTCCTCCCGTAGAGGTAGTCCTCTATCTGCATTCTCCAGAATGCGAAGTCCTTCCCGTCGAACTTCTCGATCCCGTGTGCGGTCCTGTCTTCTTTCGCCATCGATCTTCCTCTCGGTCTTCGGCCTTAGTTCTGCGAAGCTCGGGCTCTGATACCACTTGTTGGGACCGATCAAGTCGAATTAAAAGGAAAGACAAAAAACTGAAGCCGAGCACACACACACTTTGATAACGGAGTTCACCCAAATTGGCTACGTTTTCGGGCCGCTACACGTTGCACTTAATATATATATAGAGGATTACAAATGTAATCTAGCTAAAAACAAAGCCATGGTTCTCTCGCAAATAGAACTCTCTCTTTATAATATAGAGGTGTTTGTGTAGGTGTAATTAAAATACAAGATATTGGAGCATATAAATAGAACCCTTAGTGGATCATATTACAATTGCAGGCGATGTGGGATAATAGAAAAGCATGGCCAAATCTCATTTGGCTCCACAACTCAACATATTTTAACAGCACAAATAGCTACATTTTTAAACAACAACTAGCAACCTGGCTTATTTTCAAAATAACAACTTTATTTCCTCTAATCTTTCAACCTGCAGTTCAAAAACTTCTATAATGCTGTTTTGCAGAATTTCTTCCTAGCTTCCACACGCTTGAGCTATAACCCATCTGTTACTAAGCTCTTTGCCTTGAAAATAACAAGAGTTCTTGCTCTCCAAATGTATTAGATCATGGCTCTCCAAGCATTTTTTTCCTGTAATACGCCAACCAAAATCACCTTTCCATCTGTGTGCACATACCAAGTTATGAAAGATTAGAGTCCAAAACTGGAGACTGCACTTTTTGAATCTGCATAAAATGAGATAGCACTGAGTATAGAAATCACAAGCAACAAATAAATGAACCATAGTCTCATTACTTTTTCCACAAAAAAGGACAGGTTATCACCACAATTTATTATAAGCAGGCAAATATCCTATCTTTGGAGTCAAGTCATTGAAGGTATATGTAGGAATCTGATGTTCAAATTTAATCAAAGAATGCCAATAGTGTTAGGTCAAGTACTATTAATTTCTTAGTACTAGTCAAGTTACTTAAAACATGTGAGTGTAATGAGTTCTTTTATGATTATAAAATGCAAATTTTAAACCCTGTGTCCGGACTAAAATTCTTGTTTAAATTTGATGTCGAGGAAGACCTGTCATCGATTTGTGTCGAAAATAATATAGATTTAGAAGAACAAGGATGAAAGGAGAGAAGGATAAAGGAGAGTGATTGGGAGAGATTAGAAAGCCAGTTATCAAGAGTGTTAACTGCATACTATTACCAAATTGTAACAAATATGATTTTGGATTTAAGAGGAATTCAGGAATAATTCACACATATACCCTTTGACAAAAAAGTTTCAATTCTTGTCTTGAGGGGGCTTAACAGTTTATATACAGGTCAATTTTTTCATTATTCGTGAAGGAATACAAACTGAACTACTAATGACAATGTTATTTTCTTGGCGGGTTTGATCAAAATAATGTCTTTTTCAAACGCGACATGAACATTTATCTTTGCAAGCATATATATTTGTAGCAGATGATCTCGTGAAACTTCTTAATGTTAGTAAATGCAACAAGAATTTGATTAGACTTGAGTGAGTCATTGTACTTAACTAGCACTTTATGCATATTAGGGTTCAAGCTAAACCTAAGTGAAATAATTCTACTCTACTTCACACCGGTCTTTATCAAATCCCTCATAACGATGGGAGAGAACAGTTTTAATAATGTCACATTTGCATGTCAGAGGATAAAAATAACACTTGTCAATGTTACTTTATCAAATGATAAGCTCTCATATTCTATTATGCACCATATTAATCTCTTTATAAGAATTGGTCAGAATACACTTGCTCTGAATCTAAGAGATTTTGATCCTAAATTAGTAGGAATCCTTAAGATGGATTCACATCAAACGCAAAGTATTCGATAATTGGATCTAAAATCGCCATTGTTACAAAACCTAAGCTCCGTGGTCTCTCTCTAAAGTATGGCGGTTGCTATTCTACGACATGGTTAGGAGTTTACCTCCATGTGGATTATCCGGTTCAAGTTGCAGTTTCTACAAGTTTGACGCGAAGTTTCTAATTAGTCCATTTATTTGTATATCCACTTGGATTGTTGAATCTATTTTATGGGTCGGAGAAATTTATTCTTTCTTTCTTGTGTTTTTTATTTTGTGAGGTTTCCCCCAACATTTATATTTTTTTCTCAACTAATAAATAAAGATGTTGGATCACCCCGCCAATTATTAAAAAAAGAAGGTGGTATGTCCCATTAAGTAAAAGCACATACCCTAATGCTAATTTATAAGTATTGCTTTCTATATTGATCCTTTCCCTAAATTGTCAAATTTTCTCAGAAGAAAAAAAGCAAAAGCTTGAAAATTTCACTTAAACAAGAAAAATAATATGGTGTATCCTTAATAATTTTTATTTGACGTATGGTGGTAAAATAATGGAATAGATAGAGTAGTCGGTATTTCGATATTGTAGACTCAGGTTCAGGCAACTTTAAAGCTGTAATAATGGTTCAATTATTTGTGATTTGTGCGTATCTATAAACTTCCAACTTGAAAGACTTCCACTATAATTTTATGCTTTTATTTATCCTAACAATTTTGTCTGATCTGTGTCTCTGTTCGCACTCAAAAATTTTCTACACTTTATAATTGAGGTTGGATTTTTATACTACATTTTTTCTGAAAAAACGCACAAACCGTAAAAAAAATCTACGGTTTACAGTGTTTTTATGCAAACCGTAAAAAAAATCTACGGTTTGCAAAAATACATGCAAACCGTAAAAAAAATCTACGGTTTGCATGTATTTTTGCAAACCGTATATTTTTTTTACGGTTTGCATGTATTTTTTATTTTATTTTATTTTTGTAATTTCAATTTGTAAAATAGTAAAAAAATATATAAAATATGCAAATCCATAATTCACTTAGGTATATATAATTGTTTGTTGTTTGTTTATATTAATTATAGAAATTATAATAATTGTTGATATTTGTCCCATTTAATAAAAAAATTAGGATTTTTATTTAAATTTGTGTTATTTAGATATTTATTACTAATGGTTTGGTTATGATGTTACATGTTTATGATGGTTATTTGTTTTGATTGAGAAAAATAAAAATTGTTACGTTTTATTAATATTTACCCGTTTTGAAAATTAGGGGGTTTTATAAAATTATGTTTTTTAATTAGTTTGTTTGCCCAAATCACCAATAAAAATTGGGGTTGTTGATATTTTATCCGTTTTATAAAAAAATTGAGTTATCAATGTTTGGTTATCATTAAAAGTGTTTGGTTATAATTAAAAAATTGAGTTATCATTGTTTGGTTATGATTAAAAAATTGAGTTATCATTGTTTGGTTATAACTCAATTATAACTCAATTATAACCAAACAATGATAACTAGAAAATTGCAAATCAGTTCCTGCATTTCGTAAAAACTCAATATTGGTCCTATCAATTAAAATACAGAATATTTTTTACAAACATACAAATCAAAAATACGAATCAAATTAAACTTACGAAATTATAATATATGCATTATTTATTTACTCTAATATACAAGATCTGATAATTCATATTGAATCTCTCTAAAAGTTTATGTCAACAAAATATATCGTTCGGGTTTGAAAGTGGATAAAATTGAAAACTATGTGTACGTGGAAAAACGATAGATATCTAGAAGGCATATTATATGTTCGGTTCCTAGTACTTTCTTGGATTTGGCTTTATATTTTTCTAATGATTTTCTTTTAAGTCATTATACTTTTTCATTTTGTTTTCAATATTTCAGTATGGGTGGCGGTACAAATCTTCTACCCCTATTCTTTATCTCCTTCCGTGCTCCTTTCCTTATTTTCACTCAAATTTTAAATTTTCAAAAAAATAAATAATGCAAAAATGAACAAATATCAACAATTATTATAATTTCTATAATTAATATAAACAAACAACAAACAATTATATATAGCTAAGTGAATTATTAATTTGCATATTTTATATATTTTTTACTATTTTACAAATTGAAATTACAAAAAAAAAAAAATACATGCAAACCGTAAAAAAAATATACGGTTTGCAAAAATACATGCAAACCGTAGATTTTTTTTACGGTTTGCATGTATTTTTGCAAACCGTAGATTTTTTTTACGGTTTGCATAAAAACACTGTAAACCGTAGATTTTTTTTACGGTTTGTGCGTTTTTTCAGAAAAAGTGTAGTATAAAAGTGTAGTATTTCATTTCTTATTTCCATGATTAAGACCAAATCGATGTCCCTGTCTCTGTCTCTGTCTCCAACACGTGTAACGCAAGATTGATTTATTTTGTAATGATCATTTTTATCTACGTAAATATTATTCCATAGGTGCAAAAGTACCTTTTCATGAATACATACACCACATTCTATACAACACGTGTAACGCAAGATTAATTTAATTTTACTAACAAGTGTATAAATTATATAATTAACACGGATTCCAGTTTTATTAATAAAATATGTATCAAAATCATTTGATACTTTTTAATAAAATTTTAGAAAACACAAGATTAATTTAATTTTAATCATTTTTACAACACATGTAACACAAGATTAATTTAAGAATAAATTAACAAAACATACTAATTTTAAAACTAAATTAATAAAAAAATATTCAATTTTTTTTTATTATCAAAAGCATAGCAAACAAATTTAATGTTGTTTATTCTGTTTTTTCTCTCTTTCATCTTACTCTCTCTACCCCATTCTTCTCTCTCATCCATTCTTGTCTTTTTCACCAATTTTTCTCTATATCTCTCTCTGATCTTACTCTCTCTGTCATCTATTCTTCTCTATATTTTTCTTTCATATCTCACTCTATCTCTACTTCTCCACCATGAAAATCCGTCACTCACTACCGGACACCATCTAAATTATATAAACATCCGTATACATATAAATACAAATATATACATACGTAATACACAAATATTACACTGTTTGATACCTCGTAATATATGAAAAATATATGAAATTGGTGAGATTATTTTCTATTTATTGAGCTTTGAGACTTGTAAATCTTGTGGGTTTCAAGTCGAAAAAGGAGAATCCATATGTACAGTATTGAGAGAAATCCATATGTAGGGTATCAAGTTTTAAAATTAAGGTATGACGTTTTGAAATTAGGGTATGAAGTTTTAAAATTAGATTATGAACTTTTGAAATCAGGGTATGATGTTTTACAATTAGGGTATAAAGTTTTAAAATTAGGGTATGAAATTTTGAAATTAGGGTATGAACTCTTTTTTAGATATTTGATTGTGATTCAGAACATTTAGGGTATGAAATTTTAAAATTAGGGTATGACGTTTTATTATTATTATATGAATATTTTGTGAGTTTTTAGTCATTTTTAGAGAGAGATGGGTGATTAGCACGTGTTAGAAATATGTGCGATTATCGTGTGTTAGAGAGAGAGAGTTGCGGTTAGAGAGATATGTTAGATTATAGTTTGATTAGAATTAGAGAAATGATAAGTATATATATATGTATATTTTTGATAATTTAAATTATTATGCTATATTTTTATTAATATAATAGGGAAATGTTATAGTTTTGTTAATTGCTCCTTAATTTAATTTTACTAAACAGTGTATAAATTATATAGTTAACACGGATTCCAGTTTTGTCAATAAAATATGTATCAAAATCATTTGATACTTTTTAATAAAATTTTAGAAAAATATATAATTAAGCCGTGTGTATCTTACTATATCTTCCGTAATGGTAATGGCAGTTAAGGGTGACATTTTTATATCGATTTGTGTCTATCGACCGTTCGGTTCGGTTTCGGTATTCGTTTGGTGAGTTCAGTATACTAACGATTCAAACCAAAATATTAAATATATATATATATATATATATATATATATATATATATATATAAACTAGAATACTATACACTTATTAACATAGTAATATTTATCATTGAATTTTGGGTTATTTTTTATAGTTAATTCTTATAACATTTTCTTTTATTTTTAACTTTTACGAGTAGTGTTTACTATTTTATGGAATGAAACAAGCAATGTAACAATAATACAAATAAATATACATTTTTAATCTATTGCTTTAAAAAAATTATACCATATTTTTTTTCGATACGCATCATTTTTCTATCATCACTTGTAAACTTTAAAGTTTGGTATAAAAACGAAACCGAACCGAACCCACCGAATAGTTTGGTATACCGAAAGTTCGCTATACCGAATTTTTTGATACAGTTATGGTATAGAAATTCTCAAACCGAACTAGTTCGGTTTGATATCGATATCACTACAAAAAAAATATCCATATAGCAACAGTTTAGTTACAGTTTGTCTGATACTATACGGTTTGTTGCTGAAATTTAGTAACAGTATAGCAACAATTTCTGTTGCTAAGTGTTGATAATTGCTACTATACTGTTGCTGAATTTTCTGCAACAAGCCGTATAGTAACAGACAAATTGTTGCTATCCGGTTATTTTATTATAGTGTATATAGTTAAAAAGTTTGATAACAAACCGATACCGTCCCTAATTGCAGGATGCCTGTTCTAACTATACGGCTAGCAAATCGTAGTGATTTTAGCATGCAGCGTGGACCTGTTTTCAAAAATCAAATGCATTAATATTTTGGAATTTAAAATATATAAAATTCAATATCCAGATTATTTGATCATTGGTTTTTCTAGAAGAAATTTTTAAAATTTAAAACTTTTGAGACAATATTACCAAAACATACGAATCAAACTATGTTTTTTTGTCAAAAACTAGGGGAAATCCCATGACCCTTTTCAAAACCTATTCATTTCTTACTAAAAAGTGCACTTCTCCTCTCCTATCTCAAGGAAACTACAACCCACTCGAACTCTTATCTATCTAATTAATTTCAAATCACATGAGTATTTTACTATATGTACACGTCCTACCTTTTATTATATAAAAATGATTAGGGATCTTTTGTATGTATCAATTGATAAATAAATACTATTTTGTTGTCTCTTTATATATCTATACATATCTCATATATACATATATTGAACTAATATGTCACCCAATAATTACATTTTTTTTTAAAAAGCGTCCTAAACTCTGATACAGACACTATTATATACAATAAACAATCAACATCATGGATTTTAACTTTTAAACTAACACTGAGCACTCATTAAGAGAAAAAGTTGTAAATATTTACTTTATTGATATTATATTTTAAAGCAAAGTTTTTGAATATTCTAATATATTTCTTTAAAATGTTTAGAGTGAATCTAACTAAAGTGTAGCAACAAAAAGACACCAAACTTTCTTTAAGAGAAGTGTGCGCACTGAAACCGTGTACGTATCGGAAAAGAAACCATTGCTCAATCATTCTGCTAATATTCAATGGAGACTGTTGATGACATAAACAAGTGCACTATAACTCAAAGAATGCGACCGGCATTCTCTCTTAATAGTATTTATTAAATTTATTTTACGCAATAATTTTATTGCAAGTCGACAATAATTTTATTTATTTCAATATGTCAGCAGACCTTGTGTCTAATATCTTTTTTAGTGGAAAAGCTTCCAATGGAGGGGGGTTTAAGTAGACCCGACTTGTACATAAAAACCAACAAGGTATGATATTGTGAGCGGACATAGAATCAAAACCTTCAAAATGTTTGAAAATACATTAAGACTGCGAGAATGTAAAATACATGTGCAAAAGAACTAAAACTATACATCTCGGACCTCTCTCGACGTAATTTGTAATAAAAAGTACAAGTGGTCCCCAACACAGATGCGTAGTTGGCCATTACATGTGTCGATGGCCGGGTCACCATCTGGGAGACGTCGCAAATTAACAGATAGATAGTTGTATACCTGAGTACATGGTTCCGTGAAAGAAATTCAAAATATAATTGCCATCGAAGATGTTTCAACTTCTAGGTGTGAAATCAAAAGAAGAGTGACATTCAAAGACTTATGAGAATGGCTTAATTTCCGGTTAGATAATGGGTCTATGATCTAAGCATGTGTCAAATACTTCCAAAAAAATGTTGTTCGGATTCCTTAATACACGACTAACTTGTTGTTGTTAACCTAGAGTCTTCCAAGCAACCATTGACATTTAGCTTGAGATATGGGCGATGCCCCTTAGGATGATTGATCAGAATTATTTTGTGTTTTTTTTTTTCCAGAAAACATTTCAAGAATATAAGAGACAATAATTCTTATATAAAAGTTGAAAATGGACGTAAGTGTAGGGATGGCAGAATTCCGGAGTTTGACCCGACCCGGTACGGGTTGGATAAAAGTACAGGATTATTTGGGTCGGGTTGGATTGGGTTACTTTGCACTTTTGTGCAACTTTGTGCAAGTTAGAAATAAGTTCATATTCCCTATAGGTACAACTTTTTAATTATTTATTTTATTTACCAAAACGTCATACACATATTTCATAAAAAATGGAAAAAAAACACATAAAATTATATAAAATGCAAAAAATCACAAAAAATGAAAAAAAAACAAAAAAAATCACAAAGAAATAAAAAAATCACAAAAAAATTATAAAAAATGAAAAAATCACAAATAATCACAAAATATTAAAAAAAATTACAAAAAAAAAATTTACAAAAAAATGAAAAAAATCACAAAAAATCACAAAAAAAATAAAAAAATCATAAAATTTTAAAAAAATTACAAAAAAAACAAAAAAAAACTATTTTTTTGGGTTTGTAGAAAGATAAAATATATATATTATATTTTAGTTTGTATGACAATTTAGTAAATAAACTAAATAATTAAAAAATGGTACATATGAGGAATGTGAACTTATTAATATATCTATAAGTAATATAAGTTGCTATGAGTTACTTATAGTAATTACCCGTAATAAAACACAACCCAACACACACATGAGACATCTTATCTCTCTCTAACATATACACAGATACATACATAGATACACACATAGATACACTGTATAAAACATATGTGCCTAGTGATGAAAAGATGATAGAAAACTAATTATCAATGATAAAATATTAAAAGAGACTCATTCACCAAATTAATTAGTCATCTCTCTTGTGTATTAGCTTTCTCTCTCTCTCTCTCTCTATATATATATATATATATATTTTCCTTTTATTTTTTTGGGTATTGTTGTAAAGAATAATTTAGATTATTATAAATTTTTACCAGGTAAATATGAAAAATTTGAAAAAAAATAAGATTTTTAGACTTTTCTAATTTAATTAAATGTTTATTGTTAGATGCTTAATAATGATTTGCACTTATTTGGCTTATCAAAAAAATTCCTGGTCAAACGGGTCGGGTCGGGTATAAACGGGTCGGGTTATGTGCGGGTCGGGTCGGGTTTCGAGAAACCCGGCTCAATTGCCATCCCTACGTAAGTTATTTGAATGAATATTATTTATAATGTATTCCTTGATATTCCGTCGGTCTATTGGTCAGAGAATGGGCTTTGTCACATCCCGAAAGGAGTGGGTGTGCCCCTCTACACCGATGAAATAACCGCCTAGGCGAAGAAATCGGAGTTTGGGAGGGTTCATGTGGATATGAAGCCTGGGTGTGATTTTTCGAATAAATTTTGGGTTCAGTCCGAGTTTGGATAAAAGTTTGAACTAACAATTGATGTTATATTATTGAAAACCTTCAGTATGTGCTCCCCATAAGCCTACGCCTAACAGCATTTCCCCCTTCGTAGAAAGAGTCTCTCATAGTACTTGTGCGCTCTTCTAACCCGCCCTCCTCAGACCCATCGCTAACCGTTTTATTTCCCTAATCACTTGTTAGCAAGAAAATTGCCATCTCGCCCTGGTCATCTTGCGGTTACTTTGTGTGCTGACCTCTTGAAAATCTCCTCGAGGATTGCCTTGTAGTGAAACCCATGGAATCTGTATAATCTGTTAGGGTTACTACTAGGTTCGCGTCAAAAGGAAATAGAAAATTAGTAATTAAGAATGTGAGTTCTTGCGGAAAGAGGAGTAAGGGGTACAAGGGTGTCCAAAGTAATTTTTGATCTCACTTGTTTTTAATGAATAATTTAGCTTGTTAGAACTTTCGGGGTCTAAACGAATCCGAAAACCAAATTGAGGTGAAAAATTTGATCGTTGATAATAGGTTTTCGAGTTTAGGTTTACTTGAAACCAAACTTTCTATTGTAAATAATGATAGAATTTGCTCATTTTTATCTCCCAATCGGCGTTTTGTTATTAATTTTTGATTTAAACTATTTGGATCGTTTGTTTGTTGGTTGACATACGAATGTTTGGAATCTCATGGTTTTGTCCAAAAATATCAAGTTATATCTTCTTTTTTTAGTTTCGTTGCTTCAATAAACTAATGTTACCTTTTGTATGGAGGAAATATAGTAAACGAAAAAAGGATATTACAGGATTACATTATTTTCAATAGTGTGGTTCTTGGTTCTAAACATTGGTTAGTTGTGGTAGATTTTAACGCCCTTAGGGTAAGTCCCGTCCGATAGCTTGGGTGGCCGTAACTCGTGGAGTCCCTCACATGATGAATTCTCAAATTGTATTGAAAGTACGAACTCAAGCACACTTGCCTTCTCATTTGTGCGTCTTCATATTTTTTTCTCTTTTCCCTACACTTTATTTAATTGCTTTTATCTGTTGTTATATATTAATTCATTACAATCCGCTCAACAACACGGATTTACAATCCGTGTATGTTAATTAAGTTTTGCTTTAGTAGTGGCTGTTAAGAGTAGGATGGAAATATTGCAAATCATTATAAGGCGCGAGTCATATCATATAAAAACTGGAAAAAAAAACGTTATATATTGTTTTATTATTTTACGTGATCTCTTAGGATATGGACGGCCCTCATATTCTTGCGAGATTAAAAGAGCTTTACTTAAATACACTATTTTAAGCCGATCAGTCTCTCTATGGGAAAGTATATCCTGCTAGACGAGAATAGCTCACATGAGGGCCTTGATAAGTGGTCGGGAGAACCGTATACATAGAAAAGCAAGTCGATTGTTCTCTTAATTATGAGAATGGGGAATTAAGTATTTGTAGAACCTTTTAAGATATGAATTGCTAAATCATGGAGATTCATACTAAATTAAACCTACATAACGTTAGCTGAATTACACACATGACATGAACAAACCTTATCTCTTCACCACTTCATAATACAAGAGAAGTTCCTATGTGTGACGAATCGGTTAGATCTCATGATCACCTTCTTTTAGCTTAACCTCACTTCATCTATTTCCAATAGAGTTCTAGCAAGCAGTTAACTTACTATATTACTGTATTTATTTTAAGAATAGTTTCAAATACACTATATTAATTTTAAGTCTTTCGTTCTAAACTATTCAAATTATTGTTACAAAAACTAGTCAAATTATTGTTATAAATTTTTTTAAAAACAACCTTTCAAAATTAAGATTAAGTATTTTGTATATATTACAACAACTATACATGTAATAAAATCATACATATTTCAATTTTGAGACAACGATATAGTTATAAATCTAAATAAAATCAAATGTGTCAAATTATGAAATCTGGTAAGAATAAATTCTAAAATTTCATAAACAATTATTTAAAATCTTAACAATTTGAAGGAATAAAGATTTCTTTAAAACTTTATTTACTTGCTATTTTAAGAATTAAGTACCAAATATAAGTTTGATTCTTTCCATTCTCTTTATTAATTATATTTTTGAGCTGGTTATTTTTTACTCCCTCGATCCCTTTTTAAGTGTCCCTCTTATAAATTGCTACTTTTTAAGTATATTAAATTTTGATATATAAATTACCAATATTGCCCTTATAAATATCATAATTAAAGTTAATGCGGGTAATTTTTTTTCTAAAAATTGTTGTTGTTGTAGTTATAAATGGTAAGTATACAAAGGGTAAGAGAGTAAATTTGTTGCATTAAAATTATCATATTAAAAATACGGACACTTATTTTGGAACAACCAAATATGAAATAGTGGACACTTAATTAGAGACGGAGGGAGTATAATTTTATCAACAAAAAAAACTATGCTATATTATATTGAAAAAACTATACCAAATGGTGGGTTTTTTTTGGTAAGAGTAAAAATTTCAGTCGTATATAACTTTGCGCCGACACCTTTTTTGGCAACCATAAAATTAGTGTTCTGGCTCCGTCCCTGTTCGATACAATGGTGGTAAAATTTAACAAGACTTGGTTTAACAAGATTTTATAAATTGTTTGTTGCTATCATGTATATACCTGAGAAGCAAGAATTTAACCGTTTACACACATGAAACAAAAACTATGGAGTTTGGACAGCTAGTTGATTAATCACCATTATTCTTATTAGTAGTAAGTAAATACATAGTGACGATTATCAATAATATCATCTAAGTCTTTTACTATTTGTGTAAAAACTAGCAAACATTTGGTCCAAATCCAACAAACCCATTTGCTCCATCAATGGAAATTTGAATCCCTTCTTGCTGAATGTTTCCTATAATGGAGAGTCCAGAAGGAGATGGGGCAAATGCAAAGCAAAATATTCCCACTTCATTTACCGGAATTAAAAAATTTTGAGCAGGCAGGGTTAGGATCGGGCCTCCTGAAAAGTAGAAAGAAACTGTTGGTACCCTGACGGACACGAACCCGTTCAAATCATAACATGTGTCGAAAATTGTCATTCCTGGGGCCCGAGGCAGATTAGTCGTTTGAGCAACAAACGATTCCCTAAACGCTATGTAGGCTGGAATCGGAAGTCTTGTCACCGCGGTACCTGTGTCCATTACCACCCCTCCTTCTCCCGATTCGGAAAAGTAGAATATACCTTCAGGTATTGGGACTCGCATGCCTCCAACCCCAAGTCCTTCAAGTCCGACAAAGTAAAAGCTTGGTGCCCTTGGGTTGCGTAGTAGCGGAACCCATGTAGCACCCTCAGGCATAGCCTGCCTTCCGAACTCTAGCGACCCTGCTGAATCTGTTCCTCGACTTACTAAACAGTACCCAAACGCTCCGCCTGTTGGGCCAACTAGCTGGCCCACGAATGACATGGGCCCACCTCCGAGGCCCAACAACCCTGCCGCGCCGATAAACATTCCTCGGTTCCTGTGTCCGCATCCAATCACAACATCGTTGACTTGGGTCCCACCCAATGTTAGGGTCTCAAGAGCCAGGGTGCCTTTCGTGTAGGACCCATCCCCGTATTGTACCTCGTAGCGGCATCTTCCTGTATGGCAGTTACCAAAACTATCTAGGCGGTGACACACAGAGGACCCGCAAGGGACACCAGAGAAAGAGGCTGAGCCAGCAGGATCGAAGACGGGGTCGGATTGGTGATAGCATTGCGAACATGGCTGGCACTGGACCCAAATGATATCACTTCCGGAGTCTATGACCATGTATTGATCCCTCGGTGGGCTTCCGACACCTAGCCTTACAAAATACTCCCCACTACCTTGATCCATTCCGGACACCACATCAGACCCAAAATCCTCAACATCATACTTTTCGTCGTCACCGGATAGGCGGCGGTTAAGGGCGGAAACTCGTACCTCATCTCTCTTCATTCTCTGGCTGAATCTGTGATGGTAATTAGTGGAAGATTTTTGGTGTATTTTCTCCCTGTGGTGTAGCTTCAGTTTCCATTTTTTGTCATCTTCTTTAGTAATCGTAGTAGTATCAAGAAACTTGTTTTCTTTCGAAGTTTGGTATTTCGTACTATCTAGAGCTTCGTACACGTTTAGATGGTCGAAGGCAGACGTGACCGAGAAGGTAGCGGTGGTGGTGGACATAGCAATGATATGTAGTAAGACAACAACTAAAAGTGAATAAAACATGGTGGCTAATGTCATATTCCGTTCTTTTGTTGGTGTTGTGAGTAGTTTGGAAGACAAATGTTAGTGCTTTGAAATGCAGAAAAGGTGGTGGTTCAGAGGGTTTTGTTTATTTAGGATCAGAGAGAAAAGGGAAGAGGGAGAGATGGGAAATGAATCACTAAATGATTTTAAATTTACTTTTTTTTGGTGTGTATGGGCTACTCTATTCCTGAGATGGATGTGTAATTGTATAGTTGAAGTCCGGAAGTGGAAATGGAAAACCGGAAACGCAAGCTAATATTTGATTTGACGGGAAACACGAGTCAATATTGAGAGCGTCTTTCTTGAGGAGGGGTATGACTCATAAAAAAGTCCATGCCGGACCTTGGTGTTACGGAGCAGTAATGATGTGGGCCACTCTTTTTTTTTTTTTTTTTTTTTGTATTTTCACTGTTTATTTACGGATGATTTCCATGGTAGGTTTTCAGATTAATACATCTACGTTATTTTGAAATGACATCAACTTATTAGGGATGAATTTTGTACGTTGTCGATTTTTTTTATCATATATCAATATCGAAAAATCGATAAACACGAAATTATTGTATTTAATTTCGTAAATACAAAAATAAGTCGTAAGAAAAAATTAAACTAAATTATAAGACAATTTATTTGTAAGTTATGACCGTTACGGAGCAGAATAAGTAATGATGTGTCCCACTACTTTTTTGTATTTTCACAGTTTATTCACGGATGATTTCCATGCTAGCTTTTCAAATTAATTCATCTACAAAATGACACCAACTTAGTAGGGGTGAATTTCGTACGCTATCGATTTTTTTACTTTGTATTTGACTTTATAATACCGAAAAATGGATAAACACGAAATTATTGTATTTGACTTTGTAAATAGAAAAATAAGTTGTAAGAAAAAATTAAACTAAACTATAAGACAATATATTTGTAAGTTACGACCGTGTAAATTTATATATATTTTATAATTTTAATGTTTGCTTCGGTTCGGTTCGGTATTATACAAAAAATACGAAATATATTACTGAAATCGAACCGAATTCTAAAGTTTAGTTTGATTATACCGTACCGAAAAATCGGTATACCGAATTTGTTCGGTTCGTTTCGAAAATCAGTCGGTTAATACAAATCGGTACAAAAAGTCCAGCCTTACAACTTACACCACCTACCCAAGCCCAATACCTAACCTGTCACATGCGGTATACACTCATAAATGTTGTCTCCTAAAAGTTTTTTGTTCTTTAACTATTTGGCACGTGAATTGTTACTTTTTAAAATTAATTGGTGTCTTCCTTTTCAAATTTCACCCATTTTCACAATTTTTTGGGTGAAATGAGCACGACACTTACATCAAACAGGAACACATTTACATCTTACATCGAACAGTAAGTCGATGAAAAATAATGACGCACCACTTATGTTATTATAAAAAAGTTTGTTGAAATTTTATAAAAAAAGACGAAAAGTTTCTTTGATTTGACAAAAAGTTAATTTGTTTCTTTTACATTTGACGAATCATGAATTTTTTTTATATAAGTGAAAGATTTTCTAATTCAAAATTCAAACAAACTCACATTTCCTTATATCATCATCTCTCTCCAATTATATACACATGGATAACAATAATAATATTTGAGGAATGAATTTAAATTTAGCTTATCATAACGATACTTTTCAAAATACACAATTTCCAATTGATTATCAGAATACATTTTTCCCATCTAATATGTATCCAAATTATTCGCTTTCGTCTGATATGCTTGAAAATACTAATTTTCCTTCGTACACATCAAAATTCTCAGTTTTCATCTCATTCAAGTTTTAACAATCAATTTACATCGAACGAATATGACTATATAGGACATCAACCTGGACCGTTAGAACAACCATTTACAAGCCAGTTTGAAGAAGTTCAACAACCATTTACGAGCCAATTTGAAAATTTTCAAAAATATCAATATGAAAATCTTAAAAATTCTCAACCGAATCTTGATAAGCACAGTGAACCAACTGAATTTGGAATTGGATATGATTATAGGGATCATTTCCAGAGTAATTTGGTGAGTTTGCATTTTTTAAAATTTCAAGAGTTTTGGTTGTGTATCTTTTTTATTTGATTTCTTACTTATGTTTATTTTTCTTTCAGACTTTTTCCTCAATTGATGAACTCAAAGATTATTTGTTTGATACAGCAGCAACGTTTGGTTTCTTTTTAAGAACGACATCGTCAAAAAATCTCAAATCACACTTTACCAGCAAAAAAAGTAGGGTCACTGTGATGTTGTACCAAAAACGGAGATCCGACGCCGTAAAAACCATCGACCAGAAACACAAGTTCTGGTAAATGTTTCAGCTTGTTTAGAATAGAGTATTACAAAGTTGAGAATGGTTGGAAGTTTTATATCGAAATTGGGGTACACAATCATGATATGAGTGTTTATTCAGAAGCTCATCCCTGAGCACGCAGGCTTACAAAAGATGAAAGGGGGTTATTTAGAAGCATAGTAGATAGCCTTGCAAATCCAATGACTATACTTTCTGCTATAAAAAAAATTGTCTGCTAATAAGTCTAATAGAAAAGATATCTATAATGGTAAGACTAGGAAAAAGGTTAAAGAAATTGTGGGTATGAGTCAGATGCAATATCTTATGGATCTCATAGTTAAAAATGATTTTTTTGTCGTTTTATAGAACCAAACTTGAAACAAACCAATTAGAAGATATGTTCTTTGCCCATAAAGATTCTGTAAAACTAGTACGTGCATTTCCATATGTACTTTGCATGGATTGCACATATAGTGTTAATAGGTTTAATTGTGGGAGTAACATCAACCCAAAAAACATTCTGTGTCGCGTTCGCCTGCTTACGTAATGAGAAGCAACCCACTTACGAATGAGCTTTAAAATGTTTGAGAATGATGATGAAAGATTGTAAGAGTCCCCGAGTAGTGCTGACAGATAGAGATCAAGCTTTGACAAATGCGGTCCAAAATTTATTTTCTAATGCAAACCATCTATTCTGCACATTTCATATTGCTCAGAATGTTCTAAGTAATTGCTCTCCAAAAGTTCCTAAAAAAGTATGGAGAGTAATGAAAATAGATTGGAAAAGGCAAGTTCCTAAAAAAGTATGGAGAGTAATGAAAATAGATTGGAAAATGCTGGTGGATAGTAAAATAGAATACGATTATGAAGCGGCACGCATGAAACTGGAGAGTGACTATAAAACATTCCTGAATGTATTGAAATATATGTGTAATTTGCTAGAGAAACATGACAAGAAATTTGTGGCTTGTTGAACTAACAAAACTAGACATCTCGGTAATCAAACGACCAACATGTATTAAATTTATGATCCCGCATGATGTATACACATGTTTTTAATAAAATAACAAGTTATCTAATATATATTTTCTTTCAAACAGGGTTGAGAGTGCTCATGCATCACTTAAAGAATATATAAAAACTTCTAGTGACAACCTTGGGAACATGCTCGTATGCATTAATGACCTGCTTTCAACTCAACACAATAGAATTAAAGCGTCTTTGGGAAGCAGCATGAGTAAAGTTAAAAGAACACATGTTATTGAGTTTTTTTCGGTCATAAGAGGTAAAATTGATTTTTATAGGATATTTTATAATAGTCGTATAATATGTTATTTTTTATGATATAATAATTTTATATCAGGTAAATGCTCTGCTTACGCGATGGATGAAATGTTTTATGAGATTAGACAGATCGAGTGGACGACAGCTGACCCAATCTGCTCTGAGTGTGAGATAACATTGGTCAATAATCTTCCATGTCGCCATCTTATTCATAACTATTGGGAGCGAGGTTGCCCAATTCTGCTAGTATCGATCCGCACTGGAGAAATTTAAGGTTTGATACCGAAGTTATAATCGAAGAAGAAGCCAACATCGGAATGCACATCGCGGCCTTGCGATGAAGGTATGACAAAACACATGATCAAGTTTTAAAGGCAAATTTAAAGGCACAAATCGAACTTCTGTACGATCCTTCGAAAACAACAGCAAGAGAACCTGAACTTAGACCACATCGGCGAAATACATCATCAACGAGAGGGGAAAACGTGGGTAAATACTCAACAAAGCGTAACCCATCTGCTTTTGAGTATACTCAGGCTTATAAGGATGAGCAAGCAGAACGGAGACGTAGCTATAGCAGCCCAAAAATCAAATATGATCCTTCACCCCCTTTACCCCCTAGATATTCAGTTTACGAGAAACAAAAAGGTAAAGGATTATCGCAACCAACAAAACATGTCCCCAAGTCTTTTATATATACTAAGCAGATTCCAGTTATTTTCCATAATCACATATTAAAGGTGAATGATGTACTCGGGGATGGTCACTGCGGTTTCCGTGTTGTTGTGAAGGCTATGAGAATGAAGTTTGGTGAAGACGACTGGGGAAAAGTGCGCGTAGACCTACAACATGAGATTGAAAATTTTCCTTCTTATTATCTTGATATCCTTGGAGCATTAGACGGATTTGGTGTTATTCATGACTCATTTTTATAGAATAACATGACTCGTACGCCACCTCCACATAAATGGATGACATTCCCAGGGGTGGGGTATGTAATTGCATCACGATATAATGTAGCAGTGGTTATGATGAGCATTTCGACCGGTATAACAACGTATTTACCACAACATACAACCCCTCCGGCAAAGCCTGTTTTGATGTTCATAGTTCATGTAAACACAAACCATTATGCCGAGATCATTATTTATCAAAGTAAGAAAAAATTTAAGTTGTTTCCTATGCCAGAGTTTATTAATGGATGGGAGGAGCATCGTTCTCCAGAAGCTGATCCATGGCGAGATGTTTTTAGACAAAATTTTAAATATTATGAGGCGTTAAGAAAGCAGTCACGTTCCGCCAATTATTTCGAGAAAACCATCATACCTGATGACGAGTGATTGGTTTTTTTTATCGCTTTTAATTACTGTATTTTTCTTGTGTTTTGGTACTATTTTTCCCAGCTTTTATGGAGTATGGTTTTAATGAGGCCAATAATAAAATTGTGATTAACTATTTTATCACTTCTTATTTTTCTTGTTTTTTGGTTCTATAACATCTTGTAGTAGTTGGCTGAAATGAATGATAGTATAATATTTTAGGGTTTTGTATAACTAGTTGGATGGATTCATGCCTTAATCACTATTATGTTTTGTCTTTATAAGGAATTAATATATGAGCATTTGCTTGCATGAAATAGCTAGTCAAGGAGTTTGAAACAGAAATAACAAATTAAATAGTATAAATTATAATCTATAGTCATTTACATGTAGTATCTTCTAAGTTTTTCCAATCCCATTTACCCATTTCTTAAAACCAATGGGTAAAGACATAAACCTTTAGATAACGGTAACAAAACCTTCTCTCCTTAATATACCCCCCAATTACCTCTTCAAACACCAATCACTTACCATCCCTCAACCTCTCTCTATCAAAAACTCCCAAATTCTCCATTGTTGAGAAAAATCTTGAAAAGAGGGAAATTGAAGAGAAAACGATTCAAGCTCAAACCAAGATCAAACATCATCAAATATCACAAATTAGCTTATTTATAAGCAATTCAATTGTGAGTGTTTTTTTATTATCGATAAATTTGTAAAGAGCAAATTATAAGCTCATTTGTGAGCGAGTGATCGGGTAGAGGCTTTGTAAGCGAGTGTTGCTTAAAAGCTCTAGGTCTTTTCATTCAGGATACTCATATAGTGAGGGGGAGCTTAATCGGTCGATTAGCTCGTTAGGTTGTAATCTTGGGAAGAAGATTTTAGTGAAATACTCGGTAGTTTGAATACCGAGGAGAGGACGTATGCGGGTTTGCCGAACCTCTATACATCGTGGTGTCAATCTCTTCCCTTACTATTTACTTTCCGCAACTTATATTTTTGTTATTGTGCGCATGTTTCAATTTATTCATACATTATCATCGCATATTTATTATCGCAAATATACATTGAGCTAGTTGGGTGGTTAGTTGCGCTTAGAATTTTAATTCCGCAAAAACGTCTAAAACCTTATTCACCCCCCCCCCTCTAAGGTTTAGCCACACGGGCCAACAATTGGTATCAGAGACAAGGATCTTGCATATAGGAATCTAGCAATTTTAGAGTTAAGATCCGTATGGATAATTTATACAATTTTACTTCCGGTGTCGCATTATCCCCGAATACTCCGCCTTATTTTGATGGGATAAACTATAGTTATTGGAAAGATAGGATGAGCATTTTCCTACAAAGCTACAATGTTAATCTTTGGAAGATTATTAAAGTAGGATATTCCACTCCTAAATCCGAAAATAGCGAGAACCCAATCCTCGAAGAGGACTTAGATGTTGCTCAACTAGAAGCCTACTCTACTAACGCCAAAGCGATGTACGCTATTGTTTGTGCCGTTTCTCCTAACGAGTACAACAAATTTTCCTCTTGTAAAACTGCTAAGGGTATGTGGGATAAGTTAGTAGTTATGCACGAGGAAACTAACCAAGTCAAGGATTGCAAACTCCAACTTTTAGTTCACGACTACGAGCTTTTTAAGATGAGCGAGGGAGAAACTATTTCCGATATGATTGCTAGGTTTACCACTATTACTAATGGATTAACATCTCTTGGTAAGTGTTTGTCTTGTAAGGAAATGGTTTCAAAGGTGATTCGGAGCTTACCGAAGGAATGGGAACCAAAGGTCGACGCAATTCAAGAGGCGCATGACATGAACACATACACTCTTGATGCATTGACGGGTTCACTCATTACTCATGAGATCACCCTCAATAGTCACAAGCCAATCTCGAAAAAGAAGGAGATAGCTTTCAAAGGAACAACTTGTGACGAAAGCGATAAGCTATCCGATGACGACAAAAATTCAACGCAAATCATTCGAATCGTCAAGGAAATACTAAAGCTTAAAGGCAAACGCAAACATAAAGGTAAATCGTCAAATACTTTAATTATTTCTAACGATTTTGTTTGCTATGCTTGTGGCAAGGAAGGACATATGGCGAGAGATTGCGTCAAGAATCGCAATAGCAAAGGCAAGAAGAAAATATTCGCTTTAAGCTCTAGCGATAGTTCCGACCAAGACGAAGTCGGTCATGTTGCTTGTTATGTGGCCATGGAAGACACAAATGAACTTAACCAATCGTCTTCAAGTGAAAGTGAAAGTGAAACCGGTGAGGTAAATGATCTATCCTACGATGATTTACTTCATATGTGTGATGTTTACTCTAAAAAGTTTCCTAAACTTTCAGAAAAAGTGGAACCTCTTAAAAGGATAAATTCTTCTCTCAATGAAGAAATAAGATCCTTGAAAAGAGATAAAATTGAAAATGAGTCTATTCCGAAATCGTCATTTTCTTTACATGATATAGATGACGAAAAGAAAGACTTGAAAGATAAAAACAATAATCTCGTTATTCAAAACAAGTCTTTACAAACCGAGATCAACTTTCTTAAAAATGAAGTATCTAGACTTGCTAAAACTCTTTCAAAATCCCCTTCTTTAGATTGCGACTTAGTAGAAAATTTTGAAGAGTTAAAGGATGCCTTCGATAAAGTTAAAAGCAAAAACAAGGTTTTGAGTTCTCATGCTTCTAACTTAAATGACAAGCTCAAGATTTTACAAACCGAGAATGACACTTTGAAAACTAAAAACAACGAGCTTGTCATTTCCATTGAAAAACTTGATTTAACAATTTCAAAGTTTTCTAAAGGTAAAACCGTTTTAGACGAGATTTTGAGTTGTCAAAAAGATGTTAATGACAAAAGTGGTTTAGGTTATGATTGTGGTAGTTCTAATTCAAACAAAACCCACTTCGTCAAAGCCTCTAACATTTCTCAAACTCCTTCCCCGCCTAAACAAGAGGTTGTTTTTACTAAAGGGAGTGCTTCCAAGATTTTTCAAAAATCTTTTAATGATAGAAAAGGTTTAGGTTTTCAAACCAAATTGGATACTCCGGAAAACCTTTCCAAAACTTCGTATAGTTCTCGTTATGCGAAAAAGTCTAGGCATTGTATACATTGTAGTAGATATGAGCATATTTCTTATAGATGCCCTTATCGTTTTCATGTTAGTAGAAGCGATTTGAAATGGGTAGTAAAAACAAATGTCACTAACAATGTCGGACCCAAAAGAAATTGGGGACCAAAGGACAAATCTCGTGTTGTAGGTATCTCTATTCAAAAGGAGAAAATCAAAAATTGGTTGACAACACCGGTTACATCTGTGAAAGTCAAAAAAATCGACTCCACCGTCAAAAATGACGTACCATTGATCGACAAAAGTGGAAGGCATACCAACAAATGGTACCACATATTGGGACTTGGAAACGCTCAATGCAAATGTCATTAGAGAGCGGACTCGACATCACATATTCGCTATACTCTACTCTATAATATTTACATATATGTGATTAGTTGGGGCATATGCATCATGATAACATTTTTCATGTTTTGGTTTTTCTTTGAAAACCCTCCACGTAACCCCAAATCTTTTATTGCATTTTGATAATGCCAAAGGGGGAGAAAAATTATATTTAGAGAAATGCGATTTGTTAAAATGGAGGAGATATTTGTTATACTTGTAAAATCATCATTATTTTGTCATAATCAAAATGGGGGAGATTGTTGAACCATAGGTTCAATAATTGATTTTGATTATACGTTTAATTATGTATTAATGATTTTACGATTTCTCTATTCGATGATATAATGCTTTGTCTTTTCCAAAAAAGAGAAAATGTAAATTTCAGTCAGAAAGATAGAGTAATCAAATACGAAGCCAACGGTCCAAGCGGAACTAGAATCGGAGCTAAAACGAAGAAGTTACGAGCATTCGAAGTATAACGGAAAACCGAGAAATTACCAGGACAAACGACCGATCGTTTTGGACAAAACGACCGATCGTTTTTGGTCCAAAATGTTCTAGTATGGTCGTCTGGAAAATGACCGATCGAAATGACCAAAACGACCGATCATTTTTGGTCCAAAATGTTCCAGTGAGTTCATGATAAAAACGACCGATCGTTTTTCAGAAAACGACCGATCGTTTTCTGCAGAATTCAAAAAATAGGTTTTCGACTTATTCTGGAAAATTGGAAAATTGCTTAAAACCAATGGGTAAAGACATAAATCTTTAGATAACGGTAAAAAAACCTTCTCTCCTTAATATACCCCCCAATTACCTCTTCAAACACCAATCACTTACCATCCATCAACCTCTCTCTATCAAAAACACCCAAATTCTCCATTGTTGAGAAAAAGCTCGAAAAGAGGGAAATTGAAGAGAAAACGATTCAAGCTAAAACCAAGATCAAACATCATCAAATACCACAAATTAGCTTATTTAGAAGCAATCCAATTGTGAGTTTTCTTTTATTCTCGATAAATTTGTAAAGAGCAAATTATAAGCTCATTTGTGAGCGAGTGATCGGGTAGAGGCTTTGTAAGCGAGTGTTGCTTAAAAGCTCTAGGTATTTTCATTCGGGATACTCATAGGGTGAGGGGGAGCTTAATCGGTCGATTAGCTCGTTAGGTTGTAATCTTGGGAAGAAGATTTTAGTGAAATACTCGGTAGTTTGAATACCAAGGAGAGGACGTAGGCGGGTTTGCCGAACCTCTATACATGGTGGTGTCAATCTCTTCCCTTACTATTTACTTTCCGCAACTTATATTTTTGTTATTGTGCGCATGTTTCAATTTATTCATACATTATGATCACATATTTATTATCGCAAATATACATTGAGCTAGTTGGATGGCTAGTTGCGCTTAGAATTTTAATTCCGCAAAACGCTTAAAAGGTTATTCACCCCCACCCCCCCTCTAAGGTTTAGCCACACGGGCCAACAGATACAAATAATAATGAGATATAGTAACACAAAAATAAAAGAAAGAAAGATGTGACTACAAGGATACAACTGCAAACATAATAAATTAGAAAACGTACTCTTTCAGAAGAAAAAAACGTACTCACAATTACAACATAAAGTACTGAAAATGTGGTAAATAAAAATCCAAGTACAATTTAAAAATATACTAGAAATGTGGTAAATAATAATCAAATTACTATTAAAACCCTTATACATGACGGTAGCCTTGAGGGCCTTGTTGAGACGACCATGCCTCATATTGTGTAGGAGATTCTGATATGAATGGGAACATACGGGGACGTAAGAAAGAGTCCGACTCATTAAATTTCATTCGTTTATGTGAAGTAATGGGAAACCCAGCACTTGGCCATCCTTGTGGTGAAAAGTTGGTATTTGGAACTTGGTACTCATTAAATAAATTATTTATTGTAGCATGAGCAAACGATGATGAGGACATCTCGGGGTGGTTTCAAGGACTCCATTGTGAACTTTAGTCATGGTATTAGTATGATGTGTTAGGAGTGTGAAGACCTTCCGTCCATGGCTCTGGAATGTAACAGTTAGAGGGTTGATGGGGTGGGACGTCATAAGGCTGTTGGTGCGGCATTTCGGGCTCCTCTACCTCTGGAGGTTTGATTCCTATCTATGTAAGCATGTTAATACATTTTGCTATTTTCCTCTCATCACCTTTCTGCATAGCATTTTCATACTTTTTGTTCCAATGTTGGACCTATAAAAATGTAAGAGAGTAAATTTAATAACAAATGATAGGTATACAAAATAAAATATAACAAAATTATAATGAAAGTAACATAATGGATTATTTTTTTACCAACATAATGAAAATATCAAATTAAAAACCATTGGTAAGTTAGAAATAATGTTATTTTACCAGCACTCCCATCCTTCCAGCAGTCGGATGGAATCCGTCGACTGGTGTTTGAGACACAGGCTTGCATATCCATCGTCTGGTTACGTTATGATACCATCTCATGTAGTCATGACTAGTCCTCTGAATGTCACAATGAAAGTCACCAGTTTGTACATGCTTGTTTCTGGCATCCCAAGTCGAAATGTGTTGCGCAAATCGTTGAACCCAATTGTACGTTGGACGACTCTGACGACTAATCGTACGTACCTCAGTACGTTTAATGACAGCAATGGGAATAATCTGTCTAAACCCGAATTGTTGCATGACCCTATCGGGGGGATGAAACTCCACGATGTTTGTACATATAAGAGGGACTCTGGGCTAACCATATAGCTTGCCCTGCCTTCGAGCATTCAGGCAAATACCTTACATGTGGATATGGATTCCAAATTATCTGTAAGTAAACAAACAAAATATTAATAATTATATTATATATCGTTAAATCAAATAGATGTATGAACAAACAATAAAAAAACATATTTATACCTGCATATGACTCAACTGCTCAAACTGGTCACGGAACGCACGGACACTGTGAGAATGACTACCCATTTGGTATGTTAAGTTACATGTAGCCAACCTGTAAAACCTGTAAAATAAACAAATTACTTAAAATATAAGCATGTAATAATTTAGAATAATGACACGTTACATATATATACATAATTTAATTTACCGGCGTCCATAAGGATAAAATGGAAAGCACGGAGGTAGCATATCAACGTTAGGCAAAATTTCTATATAATAAGGGTGAATAAATGTGAACCTAGCCCAATATTGCAACAATTGTAAAGCGTCAGTCACCCCCTTAACTTCATTCCCGTCTTTATCGAGAGTTGCTGCCTTATATAGGGACCGATACAAATATGCTAAAATAGCCGAACCCCAACTATATTCTCCGCATTTTATGAAATCCTCCATGAATAGTAAATAGCGCGCTGGTATACCCGACCCCTGGTTATCTTGTAAATAGACACGTCCGATAATTAATAACATGCATGACCGTGTAATGCGTATAACCTCATCCATCGTTGAAAAATCATGCAAGGACTTGAATTTTGTTTCTAACCATTTCAAACTAATCAACCCATCCCTAGTAAAAGTGTTTGAGTTAACGGGACCTAACAGGTTAGTAACCAAAGCATTTCGTGTATTTTGTGTAAAGCCGTTCTCATTAAAAATAAGAGATTTTCCTTCCACTTTCACCCCTGCTAAAACCTCAATATCTTGAAGAGTCACTATTAACTCTCCATACGAAAAATGAAATGTGCTAGTCTCAGGTCTCTAACGCTCGATTAGCGCAGTTATTAGATGATTATCTACATTTCGGTAACCCAAACTATATAACCCATAAAAGCCAGCCACATTTAGCATATATAAAACTCTAAGATCTTCAATCTCGAGAATATTTTGATAATTATGAATGTCCTTTATTTTATCGGATAAAGACGTCGTCCAAATTTTTTCCGATATGTGTTTTTTTTATCATATAGAACTGTAGTATCAATAGGTTCTTGAACTAAATTTATTTTTTGACTTACGGTTTATGAAAAAGTCAAATCGTAAGTCAAATCGTAAGTCAAATTTACGGTTTGTAATTCAGATTTACAGTTTGACTGTAAAATTATCAAAATGCCCCTGGTTAAAAATCAACAGATTTTCCAGAACCCTTGACCGATCGATCGGCTGTAAACTCCGATCAATCGGCCAAGAACCGTTAAAAGTAGGGGTGGCTTCGGTACGGTACCGACTTTTTTGACCATATACCAATACCGAACAAAACTTGTTTGGTTTGAAAAAAATTATACCATAACCGAACCGAAAAAGTCGGTTATCGAAAGTTCGGTAACCGACTTTTTCGGTTCGGTACGATTCGGTTTTCCGTTTTATACCGAAACATTATTATTATTAAAAAATAATTCTTGATAACAATAAAATAGCAAAAAAGTTTGTAGAAATTAAAATGTGTACAACTATTCATATATTTGCTATTTTAACGATTGTATTTGGCTTCGTAAATAGGAAAGTAAGTCGTGAGAAAAATTAAAATAAACTATAATACAATTTATTTGTAAGTTATAACTATGCGTAAATTTATATATATTTTATAATTTTAATGTTTGGTTCGGTTCGGTTCGGTTCGATATTGTACCAAACATACGAAATGAATACCGAAACCGAACCGACTTTTAAAGTTTGGTTCGGTTGTACCGTACCGAAAAGTCGGTATACTGAACTTTCGGTACCAACTTGTTTGGTTCGGTTCGAAAATCGGTCGGTTGGTACAAATCAGTACAAAAAGTCCGGCCCTAGTTAAAAGTACGAACCGTAATCTGAAACTACAGAATTACGGTTTATAGCTCAGTGAAAACCGTATTTTCAAACTACGGTTTACATAAAAGTAAATTACCTTACTGCCTCTGTGTAAAAAAAACCAAAAAATAAATAAAAATTATTGAGAAAAAAAAAACTCAATTATTTATGTTTTAAATATAGTGCTTAATATATACCTTAATAGGTTTGTTAAATCTAACATCGAAAACAAAAAACACTATTTTTTTTTATTTTTTTTGTATAAAACACAATGGTCATGTTGCCATTTAGTAAAGCAAATAAATTGTTATTATGTGACCCTTTTATTTTGATTATTTTCAGAAGTATTTAGTCTGTAATGTAAGAAATAGTTAACACTTGGAATCATACTTTTTCATGTACATACGAGAGTTTTACACCTGTTGCAATATGATACTATGACTGTTTTCTTTCATTTGGCTTGTCATGTTGCCTTTTTATGAAGCAAATAAGTTGTGGCTCGGTGATCCTTTTAGTTTAATTATTTTTACAAGTATTTAGCACGTCTGCAAGAAATGTGTAACACTTGGAATTATATTTTTTCATGTACATATGAGAGTTTTACGACCGTTGCAATATTGTATCATGATTGTTTTTTCAAATAATGTCCAATAGATATCACTTTTGAACTTATATTACTTCTAGCTACCTCCATAAGTTCATATTCTCTATAGGTATCACTTTTTAATTATTTACTTTATTTACCAAAACGCCATACACATATTTCATAAAAAATGCAAAAAATCTCAAAATAAATGAAAAAAAATTACAAAAAAATTGTATTTTTATAAAAAAAAATCACAAAGAAAATAAAAAAATCACAAAAAAATTATAAAAAATCACAAAATCACAAAATTTTAAAAAAATTACAAAAAAAATAAAAAAAATGAAAAAAAATGAAAAAAATCACAAAATATTATAAAAAAATAAAAAATTTATAAAAATGAAAAAAATCACAAAAAATTATAAAAATTATAAAAAATGAAAAAAATCACAAAATATTATAAAAAATAAAAAGAATCACATAAAATTATAAAAAATGAAAAAATTATAAAAAATATGAAAAAAATCACAAAAGTATAAAAAAAAAAGAAAAAAATCACAAAAAAATCACTTTTATTGAACTTTATGCACTTTCGACTGTACTAGATGCACTTTCGACTGAACCAGATGCACTTTTAACTGAAGTATATGCACTTTCAGCTGAACTAGATGCACTTTCAGTTGAACCAGATGCAGGTTTTACAGAACAATATGCACTTTTATTGAACTAGATGCACTTTTGTCTGAACCATATGCACTTTCAGATGAACCAGATACACTTTTAGCTGAACCATATGCACTTTCAGCTGAACCATATGCACTTTTAGTAGAACCAAATGCAGGTTTTACAGAACGATATGCACTTTTATTGAACTAGATGCACTTTTGTCTGAACCATATGCACTTTCAGCTGAACCAGATACACTTTTAGCTGAACCATATGCACTTTCAGCTGAACCATATGCACTTTCAGTTGTACCAGATGCACTTTTAGTTGAATCAGATGTTTTTTTAACACAACTATATGCACTTTCGACTGTACTATATTCATTTTCGACTACACTATATGCACTTTTGACTTAACTATATGTACTTTCCACTAAATTAGATGCACTTTAAACTGAACCAGATGTACTTTCAGCTGAACCAGATGCACTTTTAGCTGAACTATATGCAAACTCACTTTTATTGAACTATATTTACTTTCGACTGAATTGTATGCACTTTCAACGGAATTAGATGTACTTTTAGCTGAATTGAATGCAATTTTGACTCAATTTTATACATTTTTGACTAACTATATGCACTTTCAACTGAACTATATGCAATTTTATTGAACTATATACGCTTTTGACTGAATTATATGTATTTTTGACTGAACTAGATGCACTTTCAGCTCATTTAGATTAAAAAAAGGCACATTTATCATGGAAAAACCATTTTTTTGTATAAAAAAAACCCACTTTTCGGCATAAAAAGTGTTATATTGACAAAAAAAAATTATATATTTTTTCTAATTTTTTAAAAGGTTTATGATTTTTTCATTTTTTTATAATTCTTTTTTTTGTGATTTTTTTCATTTTTTATAATTTTTTGTGATTTTTTATTAGTTTTTGTCATTTTTTATATTTTTTTTGATTTTTCGGTATAAAAAGTGTTATATTGACAAAAAAAATTATATATTTTTTTTGTAATTTTTTAAAAAGTTTGTGATTTTTTTCATTTTTTGTGATTTTTTGTAATTTTTAAAATTTTTTATAATATTTATAATTTTTTTGTGATTTTTTATAATTTTTTTGATTTTTTTTGATTTTTTGTGATTTTTAAATTTTTTTTTGATTTTTTATAATTTTTTTGATTTTTTTTGATTTTATATAACTTTTTATGATTTTTTATGATTTTTTACATTTTTTTTATAATTTTTTGTTATTTTTTATATTTTTTGTGATTTTTTTCATTTTTATAATTTTTTTGTGTTTTTTTTTATTTTGTTGTTATTTAAAACTATTTTTTTGAATTTGTAGAAAGATAAAATATGTATATTGTTGTAGGATATTATTGGGCCTATCTTGGGCTTTCCTAGCATATGTAACCATACCCTCTATTATATAAATAGGGTCAGGGGTCTCTTGATATATATCATGTACAATCATATTAATGAATAAACACTTCGTCTGTTGTTTCTCATACCTCTCTCTATATCTATACATATCTCTATATATATCTATAACGAGCTAATATGTCACACAACACGTTATCGGCACTTTACTCACGGAGAATAGGATATACGCTCGCGGATATTGAAGATTTTTGGTAAACGCACGGATATTGCGTATTTATAAACCTTGAAGTTTATCCGGGTTTTTAGGGTTTTTCTATATCGACCTTCACCAACATACCATGCGTAAGGTATCGAATTCAAAACTTAATTTATTCCATATATGTGATCGCACGTATTATTTTATGGATAACTAAAACATGATAAATATCCCGTAGTATATAATCCATGTGTATTAGATTTTGTTACTTGTATGGATAACTATATATGATCGTAACAAAATAACCCAAATTGCATGTATTTGTTGGGAAAAAAAAACTATGCGTGATAGGTTTTTTTTACTGTATAACATGTATTAATCTGTGGGATTAAATCTGTAAAAAAACTGAAAACAGTAGGACTGTTTTGTAATTCGCTGAAACTATTGACTGTGCATGTTAATTACTAAAGGACTAAACTGAAACTTGTCTGAAATTATGGTCTGAAGCTGTAATAATGCTGTAAATAGATATATAGTTTGCTGAAATTACACGGATAGTCCCTGTAGTATATTACATGTATAAAAACAGTATATATGTGTTATAAAAGTCAATATTCGGTCTAAATATTCACCCACATGCATATATATATATATTTATTAAAAAGGCAAGTGAATAAAAATTGCATGTTAATTGAATAAATTGATATGTTTCCATGTATATTTAACCACTTTGCATGTTAAAAATTACCATATATAGAATTAATTGGTAATTAAAAATATATTGCTTGCTTCCATGTTAAAACTACCATGTATAGAATTACTTATATGGCAATAAACCGTAGATAATTGATTGATATCTTGTTAGTATAATCAACATATCTTTTGATATTACCATAGATATAAATATACCATATGACACTTAATTGTTTGATTTGATCTAATTGATTTGATTTGATTTGATATGATATAATTTGTGTGATTGATAATCCTGAATTGATTTAGTTTATCATCAAATCTACTGCATGATTAGATATATATCATGAATATATTTTATACTGCCTTGTATATATATGTGGTTATCTAGAATAGATATACCTGTTATTTATTGCCATGAATGGTAGAATTGCGAAATCATATATATTCATATTTAAGTTGGAAAAATTATGAATCTTCCCTAAATAGGCTCACCTATTTGGATACGATGTCTAGGAAAGATATAGGCGGAAGTCGATATCCTAATGAGGTCGGGTTTTAAGTGGCATTCGTGCCCTCCACCCTCACCGTCTTTCCTGGTCGTTTTTCAAGTAGAGCTACCGAAAGAGGTTGACTAAATAATAATTTCCCCGAGTGTGTTTATATAGCGATGTATGTTTCTCCGAATTGGTGTCTCTGTATCGACCTGTCGTTCGATCAATGAGAACCTATTCACATTAAAAGCAAAACTATTTTTCGAACATGTCGTTTCGAAATAAAGTTTATGCTTGTGCAAACCATAAACATATAAACCAGTCGTTTTATATGATAAATAATCCAGAACTCCCAACACATGTTGGATGCCATCTATGATGAGAAAAATCGTAAAAATATACTTGCGAAATGACTGTTTAAACGTTGATTTTAATCTGTCACCACATGTTACTCACACTGATGTGTGAAAATGTGATGCCCAATTTTTTTTTGGATGCCATCTTTGATGAGTAAAACACGAGTTTGTTGTTACCTTCATGATGAATGCTAAGGCGTTGATTTTATTCCGCCGCCACATTTGAGACGTGATGACGTCTATGGTGAACAAATGTCTGAAATTGACATATTGGAGCAATCATTCACCAAAATACTAGCTTGGAAATTGTATTCCATAAGCAGTATCGTGAATTTATATTCACCATGTTCCTTTATCGCCCATCTGTTATTGGATAAGAAAATTACCCCGGTGAGTAGTTTTAATCCTATTGGCTCAATGGCGAATTGTTTGCCTGATATTAATGCTCTTCATGTATATTTTTTTTCCACGAATCGAGAACTGAGACAAGTGTTATTTGTCTCGAACTGTCGCGATCCCGATGAATCGCCTAGCCAAGCGAGATTTTGGACAATCGTCAAAATCAAAAACCTGTGGCTCCAAGACAGTAATTGAAAGGAACAATATGGTCCATTGTCACAAAGCAAAAGATAATGCTCAAGGAGCCAACTCTATGCTATAAAGACAAAGGTCATGCACAGTTCCTCCTTAAATAGTTCAAAACTATTATAAAGGTGAAAAAACCGATGCTAATGTGGTTAAAGCTAATTGAAAGGAAACTCTTGAGACCCCCGATTTTGTAGTTCAAATGAGTTTGATACCTTTCTTTATTGATTTTGATAAAACATTGAGCCATTTTTTCGCTCATCTGGATTATGTTTTTCCATTTGGATTATGATCTTTTCATTTGGACATACTTTTGGATTATGGTTTTCCTGTTTACGAAATTTCTCGAAATAATTTAAAGTGCTTTGAGCAAATTTCTTTGACAAATGTGACCAAACTTTAAATTATGAAATTTTAAGCAATACTTGTGGGGTAGTTAATTTTTTTTGGAAATAGTGGGTAACAGTGTACCACATAATTTCACCAACTATTTGCCTAAAATAGTACTCAGTGACAACGATTCTGGACCTGTCATTCCAAATCAAAATCTTTGGTGAAACCAAATTGATTTGTCAAATATGAGGTCTTATACTCATGTAGGTCCTGTCGTACCTTGTTGAGTTATAAAATATTTGAGAAAACCAATGTTATCTGGTAATAGCTTATGAAAGAATTAAAATTTCTTTACATAGCCTCCATTCAATACGATCAAAAGCGTATTTTAGAGGAGGTGAAATGTCTTTCAAGTGGTTACTACCACATTCCTTAAAACATTTAAAGTTACCTTATTATTTCGCCTATCGTCGAAATGATAAATGATTTAGATGCTAAGACATGATTGTCTATACTATCATTCGCTTGTCGTCGATTGATTAGAGCATTTTGATATTGTGGCATTGACCGGATGAGATATTCCCGGGTCAAAAGACGATGCTTGATTTATAATCGCATCGTATTTGGATTCTCTCTTAGAATATATTTCACGATTAATCCGAAATTCATGGATTAATGCTCACTTTGAAAGACTAGTATGTGTAAAGATCACGAAATGAACTCGTAAAATTCTTGTAAAGAATTGAAGGAGTTATTGTGGACTTATCCAACCATAAGACGAACCATAAATATAAATGGTTATGGTTGATGCATCGACAATATAGTTACATTTTAATGTTGTCCACATAAATGCAGCACTTTCCAAACTTTTAGCACTATCATTAAGTTGATGGCTCATGATCCGGATTATCCTGAAAAGTCTAGTCGACTTGATAATTTCGAATAGTAAGAATCGAAATTTCGATTTGAATTACTTGAGTTTGGAATTTGAAATTGAACATCCTGTCGATTATGTTCAGACCCAAATGGACTCACAAAAAGTTTGATGATGCGACTGCAAATGGTTGCACACACTTCTTGGTCTTGCGCGCCAAGATTTATATTTCCGTGTGGGGTCATGCTATTTTGCTGCATTGGTCCGTCTGAGGCCCATAGTCACTCAAAACACTAAATGCGCACCAGTTGATTACTGGTTATGAGCCAGACGCCTCATATGAACGCGTGTTTGAGTGCTTAATATTTTGATCGAGCCGCTATAGCATTCAAAATATGGACCTCTGAAGGGAACATAAGTCGATTATGAATCCCATGCCTATCATTTGATAGAGTAACCTTGGCAAGCGATCTCTTTACCGCATGATATGCGAAAGTGACATCGCTAAGACTGTTCTCTCCATCGTTAGGGGGAGATTTGCACGTTACCATTGATAAGTAACGACGTGAAGTAACGTGGCATAACCCACTCGGTCTTAGCTTGATCCCAAAAACTTCACTTAGTGATAAGTAAATGCATAGACTCCCTCAAGTCTAACTAAATGCCAAACGCATTTAATGACTTTATGAGATGTCACGAGATCATTTATACCTGCTGCAAAATGCTTGCAAGGATAGACGTCCTTGTCGGACGCCATGTTCCGGTCGTAACACGTTGCTTTGGCCAAACCCGCCAAGCAAAGGACGCTACCGTCGGCCGTCAGTCTGTCATCCTTCCCAAGATACGAGGAAGTTGACCGGTTTTTAATTTGTTCAGCCCCAGAGGTGGTGAACTGAAACTCGTTTGTCGCACGAGATTATAAAGGATCAAGGAGATGTGTGATTTCCTCTTCATCCTAAGAATCTCTAAATATCTGTCGATCATGATATCTTAGACGATATTGAAGCGAAACGAGACTGTCATTCATTACTTGTTCATATATTCAATGACGACTGATAATATGAACAAATTATGACAGGGAACCATGTACTGTTGCGTGAAGTCAACGGAGAATAGACTGTACTAATGGAAACTTGAAATCCAAGCAGACTCCTTAGCGAAAGTGTGTTAGGACCTGTAGCTCCAACACCACCAATGTTAAACGAGTTCGTTTATTTAGTTATTCGTAAGGAAAAGTGATGAGAATAATGAGATTGTAGAATGCTCGCCTAGTAGCGCAAGGCTTCTCTCACATCTTGGAATTGATTACGAGATGGTTGATTTCCTCATAATGGACGTTATAACGGTCCCCTACTTTATCAGTTTAGTAGTTTCCCAAAAAACTGAGTATGCAGCATGTGATTGTGGTAACTGTTTTATCTCTATGAGAATTTAGACAAAGAGATATAGATGAAGGTCCCTGTGTGACTTCATATGCTTTAATCAAGTAGTTCCTGACCACAGAACACGATCTCAATTAAATGAGACATTCACTATATGGATTAATATAATCCAAGCGGATGTGGTATACCCGCCTAAGTGAGTACTTGTTTAGCTTGGGATACTTGAACAAGTATTATGCCCTTGCGTGTTTTATTACGTGATCCATTTTTGGATTTGCCTTCGAGATGAAGGATCTTGGGAAGACACGGTAGTGACTCGGCCCAATGATCGAGTCCTGTAAAGATTGAATCTAAGTCCATGATTCAGACTACACCCAGAAGGTGTTATGATGTTTTAGTCATCATGACGCTAAGTTGTCAGATTCTCCCATGATCGTTCGATCACTAGACATTGATATAGACTCAGACTGTCCCTGATGTGACGATGAAGAGATATTGAACCATGATGTTCATATCTAAGTACAATAAGCGCATTATTGTACTTGGTCTAATGTACTAGGACGAACATCTTGTATGTTGTGAATGATATAGCTCGACACAACATTGCGCTAACAGCTATCATCGAAATGGCATAAAAGACATTTTCCCATTACCTTAAGATAAATGTGGATGAGGGCTTGTCTTATCCCATTTTGCATCATCGAGTGTACATACCCCCTTCGGTACTCGAATTAACGCAACCCTTTTTCGGTTATACCGATGCTGGTTACTTATCAGACCCGCATAAGGGATATTCCTAACATGGTATGTCTTTGCCATTAGGAATAAGGCGATATCTTGGAGGTCTTGGAATGACTCCAAACAAATCACTCTGATCTATTCGTGCTCTATGAGACGACTAGAAAGTGTATATGGCTTCGAGCTAGTATTAGCCATATTTGAATTACATATGCTCTGTCTCACGATCCAGATAAAACACTTGTCATAGAAGACAACTTGTTGTTATCGATTAAGAGAGACATGACTACATTATGCTATTTAGCATTTATCGTCAAAATAAATCTTCACATATGAAGTTTAAGAGCATCCTGTCGAATGCTCGTTTTATTCCACGTTATATTTTCTTGCATACAGTCGTGTGCAAGTAAATGAGGCATCCAGTCGAATGCTCGTTCTCTTTCTTGGAACATGAAATCCTTGCACCC
Source organism: Primula vulgaris (assembly GCA_963920805.1). Taxonomy (NCBI): domain Eukaryota; kingdom Viridiplantae; phylum Streptophyta; class Magnoliopsida; order Ericales; family Primulaceae; genus Primula; species Primula vulgaris. Next base: position 5,404,323 of record OY987222.1, on the reverse strand, counting down.
AGTCATGTACAAGTGAGGGGTAGCATCCAGGTGAATGCTTATTGCACTAATTACTACTTAGTCGAAATTCTCGCACCCTGTCGTGTGCAAGTGAGGGGGAGCATCCAGTCGCATGCTCGTGTACTCTTTTTGTCCTTAGACCAAGATTTTTTTTCCACTGGGTTTTCTTTGGCAAGGTTTTTAGCGAGACACGTTCCCATCATACCTCACTTAAGATTGCCGAAATTAGGGAGAGTATCATGTTGTATACTTCTTACCACTGTGTAATCTTTTGTCTTTCGACTAGAGGTTTTTCCCACTGGGTTTACTCTAGTAAGGTTTTGATGAGGCACCTGTTTTGTGGTTGATCCCCTACTACCACCACTGTTGCATTCTTTTTCCTTCGATCAGAGATTTTCCCATTGGGTTTGCTCTGTCAAGGTTTTGATGAGGCACACTGTTTTGTGGTTAGTTACTTACATGATATTTCGGCCTATATCATTCGGCTACACAGTTTCTCCTAGGTACCGGTTTTGTCCCACACTGGGTTTTCCGGCCTTAAGGTTTTTATGTGTTTAGCACTGCGAATGAACTCGACTCATATCGACAGCATGAAGACGAAGAAATCAAGACGTCCAAAGGGGGAGTGTTGTAGGATATTATTGGGCCTATCTTGAGCTTTCCTAGCATATGTAACCCTACCCTCTATTATATAAAAAGGGTCAGGGGTCTCTTGATGTATATCCTGTACAATCATATTAATGAATAAACACTTCGTCTGTTGTTTCTCATACCTCTCTCTATATCTATACACATCTCTATATATATCTATAACGAGCTAATATGTCACACAACATATATTATATTTTGCTTTGTATCACAATTTAGTAAATAAACTAAATAATTAAAAAGTGTTATCTATGAGGAATGTGAACTTATCAAGATATATAGGAGGAATATAAGTTGCTATGAGTTACTTATAATGAATTACCCCTTGTTTTTTTTACACTTGCGTGTTTATGTTGCCTTTTTGTGAAGCAAAATAAGTTGTGATTTAGTGATTGTTTTACTTTGATTCTTTTTACAAATATTTAGTCAATTATACAAGGAATGTATAACACTTGACAAAATGCATTTTTCACGTATACTTACGATCATTTCAATATGATACTCTAGGTTTTTTTTACGCAGAGGCATTAAGGTAATTTACCTTTCTGTAAACCGTAGTTTGAAAGTACGGTCCATAGTTTGAAAGTACGTACGGTTTTCACTGAGCTATAAATCGTAATTCCGTAGTTTCAGATTACAGTTCGTACTTTTAACTTACGGTTCTTGACCGATCGATCGGAGTTCACAACCGATTGATCGGGTAAGTGTTCTGAAAAATCTGTTGATTTTCAAACGCATGGGGCTTTTGATAATTTTACAATAAAATCGTAAATTTGACTTAGAAAGCATACATTTGAGTTACGGTTTGAATTTTTTGATAGAGAGTAAATCAAAATTGTTGCTAATATTATTTTACTTGAAAACATGTATTTTGGAAAAATGACTGAACCCCTGGCTAAAATCTCAATATCTTCTCTCAATCTCTCTCTCTCATAAAAATGGGTTCAGGATACGTATTATGTGGGCCTGGGTGTATATTATTCCCTAATCGTCGCTTATCTCTCCGCTTTTATATTTCCCCTAACAACAATAATATTAATAACAAAACAACAAGAAACCCATTTGTACTCTCCTCTTCAAAATCATCTTCTAACAACCCAATTAACAAAAACAGTAAAAACAAAAAAGAAGAAATTATTAAAGAGGATATAATTGAAGAGGAGGTGGGATGGATAGAGGAGAAGGCGATGGATTTAGTTGAGTTCACTGGTAGCCTGACGTCAGCTATACCCGGACCGAGGGTTTCTAAAACACAGGTTCCGTGGGCTTTGGCTGTCCCTTTGGCTTATATCGGTTTCACTTTTGCATTTTCGCTGTTTAAGACTTTTCAGAAGTTCACTTCTCCCAAACATGCTCGCCGTAAACTGGTTAGCTTTTTGCTTCACTCTCTTCTCGTGTTTATGTTGTTACTGTTACTATTATAAAACACAGGACTTCATTATAAATTCTGTATTAGTTGGTTTTACATTACATTATTTACCAATTTCTTTATATTCACTTCTTCCAGGCGCGCTTGCCGTAAACTTGTTCGTTTTTGCAGCTTCTCTCTCTCTCTCTATGTTAGATATTATCGTTTATATTGTTACTGTTACTTTTGTAAAACACAGGACTCAATTGTAAATTCTGTAGAACTTATTAGGTACCATTGACTCGGATAACATAAGTTTTTTATTTTATTGTGATGTTTTTTTTTCTATTTTGTTTTTTCATTGCATTCAAATTTTATGCTGACCAAGCGTAGTTGATTATATTCAATCGACAGAATAAACTTCAACAGAAAATAGATACATTTGGAAAAACAAAAACATTATAAAAAAAACGAGTTATTTCTTGACTTTAATCAATCAACTTGATAGAGAACGAGGATCCAATTTACTCGCCGCAAACTAGTTGGTTTTATTTCACTACTCCTCTCTATGTTAGATGTAGCGTTTATATTGTTACTATTATATAACACAGGACTCAATTGTAAATTCTGTATTAGTTGGTTTTACTTAATTTACAATTTACTGTAACTATTGGTTGGTTTTACATTACATCATTTACCAATTTACTGTAACTATTGGTTGGTTTTACAGAATTGACAATTTATTGCAGCTTCACTCTCTCTCTCTCCTCTCTATGTTAGATATTAGCGTTTGTATTGTTACTGTTACTGTTACTGTTACTGTTGTAAGACACAGGACTCAATTGTAAATTCTGTATTAGTTTTTTACTGGACGGTTAGCTCTGAGCTGTGTTGATTGAGTATAAATATCTGTATTAAATGAAATATACTGAGGAATTATTATATAAACACAACTAAAATAGGGACTGATTGGCTTGTCACTGTTACTATTGTAAAACACAGGACTCAATTGCAAATTCTGTATTAGTTGGTTTTACAGAATTTACAATTTACTCTTACTATTGATTGGTTGGTCTTAGTACTAAAATAGGGACCGATTGGCTTGTTATAGACTGCAGAAAAATGGGTTGTTCATTGATGCGCCCTAATTTTCCTCGGATGAAATGTAGTAAATAACAACAAGAACAATAATAATAGTAATAATAATAATAATAAAACAAAAACCAACCAATTCGTACTCTCCGCTTCAAAATCCTCTTCTTCTAACCCAGTTAACAACAACAATAAAATAAAAGAAGAAGTAATTGAGGAGGAAGAGGAGGTGGGGTGGATAGAAGAGAAGGCGATAGATTTAGTGGAATTTACTGGGAGTGTGATGTCAGCGATACCCAGACCGAGGGTTTCGAAAACACAGGTTCCGTGGGCATTGGCTGTACCTTTGGCTTACCTTGGTTTTACTTTTGCGTTTTTGCTGTTTAAGACTTTTCAGAAGTTCACTTCTCCAAGGCACGCTCACTGTAAATTGGTTGGTTTTTGCTTCACTCTCTTTACGCGGTTATATTGTTACTGTTACTATTTTAAAACACAGGACTCGATTGTAATTTCTGTATTAGTAGTTTGTTAGTGGTTGGTGTTACTTCACGCTCGCCGCAAACTGGTTGGTTTTGCAGCTTCACTCTCCTAGTGTCTAGGGCTACAAATGAGGTGAAAATTTGTGTTCGTTTCATTAAGAGCTCGTATCGTTTTCGTTCATTACTAAATGAAATGATAATGAAATAAAATATATATTTCGTTTAGTAAACGAGATGATAATGATCAAGGCCCTTTTCGTTTCGTTAAATTTCGTTTTCGTCTAATAATAAATAAATATATATATATATATATATATAAATGTATAGTAAAAATATTATATGACATGATCAGGCATGATAGATTTATCTTAAGTAGCATATTGTAATTTTATTATTAAGACATTTCTTTTCTTTTTATGATGGAGGTACTAAATTAGCAATGCAATGTTGTTTCTTAATAAATATTAATCTAATTATCCGAGACGAGACGATACGAAAAAGTACGAAACGAGAAAAAATGGGTTCATGAGACATAACGAAAATTTCATATCCTTAACGAAACGAAAACGAAAAACCTAAACGAAAAGCCTAAACGAAAAGGAAAAAGAAATTGACTGTTTTCGCCTCGTTTCGTTACATTTTCAGCCCTACTACTAGTGTCCGCTTGGCAACATATTTTTTTAGTTGATTTTTGGATTTTTGAAATTTTGTTGGTGTTTAGACTGTCAGATTGTTTAGCTTCTAAAAAGCAGATTTTTAGGCTAAAGAAATCTAAAAAACAAAAAACTCAATTATATTTTTAAGCAAACTGGTTGGTGTTGCTTCACTGTCCTACCTCTGTGTTTTATATAGCGTTTATATTGTTACTGTTACTATTGTAAAACACAGGACTCAATTGTAATTTCTGTATTAGTTTGTTTCTGGACAGTTAGCTGAGCTGAGTTGGCCACAGCTGTCATATCATGATTAAAAATTAGCACAGCTAAATAGGGACTAATTGGCTTGTTATAGAATGCAGAAAAACGGGTTGTTCTAGTAATTTTGTGTCTTGAGTAAATTTTAGAATTTTAACGACCCGGTTTTGGTACTTTTTGAAAGCTGCAACTGTAATGAACTAAATATGGAGGAAAGAAGCGAGAAAACTGAAGTGTACGAGCGACAAGGGATAGGGTGAAGTATGCTACAAAGATTCGGGGTTTAACAGTCATTAAATTCAAAGAAAAGATGATTAGTGCAAGTTATGAAACTTATGGGTTCTGTCTGCAATTTCTACAATTACTCATCAGCCTCAAGCTACTACTATATAATAGGACCCTTATAGACATATTAAGGGATATGAAATGATAAAACTGAATACTTGGCAACACTAATATTTTTGGGGACAGATTTTCTATTTATTTCAAAGATTCAAAGATACAAAGGTGGAAATAGGCGGAGTTTAATTGCAGAATTGAAAGGAATAACATATATAAAACTAAGCTGGAAATTTAGATTCATTCTCTTCATATTCTACTCAGGTAATGAGTAAGACTATTTATACTACTTCTAAGTTTAACTAAATTGCAGAGTCATCCTTAAGGTTCCACTTCTTGCACTTAACCCCCTCGCTTTCTAAATAGTCCATAGACCCCTTTCTGATATCTTTGTTAATCTTCCCTCATCCCTCCCCTTTTCTCTCCTTTGTCCCCTGTCCGGACTCGTTACAGCAACCTAGTGTTTGGCACCACCATTTAACTTTTTTTTATTACTTATTAGCAGTTGCCAAACAAGTCTATGTGGTAGGTATTTAGATCCGACACCGTCGTATTCGAAAGCAGTATAGCGTGTTGTGTTTTTAGTAATTCTGTGTCGTGTACATTTTAGAATTTTTAAGCACTAGTTTTTGGTACTTTTTAAAAGATGCAATGTAGTGTTTGGCACCACCAATTAGTTTTTTTCCCCTTATAAGCGACTTATAGCTTAAAATGAGGATTTTTGTTTTCTACATTAACATCTGCAGTGCCAGAGCCTGTATTATATGTAGTGTGCGCAAAAGGAATTTAAATAAGTTTGGTTATATGATTTTTCGGAGGAAAATTTGGGTGGTATAGTATTTAAGGAGAAAAACAGGCAATGGTTTGTACATTTTAAAAAATTGGTAAGAGAATGAACACTCATCATGAGTCGGGTTGCAACTCTTTTGGTCCTTCCAGAAGTTCACTTCTCCCACTCACGCTCGCCGCAAATTGGTTGGTCTTGCTTCACTCTCCTCTCTCTATGTTAGATAAGTAAATGGCAATTTGCTATTGAATTCAAAAAAGATTGTTACTGTTAATGTTGTAAAACACAGGACTCAATTGTAAATTCCTATATTAGTTGGTTACTGGACAGTTAACTCAGCTGACAGCTGTCACCACTGTATTGGTTGAGTATACATATCTGTATTAATGAAATATACAGAGGAATTATTATATTAACACAGCTAAAATAGGGACTGGTTGTCTTGTTATAGACTTCAGAAAAGCGGGTTTTTGTGTAAAAATGAAAACTACTGGATGATGAGGATTTTTAGTTTATTGCATTGGCAGCTTTGTTTCGTCACAATTGCATTGATATCTGCAATTCTGCATCTTTCCAATGCCAGTGCCTGTATTTGATATAGTGCGCAAAACGAATTTAAATGAATTTGGGTTTGATTTTTCAGAGGCAAATTTAGGTGGTATGGTATATAAGCAGAAAAACAGGCAATGGTTTGTACATTTTAAAACAATTGTAGAGCATGAACACTCTTCATGAGCCGGTTTCCGGCTCTTTTGTTCCTGGAGTTAAAATAAAAATAACAGAATAAAACACAGGACTCAGTTGTAAATTATGTATTAGCTGGTTTTACAGAATTTACAGTTTACTGTTACTATTGGTTGGTTTTACATTACATCATTTACCAATTTCGTTATTTTCTCTCCTCAAAACATTAAAATATAATTTAGGTGGAGAGAGAGAGGTGTGATGATGAGGTTAATTATGATGAAAAGATGATGTAGAGTGGAAAGGGGTGTGAAGAAAGAGAAAATAAATCACTTATTTTTTTTATTTTATAAGGAGTCCACCTCTCTGTGTGTATTTGAGGCAATTTTGTGCTTGCCATATTTTAAGGAGACAGTGAGAGATTTTTTACGGAATTTTCCACAAATTTAGTTTAACTATGTAAATGAGGTAATTGATGCAATTGCTCTTTCACAACTAGAATAGGGACTGATTGGCTTCTCAGAAGAAAAACGGGTTGTTCATTTTTTTTGGAATGTGTAAAAATAAAAACTACTGGAGAATGAGGATTTTGGTTATCTGCATTGGCAGCTTGGTTTTGTCATAATTACATTAACATCTGCAGTGCCAGAGCCTGTATTTGATGTAGGGTGCGCAAAACAGATTTAGATAAGTTTGGTTATATGATTTTCCGAAGGAAAATTTTAGTATAACATAGCATTTAAGCAGAAAAACAAGCAACGGTTTGTACATTGTAAAAAAATTGTAGAACATGAACCCTCTTCATGAGCCGGCTTCCGGCTCTTTTGTCCCGGAATGAAAATATTAAAAAATAAAAATGGCCCGTGCAAAAGCCTTGCTTGATCAGTTTGTACTCTTAATCTCTATAATCCTGGACTTGCTTGATTTGCCAAAACCGGTCCTTTTTGCTCCACTTTCCTGTATGCTCCATTGCTATCTTTGAGAAAATATTTGGTGCAACAGTCCTGTTCAAAAAAATAAAAAAATTATTAAGGTCTGGATTAAGAATGTAAAAGATGTCGAGAAAGACCAGTTACTCTACTGGAGTACTGGGAAAGAATTATTCGAGATGGTAAATAAGATACCCACATGTGTCAAAGTGAAGACAAAATATCAACCGTCAATCGACCATGTGAAATGTTCAATGATTAAAAAAGCATGTTTTCAGATGGTTCACGCAAACCTCGAACATTTATAGGAGAATATGCCTTTAATATCTGTTGACATTGGTTCAACAGTCACTGTAAACTGCTCAGATTTCCTCGCTAATATATAAATCGGTTGCCTTTAGCTTCCTGCTGCAGAGTATAACAATAATCTATGTTGTCTATACTCTAGTTAATTTGAACCTGCTGCCCGTGTGGCAAGACCTGCTGATATCTATTGTTCTTGTTAATAGTAATGACAGGAAGTACACAAGTTACTTCCTCTGGGTTTTTATAATTCTTCATTAAGCAGGCCCCCTTATTTGTTACTCAAAAGCTGCTGGGTAATTGTGTGCTTCTTATAATAATTCATATGCAAAATTTGTTTTCACGTGAAACTGTTTTAGTCACTAGTAGTGTAAGACCATCTTTGAAAGAAGGGTGAGTTTTATGTCGAACAACTTTAGCTTCACACTGGTTCAGTTACTTTGCTTGTTGCTGATTATGTTTTTCAAAGTTGTGCAATCTTTGCATCATAATTGCATGGTAAGCTTTATAAATGATTAAACTCTTTTCAGGTTAATAAGAATGCCGTACTTTGCAAGTCAATTGACGAGTTATTTGAAAAAGGAACAGATGGAATACACCAAGCTGCTCTGACGGAGCTAGTTCAAAAGGTAAGACACGTCTCACCCAGTTTTTGACCAAATTGTTCTATTTTGTGTGCTTCATTAGAAGTTGTTACATAAGTTCCAATCAAATATCAGGTTATTTACATTCTTTTTTGTTCCTTTCTTTTGATTCTTTCGCTCGTCTAAAAAGCCATAGACTGCAGAACGGTATCGGCTATACAAGTTATATGAAAAAGATTATTATGTTTTTGCATTGACATCTGGCTTACATGAGGGCCACTAGCATGGTTGCATCACTAACATGTATAATAACATCTATTTATGAGATAATTGATTTCTTCAGCTTATCACTAATGAATTATCCCAAAGTACAGTTTCTATATGCATTAAAATAGTAGAAGTATTTAGGTGTGTCATTCAATATGCCTTGAGCCAGATATATCCTCTTTAGCGTTCCGTCTTTTCAAAATTAGTTTCAGTTAGTTTATGTTGCTCCACATTTTTAGTTGCCGCTATAGAATAGGACACTCAAAAGAAAGAAAACCTAACTATAAATTTTATAATCAAGAATTTTTCAACTGAGAAAGTTTTGTTTCCCTGAACATGAAAAATAGGAAGACATTTTGGTTCCATGAAGTAGGAAAATCCAGCGTTGTGAATTCTATGAATGGCTAGCGAGATTTGGATAAGAAAAATAAGCAGAAGTACAAAATTTCAATCCAGCAGGACATTCATAGCTAAATCCAGAATTTAGTTTTATTTCTCTGTTATTTCCTTTAACAGTATTTCAACTTTTAGTATTTTGTTTTTTGCAATTTCAGTTTAGTTTATGAAAATCAGTGAGAAAATTGCACCGAAAATTAGTTTGTTCGAGATGTGATTTGCGAATCACTCTCTCATTGCAAAAATATATTGATTCATTTTAGACTCATCTAGGCTTCATTAGCTTATTAGCTCCGATTTAACTCTAATTAGGTCTAAATACCTATGCCTCGCCAAGCCTACTGCCTACAAGCCAAGAGCCGTCGACAGGCCTATCATCTACATGGCCCAATGTGGTTTTTTAATTCTAGAAAACGAAACACATCCACTCTCCTAATCAAGTGGATTTACAACCCAAAATAGGCCCTTTGAGATAAAGATTTGTGCTTTCATAGAACATAAGATGGATCCACCCTTAAAAATAAATAGTAGGATTAATATAGGGTAATTTCATTTTTAACGTGGTTTTTATATTTAGTGGATTTTTATGTAAGGTGACTTGCTGGTATGAGTAAGAACTAATCTTGAAAATTTCAAGATTTAATAATAGAAAACAATATTTTTCATAATCTTCTCCAGCTTATTAACAAGTAATATTTTGTCTACCTGCTGCCGAGATTCTCAAGAACACATAAACATCCCAACTCTGAGCATGGCTTGGTTAATTTTTTAAGGCAATCCTACTCTAAAAGAGGTCATGTCTCGTCTGGCTGGTTTGCTGAATTCATCAGAGTTGTTTTTCCAAACCTTTGTGAAACGAAATATTAGTTACACTGCATGCTGAATTCATTTTGGATTAAAAAACTTTTGATAAGCCATTCAGAATTACAACTTCATTAAGAATTTTATTTCTCAATATGTTCACGTAAGTGGATAAATGTTGGTATGCCCCCTTTTTATTGTGCGATAGCTTCTTGTTTATATTGTTGGTGAGAATCAGGTTACTGTAGTTTGTTCATTTCTTTATAGGGATGTCTTTGTATTATTCGGGACTAACTACATTAATCTCCGGGTGCAGACGGGTTTCAGCATGTCTGATATTGTGCGAAAATACATTCGCTATGCTTTGAATGAGAAGTCATTTGATACAAACTTGGTTGTGAACCTCATCCAACTGAGGAAAGCTTCTTCATTGGATGATTCAGACGTTGCTGAAATTATAAATGACATTTCTAGGAGGATTGTTAAAGACAAAGGTGATGAAACGAAATTTCATAGTGGTTGGATATGGAATATGACGAATAACTAACCAAATTAAGTTTATCTATAAATGGATAATTTATAAAATAGAACAACAGGCAGAGCCATCACTTAATTTCACTACCCTTATTTTGCTTTGGACTACCTAATTCTTTCTCTGGTTGTGTTAAAACATTTTCAACTGTTTGCTCTTTCTCCAGTTTTTTCCGCTTTACAAGGTAAACATAGCACTCAAATGATACTTACCGCTGGGTTGGCATGCTTTTTTAATTTTTCTCTCAGGCTGTAGTTTCTTTGATAACTCAGCCCATTTTCCAATGTTTATTTCTTGTAGCTGAACTTCTGTTTTTCTTAATGCACAACCACCAATTTTTTCTTACAAAGATGAAGCAAATATCTGGGAGTGAAAGGTTGTTTATTGATACTTTTTTACGAACAATATTCTATGTTGCTGATTGTTGGTATGTGGATTCTAGGCCCTGTGGTCATGGTCAAGTCAGGATATTCGGAAAAAGGTCTCATGCGAAAAGTTGCTGTACAAGCTCTTTTTGGGAAAATCTATTATCTCTCTGAGGTTAGATTATAACTAATTAGTCTTTACTTGATCATTGCTATATTATTGCTTTGCCTCTTTACGTACATGATTGCACGTTTAAATTTTACTGTATCATTTTGATAATTTTCGCTCTAATTTGGTAGTCAGGTTGTTGTCTTTCTTGCACGAGAATAAATTGTTGGGTCATTTCTGGTTTATGCTTTTTGTTGAATATGTATGATGAAGTTAATGTTAGTGTCCTTATTTGACTGATAGGCAAAGTAGTGACACTAGTAAAACTTGACTTGGTTTATCTTTTAGTTTGTGTAGGCACTGCTCAGTTTAAGACCTTTCAGTGGTAAACCAGTGAATTTGAGCAGCTTAGAATTTCCCAATACTAGTGGTTAATTAACGTGTATGAAAGTAATTAGGAATCATGGGTATGTTGTGAAATTTGTAAAAGAAGTTACCCTCCGCGCCCCTTGTCAAAACAAAGGTAGTTATGCTTATATAGAAAAATAGCTCATTGTCAGTTTAAAGAAAAAGAGCAGAATCGCATGATATATTATTGTTTGGGAAGTATCCTGTTGTGTCCAGTCATGATATATATTTTTGGAGTAAGCTAAACCCTAGAATATAGGAACCCATAATTTGTTATGTGGAACAGGTGGTTGAAGATGTTGACTGAGTTGGTTTGACGGTGAGGCGTGTGGGCAATGACAATGACAACTAGAATCAAATTAACTAGAGAAGCAAACAAGAAATTTGACATCTTCTACAGTTGCTTTTTCACTGTCTTGATTATGTTGTTGAATTTTTATCATATTGGTTATATTGGTGATGAGCTAAATTGTACAATTTTTGGCTTGGCTCTGACAATGACTTTACTTTGACAACCAGCTTCCAGAATTCTGTGAACGGGATAACTCCTACGTTGTCAAGGAAATTTTTGGAGTCACAGAGTAAGCCTCCTTTTATCTCGAGATTCTGGATTATAATGCATCTTATTTGAATAATCTTATTGCTAAGCTGAGTTGTGAACCAAGCATTATTGTTTAGAACTTGAATTTAAAGGGGAAATGATAAACTGTTAAGGCTTTGTTTTTTTGTTTCTTCAGCTTCTTTTTTTTTTTTTTGAATTTCTCAGGACAAGGTCAATTTTCGAGAACTCCTAATAGAGTAGCTTTTATGATTTATTTAATATGCTTAAATCTGTTAGTCAAAAAGGAAGAAGCTATCATTCCGGTTTATTGTCTCTCGTTTTTTTCATGTGACAAGCTTTAAGCTCATTTTTTTCCAAATCACAAGATACAAGGCACATGAGCAAGCAATTGCTCCATGTACGTGCTATATTATTGTGCTAACACATTCTTAATGATTCAGTGAAGATGCAGAGGAGATTCGGCTTCACACCATCTCACAAGATGGGGATTTGGATTCGTTAGAGAAACTGATTGGAAATTCGGAATCCAGAGATTCTAGTGATGACTCAACTACCTCTCCCTGATTAGAACTATTGACATTGGGCAAAGATTTTGGTTATTTTGTAAGAGAAGCCAAAATACAGTGGAGGAAATTTGTAGCTATACATGCGATTGGTCAGCTATTTCAGGAAAAAACTCTTCTCAAGAGACGGGACGATTTTGCAGAAAAGGTTGTTTTATTTTGTCCATACAGGCTCATGTTTCGATTTACCTTTGAGTTGTACAAGCTTAACCCAAATTATATACCAGAATTGTATGACTTCACCACATCTGGTTGCATGAGCAATGGTTAATAGTTGTAGAGCTATTAAATTCTTGGTGGGTCATATTTATATCGTTTGTTCTACTTTTGTGTTATTATTCCTTTTGTAGCTGGATAACTAAAATTAGTGTTGCAATAACAAGATAATTATGAGTTGTATTGCTTAACATTTGTGATCTGCAATGCTACTTCAATGGTTCTTAAGAAGAAACAGAATTTATTGAGGTTTAGAATGTGATCTCAATGTTGCTGCTTCAATAGTGTGTAAGAAGAAATAATATAAAGGTTAAGTGAGGTTGTAGTATTACGTAATGTCCCGAAAAATATTTTACTTTACTGATTTTCCCTTAAAACAAACAGAGCCTTAATGAAAAATAATTTTCTCCAACGATGCCTAGACTAATTAGCACCACACAAGACAAGAAAGAACGTTGAGGCGGGAAAAACAAATATATAAGAACTAATATTAATAACTCATTTATCATTTAAAAAAATCTCATAAAATATATATGAACATAATCATGAAGAACGTGAGGAAGTAAGTAGGAATGTAAGAACCACTGTTGGCATGACAGATAGTTTTGTCCTCCTTTTACCTTTCCTTCTTTTACCTTCCTTTTGCGGTTGTATCTGAGTTATGTATATTAGGATTGGTACAATATCATTACCCTACTATACATATATCATATGAGTTTTTTTTTATATATATTATTACCGTACTGCATTTTCGATATACCGTGCATTCGGTACGGTAATGATATGGTACATTACCAACATAAAATAGTGTCACACCTCCAAAATCCAAAAGACGACGGACATCGAGGCATGACCTTTTAAAAGGAAAGAAAAGAGAACCTGTTGGCACGAATTTAAAATTTTAAAAGAAAACATTTGCAAGCTAAATGAACAATTAAACGATAAATAAAAGTATGCCAAACGCGACTAGACGACCAAAAGGTTTTGACAAAATTATAAAAGAAAAGAAACGAATGTAAGTCGCCCGTAGGCTACAACCTCAAAATGAACTAACTAAAAAGAAAGTGACTAAAGAAGCCCCGAACCCATGCAATACCGCGCTAATGCACCTAGCCAACGCCTCAAGCTAATTTGTACCTGAAAGACAAACATTGTAACGGTGAGTCCCACGCACATAACTAGACGGGACGGCACCACAGACACCGTCACTCCATCCCATAAATGCAAGAACTCACAAATTCTACAACTACGATAAACGACGTATAAAAAGAAATATAACGACATTCTACAACTACGATAAATTAAATAAATTAACTAACATCAACACACATCTAAAGCATACATGGACCTCTCACGCCACCTACCCCCGTCCGTAAGGTAGGTCATTCTCTATCCCTTCGGCCGTCATATGTCCCCGGAATTAGGGAGAGACATAGACCATTGCAATATAAAAGTAGATTTATAGTGCGCACTTGGACCTCTCACGCCACTCGCCCCAGTCCGTAAGACGAGTCATTCCATATCCCTTCGGCCGTCATATGTCCCCGGAATTAGGGAGAGACATAGACCATTGCTAACATAAAAGTAAATAGTGCACACTGGGACCTCTCACGCCACCTACCCCGGTCCGTAAGGTAGGTCATTCCCTATCCCCTCGGCCGTCTTCTGTCCCCGGAATTAGGGAGAGACAGAGACCATTGCCACTACAGCTAAAACACAAGGCCTCGGCCAATAATATTATACTAATCAAATAACACCATCTCGTATGCCATTTAACGTAATACAACATAACATATAACCATATGTACTAAATTCGTAACTAGCCAAACAACTCCAATAACGTAAAATCCCATTCGGGCATTTTAACAAACATCTTGTAAGCATAAATTACAATTCACCATTATTCAACATAAATTCATCCAATACCATCAATAATTATACAATCGCATAATCAACGCATAAAACATGCAAACCCATCCATAATCTCATTAATCCGAAATTAATATATCTAATTCATCAATTTCCCCCATTCAAATAAGCGAATAAAACATTCAACAAATAAACCCAATTAACAAATAAGTGAATCAAACATATAACAACTAAACCCAATTAGCAATTTATAAACCTAATTAAGATAAAAGGCATAAACCCCCAATTTCTCATAAACACAAAACCAAATCCTAACATACACCCTCATCTAGTCGCAATGGATAACTCCCGTTACCTTAGCGTGTAGAAGAGATGCTCCCGGTAAAAACCCGCTAACGTGGTTTCTCTTCTTCTTCTTCTTCTCTTTCTTCTCTTTTCTCTCTTTTCTCTCTCTTGCTTACTAGTTTACTGAATCTTATCTGTAGAAAGTGGCTGAAAATAGTTTATAAAAGTTGTTTTGATAAAGTTTGAGGTAACAAACTATTTGGTCCCCAAAGTTCTAAAAGTTAACTCTTAATCCAAAAATATAGTTTTACTACTCAAAAATAACAAATCTTTAGAAACAAAACTATTGGGTCCTATTTATAAGTAAAATTAGTAACAGGTTTTAAAAATAAAGCTTTTCGGAAGAGTTTCGGTTTTTGGCTAAAAATTAGTCGAGTGACCGGTTTTTGGTAAAATTTTGAATAAAACGTTTTTGGATAAATTATATCATAATAAAAACCATTTATAAAAATACGGGATGTTACAAATAGTATGTAAAAAATGTACAATAAAACCATATACAACTAATAATATGTTACAACCAATAAAATTTTATTATGAAAACTCAAACGTGTTATACTCATCGATTGATATCTAAATAAGAATGCATTGCAATTTTTTACTCATCTCATAAATAATTATTTGAGATAGTATGTATTTATATAATACGTCACGGTAAAGAAAAATATATTTGATAATAAAACATGCATTTCCTAATATTTGAACTTAAAACATTACAAGTCTCAACGCTAAAATTAAATCATTAAAAATGTAAAAATGACAAATTATTATGTCAATTAAACACCCTTCAACAAAACCACAATAAAATAAATGTTCAAGTTGTTAAACCTTTGTAGAAGCTTACAAAATATAATATAATTAATTAATTATAAATGTTCGTATGATCGGTATAATGGTACATTACCATAATATTCAAAAATTAATATTATTACCGTACCCCTTCACTTGAACAGTCTGGTATTACCGTATCACATGTGTGGTACTATCGCAAATGCGATATGAACGGTAATGAATGGTAATTGTGGTTGATTGGTACGTTTCGCTATAAAATTCCACTCAAATATATATGCGTGTGGACGTAGATGTTAAAAAGGTAAAAGAAGGAACCGGGAAAAATAAGTGACTTTAGTCTGTTTCCCTCCAAAAATGGAGGTAAAAATGTAAATTTGATCAATAAAATGAGCATATAGTGTTACGTGACATGTTTATGTTAAATATGTAGACGGGACATATCCATACAGAGAGAAAGTGGTACTTTCAGTAGTTAAAAAAAACATAGTACTAATTTGGGATACAAAATCAAGTAATTGAATAATTTGAGTGACAAAATGGGCAAAACCCCACTCTAAATAGTTGATGATTTGAATGCTCTAAGCGAGACCTAACTTTTCACAAACTTTAATAAAAAATAAAAAAAAATGAAATGTTTTGTTTAAGATAAAAAGAAGGACAGTTTTTGTTGAAAGGCAAACAAAGCAGGGGTTAGGTATGAATATGAATATGAATATGAATATGAATAATAGGAGAAGCACGCACGAGGCCAACACGTGTCTAAACAAACTCAGCCCCCTTCCTCTTCTTCTAAACAACACGCATGAGGAGTATTAAAATTCTATAAAATATTGTTTTCCAAACCCAAAATAAAATAAAATACAGAATACAACTAAAATGGGTAAAATGCAAACCATAGGTCATTTGCAAATAGCCTCTATAAACTATTAATTATTGCAATTAACTCTTATAAACTACTTATCAAACTTTTGAAATTATGACATAATTTTTTATTTATTTATTCGTTTTACAAAATTATTTGTTTGTTATATGTAGTCTGTCAATGCACATGATTTAAGATAACGATCATAGTAAAAAAACTTCATCAAAAGAGGCCTTATTGAAAAAAAATATTATTTTAGTCAAAAAAATTAATTTTTGTGTCTTTCCATAAAAAAAACTAGTTGGCGTGTGTCCACACAATGCGTGGTGTAACACGTTGATTAGTGACAATTCATTTGTAAATTGCAAAACCAACATTTGTGATGTTGTAAAGCTCACAATCAAATAATTTATTTACATAATACACAAAAATAATAATAATAAATGAATGAACTAAAATCAGAATAAAAATTGTTAGATTTGTACCTGATAGAACATAAAAATTAGACCCGAATATTCTATTCGGGTAGTAATCGACCCACACTTCATAAATGGGTATCCAATGCTTGATGGGTCATCACATGCCTTTCCTAGAGAATAAAGGTGGATACTATTAAAAAGCCCAAGCCCACTTAGCTAGGGACCCATGTCTGAAACATCCCCAGAGATGAAGACATTTGTCAACATCCTAAAAGGCATAGTTGCCTATAAATAGCCAACTACCCCTCCTAGAAAAGGACCAGAAAATCTATCCAAAAAATATATAGAGAAGTAGAGAAAAGAGAGAAACTAGCCAAAGCTTATCATATCCAGAAATAAACCGAGCAGGGATAAAGTCGAGTACCGAATAAGAAGTAGAAAGACCAAGATAAGAGATCAAATAGTTAAATCGAGCACAATTGTAAGAAAGAAATTGTAATCCGAACAATGGCAATTGCCGAATAATAATAAAGATCAAGAAGTGTTCATCGTTTATTATATATTCATTATTATGTTATTGTTGAAAAACCTAACGACCAAGACCAAAGTTATGGTTTTATCAAATGGTGCCGTCTGTGGGAATCATCTAGTTCCCAACTAGTTTAGAATTCGAATACCAATACTCTACCAGACGAGCGACAATGGTGACCAATGTAGAAGAAACCCATCCCGAGATAGTAGAAACCAATAACCAAAACGCGCAAATTAGCCAACAAGACCTCGACGATCTACTCGACATCCGCGATTGATATGATGCTATCCAGTCCGGAAACCAACCAACAACCTCCAATGTCAACCAAGAACAACCACAACAGCTTGAAGGGATTGTTGACGAACATCCTTCGTCCTCGGACGACGAACAAGTCTTGCCCGTATTAAGGCGTGCACGAAGACGCTTACCCGGATCCCAAGCAGGGCCGAGCTCAAGAGTCCCTTTGCCAACAGCCTCGGTCAACTCCGGTGCTCGTTTACAAACGAACGAAGCTCACCGGTTTGGCATGCCCGGGGATCATGTACTCGAACAGTTGTCCCGACTACCAACTCATCCACCGAGGATGATTACACCACCCACGGTGGAAATACAACACGTTCCGTTGGCCGATGAAAGGAACTACGACCAGCTACAAGCTCAGCTGGCGGCATGCATGACGGCCATGACAGCGGCCGACATCGTATTACCAATTATCCAACCCGCCAATAAAGACAAAGACCCACGCCGTGAAGCGGAAGATTCCGCCTACAGGGCCGCCCTCGAAGCGGCAGGTAGGCGACCCGATACAAGAGTGCCCCACCAAGGGGGCAATGTCCCGATAACGATCCCTCCAACGTTCGTCCACCCAAACACTCATACGGAACGAGTCCACACAAACACGAAGGATGTTAGATATCCCGAACACAGGATCGGGGAAGGATATGGCCCACCACCACATCAGGGGGGATACCCTCCCCCCTACCAAGTCACGGATGACGTGTTCCAATAGGCTTGGAACGTATGCCAAGAAACCACATGTACCGAACAGATCATGCGGTACCGCAATCCTATGGGGTTCGTCATCCCTGAGTTCAGGATCTACGATGGAAGGAGTTGACCTATCGACCATCTGAGGCACTACAAGACGAAGATGGAACTGTGGAGTGATGACCATGCACTGATGTGCAAGTTTTTCAAAAATAGCTTGGGCCAAGAGGCTTCGTCATGGTATCACAACTTACCACGGGGTTCCATTAGAGACTGGGCAGAGCTGCTAAGAGCATACTCCACCCGATACGCTGCTCATCGGAAGAAGAAGGTCAGCATCGAAACCCTTCTGAAAATGACGATGACGCCCAATGAAAGGCTCAATGACTACTGCATACGTTTCATCGACGTAGCAAACCAGATTCCACAGTACTCCCATAACATAGCCATCCAGAACTTTATCAACTCCATCCCTAATGGCTATTCGGCGAGAAGGAAGTTCATAGGCAAAAACTTTCCGACCACTGACTCCCTGCTAGCCTATTGTACCCACCTCACCGATAAAAACAACGAACTGCGTTTCCTCAACCGAACTCTACCAAGAAGAGAGTCAGTCCGAGAGGCACAGGTGGGTCGCAAAAGAGTTAGGAATAACCAGGGAGAAACATTCCAACCGACCAGAAAGGGCAAAGGTCCCGAGGTTCATAGCAGGGTAGAGCGACCACGAACACCCGAGCCCAAGCCACTCCAGATCGCATACCCAACACCGATCAATGAACATAAATCTCTCCAGCTCACCTACCCAATGCCCCCCAAACCGTTTCAACAAGGTCGGCTCCAAGAGAGGGAACACCGAAACACCTTCGAACCGGTCGAGCTGCGATACACTTTCAACCTATCTGCTGAAGATATCCTCAAGGATATATGCAGGGAAAGTTGGTATTCCCGACCACAACCGATCACCTCTCCCCCCAATCAGAGAGATTCCAAGCTCTTCTGCACATATCATGAGGATCACGCCCATCTCACCGAGCATTGCCGTAACCTGCGATGGAAAATGAACCTGTGGGGCGATGCGGGATACTTAACCAAGTTCATCAAAGGCGCTGGGAATAAAGGCAAACAACTGGCCATCGAAGGAGCCGACAACCGGCAGGGCAAAACAATCAAAGTCGTTCATATGTCACGACCCAGGTGGGGAACGGTCACGACAACGGCAACTGGCTCACTTTGGCCAAGTAGCCAAGGCATCAAAGGCATCGACCTCTAAACGACAATGCACACCACGACGACATCCGCCCATTTCTTTCTCGGATCTTGATGAAGAAGGGGTGGTTTACCCCCACGGGGACGCAATTAACCTCCGTGTTCAAATCGGCCTTGACACGGTCAGCAGGGTGCTTATCGACCAAGGAGCCTCTTGTGATATCATGTACAGAGAGCTCTTCGACAAGATGGAACTCAAGATGCAAGATCTACAGCCTACCGATGTCACATTGATCGGATTCATCTCCGAAACGACTAAACCGTTGGGTAAGATCGTCCTCAATGTTACGACCGGATCCGTGTCAGTTCCCGTGGAGTTCTTAGTGGTCAACGACCACTCCGGCCACAACGCGATCTTGGGCCGACCTTGGCTGCATGCCATGAAGGCCATACCCTCGACCTACCACCAAAAAGTCAAATACCCAAATGATAGGGGAGAGATCGAGACAGCCAGAGGATGTCAAGAAGATTCAAGACGCTGGGAGGACATTACTGCAGCTCTTCAAAAACAGATGAGCGTTGTCGAACAACCCACCAGGACAAAGAAGTTGATTAACCAAATAGCCAAAACCGAGAGGGTTGTTGAAGAACAAGTAGGAGAAACACTTAGGAAGGTGTATATCCCGAATATGGACGAGGAGCAGTACTTCCTCCTCGGCGATAACCTTCCGAAACAAGAATCCGAAGAGTTAGAAGCATTCCTCTTCAGCAACATTGATAAATTCGCCTGGAGTCCTAAAGACATGCCAGGCCTAGACCCTAAAACGGCATGCCACCACCTAAGTGTAAACGCCGAATACAAGCCGATTGCTCAGAGGGGCAGAAAAGTGTCTGTACAGCACAGAGCAGCTATAGTCGCTAAAGTACAAAAGCTATTAGAGGCTGGAGCCATAAGAGAGGTTTTCTATCCCAAATGGTTATCCAATCCGGTCGTCGTCCCTAAGAAGAACGGAAAGGAGAGAGTCGGTATAGATTTCACCAACCTCAACAAAGCCTGTCCAAGGGACCACTTTCCCCTTCCAAGGATAGATCAACTGGTGGACGCAACTGCGGGAGCAGAAAGGATGACCTTTCTTGACGCATATTCAGGATACCACCAAATTCCCCTCGCCCACGAAGATCAAGAAAAGACGTCGTTTATATCGCCTTTGGGAAATTATTGCTATACGGTAATGCCTTTCGGCCTACGCAATGCGGGAGCAACATACCAAAGGATGATAACAAGGGTATGTCAAAATCATATAGGGAAGACAATGGAGGTATACATAGACGACATGGTCGTCAAGAGAGAAAAGGCCACATCCCACCTCCAAGACATTAGAGACGTCTTCCGAACGTTAGGCAAGCACAAACTGAAGCTCAACGTGAGCAAGTGTGCATTCGGCATCAGCAAAGGGAAATTTCTGGGGCACATGGTCAGCCGACGAGGAATAGAGGCTAATCCCGATCAGATGACAGCTCTTCGGAACCTAGCAGCTCCCAAGAATAAGAAGTAGGTACAAGAGCTCATGGGAATGATGGCCGCATTGAGCAGGTTCATCAGTCGATCCGCAGACAAGGGACGGCCATTTTTTGAATCACTCAAGAAAGATAGGAAATTCGTATGGGACCGGAATGTGAAGCTTCATTCAACAATCTCAAAGAGTACTTATGGACGCTGCCCCTGCTAGTCAGGCCGAACAAAGGAGATATTCTGGCATGCTACCTAGCAGTTTCCACTATAGCTGTGAGTGCAGTTATCCTAAGAGAAGAAGGTCGCGAACAATTTCCGATCTACTACGTCAGCAAAACTCTGGTCGAAGCCGAAACACGTTACCTACCCTTGGAAAAGCTGTGTCTGGCATTGGTCGTCGCAACCAGAAAGTTGCCACACTATTTCATAGCTCATCAGGTCCAGGTATACACGAAATTCCATATCAAAGAATCACTTCGATGGACGGACATTAGCGGCCGAGTTGCCGCCTGGGGGGTCAAACTATCCCAATTTCATATCAAATTCGTACCCCGACATGCCATAAAGGGGCAAGTCTTGGCCGATTTCGTCGCGGAATTCACCGAAGGGTATGACGAACCTTTGGCTCTCTCCCCACAATCACACTGGCAGATACATGTCGATGGATCAGCCACCAAGGATGGATCAGGAGCAGGGATCGTCCTCAAATCTAGAGAGGGAGCAATCATAGAGAAAAGCATAAAACTGGAATTCCGAGCTACCAACAATGAGGCGGAATACGAAGCCATGATAAATGGCATGATCATCGCCCGCTCCCTCGGATGCTCCCACTTAATCGCAAGTTCGGATTCCATGCTGATCGTAAATCAAGCCATCGGCGAGTACCAAGCCAAAGATGATAGAATGATCCTCTACCAAGAGAAAGTTCAGAGCTTGATGGCCACCTTCGAACAGTGAGAGTTAAGAAGAATCAATCGTACCGAAAACGCACACGCCGATGCCTTAGCCACCCTCGCCTCGATATTAACATTGACCGACACTCGTTCGATCACAGTGGAATTACTGCCGACCCCGAGCATAACCAAAAGAATAGACCCAGTAACGTCAGTATAATACGAGCTAGGTTGGATGGACGACATGATTCACTATCTGCGAAACGGAACCCTCCCGGCAGATAAAATAAAAGCATTGAAAATTACGAGAAAGGCTCCTCGTTTCTGGCTGTCCGACGACGACAAACTGTACAAATCCAGTTACCGAGGACCCCATCTTCTGTGTGTCCGGCCCGAAATGCAGCTACCGGTCTTGGAGGAAATCCACGTAGGATCCTGCGGAGCACACATCAAAGGGCGGTCCCTTGCCAACAAGGCAATCACCCAAGGATATTGATGGCCCTATATCAAGCGAGACGCCGATGTATACGTCCAACGTTGCGACAAGTGCCAACGATTCGCCAAGATACCTTGGCTCCCATCATCTATGATGATCCCGGTATCGGCACCATGGCCATTCGCCCAATGGGCAATCGATATAGTCGGGAAGCTTCCCAAAGCACCCGGCAGTGTCGAGTATCTGATCGTGGCGACGGACTACTTCACCAAATGGGTTGAGGCTAAACCTCTCCGAGAAATTAAAGCCAGTAATGTCAAACAGTTCATCTGGGAGCACATCATCACTAGGTTCGGTATACCATACGCCATCGTCGCAGACAACGGCACCCAGTTCAAGGAAGCCAAGCTTCAGCTTTGGTACGAAGAACTTGGTATTCGAAAGTTCTATTCGACACCAACATACCCACAGGGTAACGGCCAAGCAGAGGTATCAAACCGAATCGTACTAGACGGCATCAAGACAACCCTTGAACAAGCAAAGGGGAGATGGCCCGAGTGGCTACTTAATGTCTTATGGTCGTGCCGAACTACACCAAAGACGGGCACCAAAGAAACCCCGTTCAGTTTAGCTTACGGCGTCGAGGCCGTCATACCGACAGAAATCGGGCTACCCACACTACGAACAACTTTAGTCGAGCAAGGAAACAATGAACAAAGAATGAGAGAGGAACTCGACATGCTAGACCAGAAACGAGAGATAGCAGCTCTTACACTAGCGAAGTATCAACAAGGCGTCAAGAAAACATATGACAAGAGGGTGAAAGGGACCAAGGAGTTCATGGTCGGAGAACTGGTGCTACGGCGAGTAACGGTCTATACCCGAAATGAGATGCATGGCAAGCTGAGCCCCACCTAGGAAGGACCCTACGAGATCGTCAAAAGAACAATCCCAGTCTCCTACAAGATCAAAAGTGTCCTGTTCGACAAAAGCCGAGGAGAAAAGAATTCTTGGAACGTAGCTAACCTAAAGAAGTACTACGTATAGGCTGTCTTACAAATACAGGTGCTACCTTACCCCTCCTGCTTAATGACATTGTCTTGTCTGTTAAATAAATAAAATATCTTATATGTTGTCTAACGAGTGCAGCTGAAATTTCCAAACGGCCAAAGTGCCTAGGAATACTGTGAAATTCCCAACATGGCAAAAGTGCCTAGGAATACGGTGAAATTCCCAACATGGCATGTCTAAAAGAGTGCCTAGGAATACTATGAAATTCCCGACATGGCGTGTCTAAAAGAGTGCCTAGGAATACTCAAGTATATCCAGGTACCAAGTGCTATTAGAAGAATAATTCAGGCCCACATTATGGAGGCGATAAATTACCAAATGGCAAAAACAATGAAAGGGAATCAATCTAAACAATGAAATAGCAGCAACGAGAATGTCCAATACACGTATAACGAAATGAAGCAGATGATAATGGCCCACATTATGGAGGTAACAAAATATCGAACGAAGAAATCAGCAAGGAAAGAATAAAGAAAGACAATGAAATATCTATACGACAATGAGCAGAGCCGAACACAAGAATAAAGAAATAAAACAAATAGTCCTCGCCCGCTTTACGGAGGCAACAAGGTACAACCACCAATAAAGAAATCTATTTATGAGCTACTACATGACGAGCACGATGGCAAGTGACCGAGCTCCACCTCCTCGTCATCCGTAGCCGTATCCCCATCGGTCTCCTCGCCATCAAAACACTCATCAGAAATGAGGGCATCAAAATCGGGACAGACGGAAGTACTTCACCAACATATTGGCTTTGGTTACTAACGATTTTAGTTTACCGAAGTATTTTTCCTTTACACGCCAATACCGATCTAAACGACGTTCCTGAACCTTAACAACATACTCGGCATGACGAACATATTCCCGGAAAGAGGACGCCTGGGTTTTCAACTTGGCCCTAAGTCGGGCACACTGATCGAGCAATTCGACGTTCTTGCCCATTAAAACGATGTAAGGCCAGTTGGCATGCACTTCACTAGCCGCACCAGATGAGACCTTGTCCCGGGCAGCCCCAGTAGGTCCTAGCCCCGGACTAACTAGGCATGGAGAACCAGCCTAGTGCGACGTAGTAGCATGTGCCTATAAAAAAAACGGGGAAGAAGGGAAGAGATGAATATTCAGCCGCAAATCAAGAAGAAACAGGGATATCTTATAAAAAAAAAACAGCTACAAATGAAATGACAAAACCATCTACTCAATCATTAATCCGATAAACCATCGATGGACGATGAGGTCTCTACTACGTCAGCGAAATGAATATCTCACAGTGAAACAATTTGCATCCCCAAACGCTCCCGAACGACCGCATCAACTCGGTTCAAGGCAGCCGTGGTCTCAGTTACCCCCGCCATCGCATCAACTATGCGTTCTGCCCGGGCAACACGACACATCCCTTTTACATGCTCGAGCACCTCTAAAGCGCGAACTCGGGCCCAATACGCTTTGGCAAAGGATAGCAACAAGTCCGCGTCTTCGAAAACGGCCCCAAGAACCAAGTTCAAGCTCGTTACACGGCCCCGGGGTTCATCACGAGAGCGCCGAAGTGCACCAAGAAGCTCTTTTGCTTTACCTTTGTTCGCCATGTAATATGCGGTCTTCTTGCTAAATTTCTCTCCCAAGTCGCGTAACCGAATCGACAAGTTTGAAATATGTACATTCAGACCCTCGATTTCATGACAAGCATAAGTCAATTCAGCGGTAAGGGACGCCTTAGATCTTTCAAGATCATCTATAACGTCACCTACACTACGATTAGGAGAGGTCCAGACCACCATGGCAAGGGGGTTATACGGTACCTGACAATATTTTGTTTTCACATCATTCAAAAGATAACCCTCAAACAAGGAAATTGACAAGGAAAGACAAACAGAAAGAAAACGTCGCACCTATATTATCACTTCCCAAAAGAATATCTTTCTAGTTACAAAAAAAAAAAGACCCACAATTCGGGTACCAAAAGACTACGCTAAGATACAGAGAAAATACTACAAGTAAATGGTCAAGGCTCCACCTGAGGGGATACGGGTGGGAGAGTCACGGTAGCAGCAGACAGAGGAGTCGTTGGAACCGATCCGGCATGAGGACGGAGCGCCGTTGAAGTAGTTTGTCCCGGTAGCCGTGGGAGCTCCTCGTCTCGGAGGTTGGCCCAATCCTGAGGCTTCGGAGGTGCACCGTGCGGACAGGGATAAACCAACTCCAACCACGCCCGGTCCGATAACGGGACCTTTGCAAAGTTTAGAGCCCGAACATGAGCGCAAAAGACGGAGAAGTTAGCCATCATTGCTAATTTTGTCCTTTCCTCCGCTTGCGCCACTTTCAGGGCAGCAACCTCGGATGTTCCGGCCTCTACATCCTCTGCCATAAGCAAATTATCCGCCTCCAAAAGGTCGTATTTCTCGACCCACTCCTCTTTTTCAGCCCCCAATTTCTCCATTTCCTCTGTCATGCGCAAGTTATCTCCCACCAATTTCTCATAATCAACAGCCAACTTAGCCATCTGGGCTTTCTCCTCGGCCGTTGTTTTGCTTTCGGCCATCAGCTTCTCTTTCTCCGCCTCCAGCTCGGAGACCAACTTTACTTGCTGAGCTTTATCCTCGGCCATGGCTTTATTTTCGGCCATCAGCTTCTCTTTCTCAGCCTCTAGTGCTAACAACTGATCCCTCAACACCACGGTACCCACGACAACCTGTACTTAAAAACATTAGACTCCAGCTAAAATAGGAGCATCACGACCTATATAACAAAATAGAAGGACAACGTACCCGAAGCGCATCAGCGTTGGCCTGCTCTATAACCGACATTGCAGGCCGAACAACTATTATTTCAGCATCCTTGAAAACGAGGGGCTTAAGAGCAGTATACCCCATCTTCAAGGCTCGGGGTTGCTCCAACAGCTCACTCCCACACCGGTCAATATAGCGGGTTATCGCAACCCCATCCACCACCACCTTTTCCGATCCCTCTGGAACCACTTTATCGCTTCCCGTCACCACCACCTCGGTCGTATCCATGCCGGCTTGCACCTCCACTTCCTCAGTCCCCTCCTTCTCCGGAGGATTAGTCTCAGGGGCCCTGTGCTCGCTGACATCCTCAATACGGACGGGCGAGGCAACAGGCGGGTCCATCACGTCCTCGGAACGGACAGGCGAGACAACAGGCAGGGTCATCGTCTCCTTCCTCATATTCACCAGCAGGTTGATATGTCTGAACAGGTTATCGATCGACCCCTGAAACACAATAATACCCATCGACCGAGCAAGAGCGAGGGTAACCAATAAAGAAGTCAGTAGCTGAAACAAGATAGCTAATAAAGCAAAGCACCAGCAAACAAAAGAAGCAAAAGACAAGAGAATCAATATACATATACACATACATCGACATTCGTAGAAGCATCCTCGGTGGTATCACCTTGGGAAGAAACAACTGACCCCATACCCGTGCCAACGTTAGCCACCTCCTCCGTTACCGACGTCTCTGCCCCTTTAACCCTCTTTGGGGTCCCAGCAACGGATTCTGACGCTCGGCGTTTAGAACGAACAGCCTTCTTTCCTCCCCGACCAGCGCTTCGTGCCTTCACAACTTTGAGGAAGTCCTCCTCAGTCTCAATTGGGATCTCGGGCACCGGATTACCCTTGGTCACCGGACCCGCAGAATAACCTAATAGTATGGGAGCAGTGCGGCTAGCCGGATCCTTCGCCGGTCCATGCCCCCACCAGTTCCAAAGAGCCACGAGCGCTTCCACATTGGGAGCACCGAGGTCAGGAATAGTGGGAGCCTTGGTAGCAGGTCCAGGAATCTGGTGTCCCGCACAACCCCATTCACCGGAAGCAATCACGATACCAAGATTGTGCTCCTTATTGGTATCCGGCAAACCGGTGACAAGCCGACAGAAGGCGCGCAAAGTCTTCAAATACGAGCTACGGCGCTCGAAACTCAAACTGTAGACCCCGAAGACATCTTTTAGTTCAATGGCTATCCCTGATGCCTCCGACAACCTTTGAATACCGATCAAGGTCCGGTAACCATTCAGAGCCAGTTGGGCCGGAGCTATCTGGACGGCCTCAAAGAACGAAGCCACCCACTCCGTAAACGGAAGTCTAAGATCCCAGTGAAGAAGGCCGAGGAACGCACGGCTACCTCGCCGGCAGGGACAAATCCCAACACCTCCTCCTCAGAGACAGGCAGCCGAATGTGTATGTTGTCCGGTATTCCGGCGAGCCTCTTAAAGTCCTTTTCCACAAAAGTGCCAACTTGGGCCAGACATTGGGTCAGAATTTCCTATCCAAACATCATCACGAATCCATCAATAAAATGACCAAAAACACATGACACGACAACCCCCCCCCCCCCCAATTGATAGAAACCCTAAAAGTTTTCCACCAAACCAACAAATATCCTAAACAGGAAGAAAAACCACTACTCAACAACCTAGATAGACATATAGAGACCACCAGAACCATATATGACTACAACCACAAATCAAATACGTATCCTAATCACAGAGCTATCTAGACCAACAACCCACAAAATACGAAGATACTTACACTCATGTTCACGAGCAAGCGAGCGAGAACAACAGCAAATCTATCTGCAATCAGGCGAAACCCTAGATCGAGGGGCCAGAAAATTTTTGGCGGGAAAAATAAATCCTTGAGAGAGAAAATGAGAGATTTTTTTTCAGCAAATTATGAGATAAAAACACAGGGGTTTACTTAGCACAGTTAAAAGGAGTTGAGCCACAGAAAGAATAAAATAATAACTGTCCTTTCGTGTGACAGAGGTTTACTTTTTTCCAACCATAGAAAAGTCCACAACCGCCTCTATTTTCGCCAAATAAACGCTCCAGATCTTGCCACGTCAGATAGTATATCCCACTAACCAAAGCAGTTCACATCATTACACCGAAATAAACAGCCAGTGGACCCTACCATGAAAAGCTTCCAACATACGCTTCCACTCATACCAAACCGAGTATGTCCCCCGATTAAGTTTCTCGACGCCCATCCATTTCTTACCCGAACAAGGTGGACGGAGACCGTTCCTAGCTCGACGACATTTAAGCGTTCAGTCTAACAACGTTCTCCGGGGGGATAACACCACCTATTCGGTGTCCAGTATGGACATCAACATAAAAGCAAAGCAAATAAAAATAATAAAATAGAGGCAAAGCAGAAATTTTATTCATCCACAAAGGGGGAAACACAAACAAATACAACCGAAAAGAAAATTTTACAAGAAAATACACCCATCCTACTTCTTCGAACTATCCCCCATGTCGGCATCCTTCTTCCCCAAGAGCTCCTCCAGACGCTCTTTTTCCCTAATCAAATGAGAAATGCCAATCTCCACCTGTTTAAGAGCATGAGATTGAGACTTGCACTTCTGCTCGGCTTCAAAACGAGCAGTGCTCTCCTCCTGCCAATACTGTTTGAATCGCCTCATTTCGGTATGAGCACACTTGAGATCATGCTTCAGCCACGACATCTCAATTTCTTTTAACTGAAGAGGAGTTAAATCCTCTTCCCCGAAACCAGGGGGACGGGGTAACAAGAAGGTAGGCTCCCCTTCCAGAAGGGCTTTCTTTTTGGAGGCAGATCTAGTGATGGGAGCCATCTCAAACGAAAGAAAGTTAGAAGAAACAAGAGAGAGAAAGGAAGAGTTGGTAACGAAATACAGACAATAGGGAGCATTTATAAAGAATCAAAAGGCACAAAGTAAGAGGCGTTGCAACGGTTCATAAGACAAAGGCACGAGGTACGAAAAGATACATCTAATTCAAATACAAAAGAAAATACAAGTTCCAAAATGGGAAATACATCAGAAAACCAGCCCAATCTAACTAAGGATCAATGGGTGGAAAAACCGAACTGCCAGACCGAGAGAAAGCAAAACGAGCAGAGCAGTTCAACCGAGCTTGGTAGGAATCATTCATGGCAACCAAGTTTTCATTCTCCGTGGAGAGTTCGGATTTCTCCCTAGTTAGAACCATGACGCGCTCCTCGAGCCGAGCGTTCCTAACCATCATGCTAGCTAGGCCTCGAGGAGAGTTATCAAACTCATCTTGAGCATGGTCCCAAATCTCCTCGGCATCATACCAGGAGTTGGCCAGATGATTTCTCTGCAACAAAAAATGATCGAGATGACGACTCAATGCCGAAATCTCGGTCCACTTCATTGTCTCTTCGGGATAAGAACCGAACAAACTCAAAGCCAAAATGCCATACTCTTTCTCAACCCTTGCTATTCGATGACGGACCCGAGATACCTCAGTATCCAAGCCCTTCATCTGAGCATGATATCTCACCACAGGTTCAAACATTTTGGGGAAATTGTTATAATACAGGAGAAAATAGGGGATGAGGGAAAAGCAAACAACAAGAATTGATGAAAGGTGATAACTACTAAAGAAAATAGGAGGAGTACTTATAGAGCAAAGATAGTATGATATTATCTGACAAATGCTTGGGAACATGCATATTATCTGACAAGTGCTTGGGAGCAGGCACCTATGTTCGACAGTGCTGGGGACATCTACAGTCATTTAATATCACAATACGACAGGAAATAAAGACAAGATATTTAAAGATCCAGATTCCAGAAGAAACGACAGACCACAAGTGCAGCATAAAAAGAAGTGCAATATAAAGGGGCAAAGATAATTCTCATTAATAAAGATGGGATACATCACTGTTCATTACATCGAAAGACAATCTATTACATTGATGTCTATTACATCCGAGGATAACATCAAAAGATAATCTATTACATGGAGATCTATTACATCAGGGGACAACGTAGCCAAAGAAGATCAGCTATATCAGCAAATCAAGCGAAGAGGAGGAACATAAAGAAGAAGTGAAAAGAAAGAAGAGGAAAATGAAAAATGACCAAAACCCTAAGGATCACAGGGTTGATTGTCACCTAGAAGGTGGTGAGACCGAGGATAAAAAAAAAAAAGTAAAAGGAACAAAACATAAATGAAATAGAAAAAGAAAAAAAAAAGTAGAGAGAGCTAGAGATGGTGAAAAGAAAATGGAGTAAGAAGAAAAGAAAAAAGAAACATAAGAAGAATATAACACAAAACCCTTAGGATCACAGGGTTGATTGTTACATCGTAGTGGTGGGAAAAGAAGATGAAGAAAAAGAAAGGGGAAGCGCAGAAGGAAAAGAAAAAGAGATGAGAAAAGATGAAGAAAATTAAAGAAAATCAAAAGAAAAAGAAAAAGGAAAAGATAGTAAGAGGAAAATGGAGGCTAGAAAGAAGAGGACTGCAAGAAAACGAAGAAGAGAGACTGAAAGAGTATAGAAAGAAAAGAGTGATGGGATAGAAGATGAAGAAATAGGAAGAGGAGGCGCAGCAGAAGAAAAAAATAAAAAAGAAGGGGGAAGGTTAGGGAGAGGTCGATCGGTATCGATGAGAGGGCCCGGCAGAGACATTCCTGTCTCGAAGTGTCGGGTTCCCCCTTAACACCTCATTCTCTTCGACTAGAGCCTGACGAGCACGTCGGCAATAATCCAGCTCGGACCTTAGCCAAGTTAATTCCCGAACCATCTCGGTATGGTGATAGCGCATCACCTTTAACTCATCCTCAGCATCCTTCAACAGCTTTAGTGCATGGCCATAGGAGGCTTCAAAAGCCTCCACTTGCAAAACCAATGCAGATTTGGTGAAAGAATCAGCCATTTTAACGGCGTTATGAGATAAAATTCTGTATATGATGAAGAGAGATAAGGGTGAGATTGTGAAGAAATCCATATCTTGAAAAGGTATTTATAGAAAAATTAAGGAAGGTTTAGTGTGGGGAATTGCAACCGATTCGTCAAAAGACTTGGAAAACATGGGTAATTAAAAAGAGGCGCCTGTTGAGAATAAATTAAAAATGGGGAGTTGCAACCATTCGTTATTAAAAGATGCGTCTGTTAAGAAGAAACGCTTGGATTCACGCCCGTATTTAAAGAGGGTAAATCCCAAAAAGGTCTTACACGTGTCTCTCTAGGAAAGTGCAACAGTGCTAAGAGATAAAGGATAAGATTTGTGCACAGGGCTCGAGAAATCCCCTCAGTCCCTAGATACAAAGATTCAGAAGGTTCAATGGATAAGGTCAAACGCAAGGCACAAGAAAAAGTATTAATGAGGCCACAAGCATGCGCAGTCAAAATGAATTGCATTGGGAAAGTAATTCAGATATAAACAAGAAAAAGAAAAATTTCCATTAATCAAGGGGAACTTTATTACAATATGCTTCTCGGCAAAAGGACACCACTACATCACAAAAAGCAAAAAAAAAAGAACAATTTTTCAGAAGGGCCTGCTTCGTCATTCGGCTTCCTCTTAGACCGAGCATACACTTCCTTAAGGACCATTTTGTAGGCCCTCTTTGAAGCGATATGCCTACCTCTGGAAGCCTCAAGCTCTTTGATCCGAGCACGAGCCCAAATATTATCGATCAGAGACCTTTGATATTCACTCTCCATGACCTCCAAGCGCTCATCCATCTCAGCAGCTCGGCGAGCCTCCATGGTTAAAAAGGCAACCCTCCTTTCAAGGATACGAGCCTTTCTAACCTCCTCCTCGAGATGGGCAACATATTTAGGAAGGTTGTCACCACTATTTTCACGAGGAGAAGTCATTTGTTCGTTAATAAAGAATGAGTTGCACAAAGAATATAGGGACAGTCCTCTTTTATAGGAAGAAACAAGGGGTAGATCAAAGGTCATCTCGAAGAAAGACAACCTCTCGAACTTTCCAAGAGCATTTATGGCTAACCACATCAGTTCAAATCCAACTAAGTCATCCAATAAGGTATCAAGGAAATAAACAGACAAGAGTAAAAACAAAAGATGTTTTATTAATATTTTTCCATAATCCGATTACAACTTGGTGATGACACCCAATACAAAGAAATCACAAAAGACTAATTATTCCGAGGAAGAGCCTCCTTCAACGTCATCCGAACTCGGTTTAGACAGAGCGTGCAGCTCCTTAAAAGCAAGCTTATAGGCCCTCTTTGCTGCCTTTTCCTTAGCCAGGGAAGCCTCGAGCCTCTTTATACGTTCAAAGGCCCAATCCAGGTCGGCCATCGTCAAGTAATGAGCCGCATCCATATTAGACAACCTTTTGGTCACGTCTGCCAGCTTCTTTTTCAAGACCCGAGTTTTCTTGACTTCATTCTCTAAATAAGCAACGTAATCTGAAGAGTTGTCTCCTGTCGAACCATTGGAAGAAGCCATTGTGTCACAGTAGAAGTAATAATAAATGGGACTTCCTCGAAAAAAGATACCAAGATAATTGTGGGGAGATCAAGGGTTTTCCTCGAAAAAAGATACCAAGATAGGACTTCTTAATGACCTCAAATGGGCCCCAGGGAACAGTCATGAATCTATCGCATTTCTCGATGTGACCTTGGGAACAGCAAGACCGAAGTAATATCCTCGACATACCGATCATGACTCCCTCGACGTAGAGACCACACCGAGAAAGTCAGGGAGCACTTGATAGAACATAAAAATTAGACCCGAATATTCTATTCGGGTAGTAATCGACCCACACTTCATAAATGGGTATCCAATGCTTGATGGGTCATCACATGCCTTTCCTAGAGAATAAAGGTGGATACTATTAAAAAGCCCAAACCCACTTATCTAGGGACCCATGTCTGAAACATCCCTAGAGATGAAGACATTTGTCAACATCCTAAAAGGCATAGTTGCCTATAAATAGCCAACTACCCCTCCTAGAAAAGGACCAAAAAATCTATCCAAAAAATATATAGAGAAGTAGAGAAAAGAGAGAAACTAGCCAAAGCTTATCATATCCAGAAATAAACCGAGCAGGGATAAAGTCGAGTACCGAATAAGAAGTAGAAAGACCAAGATAAGAGATCAAATAGTTAAATCGAGCACAATTGTAAGAAGGAAATTGTAGTCCGAACAATGGCAATTGCCGAATAATAATAAAGATCAAGAAGTGTTCATCGTTTATTATATATTCATTATTATGTTATTGTTGAAAAACCTAACGACCAAGACCAAAGTTATGGTTTTATCAAACCTAAGGGTGGGAGAGAGAGAAAAGAGATCCAAAGGTTACAAGAATAAAATAGAAAGAGAAAACTATATTTGGGTTATGTTTGACGGAAAAGGGAAAGATTATTAATAAACAACGGTTCATAACAGTTTGTTTTTTAATTTTCGAATAGTTGGTATTCTAGGGGAATTTGCAGAAAATAAAACTACAAGGTCTCATAAAGGGTAGTGTGCTTAAATAACATGCATTAATATAAAATAACTAATTATAGTTAATGAAAAATGAAAGCAAAACGAATCATAAAACATAGAGTTATATCTTTTTTACAAGATGACATCGGTGTTATTTACAAAATATTGATAGTTTATGGGGTTAATTTCAAAGAATTGATAGTTTGGGGGGGGGGGGAGATTATTTACAATATTTGTATTTTACCCAAAACATTAATATTACGAAAGGAACAAAAAAGAACCCATACAACTAATTAAAAACAATAAAACACACCTTCAAATCGCAGCAAACAATTCTCTCTCTCTCTCTCTCTCTCTCTAAAACCACACACGGTAATACATACATACATACATACACTCTTTCTCTCTCTTCATTTATATATATACATATATGTATTTATTGAAACTCTGTAACATACTTATAAGCTATATATATATATCTTCACTCTAATTGCTAGATCTAGTTTTATTTATTTATTTAGTGTTTGGTTTCTACTCTAATTAAATACTGATTGCTTGTTTCATAGGTGTGTTTACAGTTAAGTAGATTCATTATTTTGTTACTGGTTTTTTCACTATATGATTCATTTTGTTTTCTTCACATTCTCAATTATTCACTCTCCATTTCTATTTCTATTTCTATTTTTATATTATGGGAAAAAATGTTGTTTAAACTTTAATACCATGTACTATTGGTTTTTATCAATTTAGTACCCAACCTCAAAGTTTTACCAATTTTGGCCCCAACCTATCAATTTTTGAATAATTAGAGGACAGGTTTTACCATACACATAGTGAGTGCAATTGCGTAACTACCCATCAAAATTAGATATCCAAATGTGAGATATAGTGAGTGTAATTTCCTCGATTTGTTCTGTCGGACCCTTATTTGGATCAAAATTAATAGGTTGGGGAACTATTTGGTAAAACATAAAGGTTGGGTACTAAATTGGTAAAAGCCAATAATAGTACATGGTACTAAATAACTTTTTCCCTATTATATTATTGTACATGTTCATTTTATACTCCTCTTCTATAAAGAAATGAATCTACATCTCATCTATAAACACAATAAATCTAGTTAGTGTAAACTGTAAGTATTAATTAGCTTGTCTTTCTTTCCCATTGCTTCCTTACTTGTACCTTCATTATTACTACTATTTCTTTTAAAAATAAAAAATAAAGCAGCTACTTGGATACTAAATTAATTTGCATTAGTAGATTTTGTATTTTGGGGGTATTCTGACAGTTTCTTCTTATAATGAAGTGTGATTTTTTTTTAAATCTTAAGACATTTAGGATCCATTTGCTAACTGTTTTTTTAGCTCGTTTTTGGATGTTTGATTTTAAAAATCTATAGGTGTTTGGACAGTTATATTATTTAGCTTTCAGAAAGCAGATTTTAGCCTAAAAAAACTTTTTAAAAAATTAAATAAATAAAAAACTGGTTTTTGGTTAGATTTTTAAGATCCGATTTTTGACCAAATAATCTGTTGCCAAACAGAGCCTTAGTCAACTAAATATGGATTTAGGGTGTGTTGTTTCGAAAGCGGAAAATGTTTAAACACTAAATATGGAAAGTCAGGTAGTTTAATTGATGAAACAAGATGGTATGGCACAGCTTGAAACTAATGTGGAGCTTTTTACTACTCCTTCCATTCATCTTTTAACGTATCCTTTTGGGCGATTTAGCTAGGATTTTTTAGCAAGACAATGTTGCACGAAATTTCATAGTATACAAGGATGGAGGGAGTACATTAATTTTTTGTTTTCTAGTTTTTAATTGAGCAATATGGCAATAGAGTTTCCTATATATTGTTCAGGACCTCAATAAGGCAATTTTTTTTCTATTTGACCTTCCTCCTCGAGATGCAATTATGCTGACTCGTTTTATTTTATTTATCTAACATTTTACCACACGATTTAATTGCTATGAAGGGCGATTTTGGGAATACCCTAATTTGGAATCTTTTTGTATAAGGCGGGAGAGTTGGTGTAATTTTATATGACCAAAGAAAAAAAAAGAGAATAGAGAAAAGAATGAATATTCTCATGGGTATCCTTAATATTGCATTGTTGTATATGAGTACTAAATATATACTTATATTTATTCAATTTTCATTTCTATTATTTTTAAATATGTAAGTATCCGGTGTGTAAGAAGTACCGATTGCATTTTTGAAGTTCACGTGCTTCATAGTTGAGTTGAGGGTATGAGTTTGTTTTGAAAGAGGAGAAGGGTATGGGATAGTTTCTTGTTAGTTTTTAGCAAAGTTTTTAAAGTGGAGGGAAGTAAAATGTTAGTTAGTGCTAGAATTTACAATGGGACATCATAGAACAGGGGCTTGATTTCGTGAGAAGTGACAACACTTCTAAGCCACAGGGGGTGACGATTTATTTACTCACTCTAGGTTACAATAAGTTGAAAATGGTATTATTGAGTTAAATTGTACATAGGTATAGACAAAGGTTGAGTCATATATAAGCTGAAAAAACACAATCAAGTTGTAAAAAAGAGAAACTTATTTTTTGAGAGCCATCTGTACACACACATACATATACTATGTATATATAGCATAATTTTTTTTTTCTCATGGGTTTCTTAAAAAAAATTGCAATGTGAGAAAGAACCCAGAAAAGGAGGAGACTGTTTGATTTCTTTTCTCATGATTGCAAGTCTTATTTTTGTAGGCAAAGCCCTTTTTTAGTTCTGACATCACAAAAGAGAGGTAACTGTGCGAGATGGCAAATATTGACATTGAGGGACTATTGAAAGAACTACCAAATGATGGACGTATACCTAAGACGAAAATTGTATGCACCCTCGGGCCTGCTTCTCGAAGCGTGGTGATGATAGAGAAACTTTTAAAAGCGGGAATGAATGTTGCCAGATTTAACTTCTCACACGGTACTCATGAATATCATCAGGAAACCTTGAACAATCTCAAACTAGCCATGCAAAACACTCAGATCATGTGTGCTGTCATGCTTGATACCAAGGTTAGCTTTCACAGCATTTTTTAAATATATTTGTTTCTAACATTGTTTACTGTTTCATCAATCGTTTTCCTTATTTTTAGTAACTGTTGTTGTATATTAGTATGCTTCTTCCTTGTTTGAAACAAAGATGTTTCAAACAAAGACTGTCGAATAGTTTCTTTTTAGGTTTGCATGTCAACACCTAACAGTTATTTTATGTGGACACAAGAATAAACATGTAGCAGATGCAAAATCATATGCTCCCTTTCTTTGCCACTTTTGATTATCAAACAACTGGTCTTCCCTTATTGCTCACTCTTTTTAGAATTGAAATGTTAGTACATATTTTAATGATATCTTTTTTCTAATCTCTTTTCCCGGAGTATGATTGTATACTGTGTTACTGGACTTGAGTATTAATTTTCAAATTACGTAGTGTTCGTACCAATTGGACAGAAAAGACGTTCATCTCTAGAATTGACAACTTTAAGATGACCAATAGAGAATTTCCCATGTTCCTTTTTTAATACAAAAAGTGTTGGGTGGAGTCTTTTGATGACTCCATGGTTATTCGCAAATGGTAAACTCTGTAAAGATTCAAATTAATGTTTTATCAAAGAGTTTTTTTTCCCATGCCAAATGGTGTACATCTTCAAGTAATATGAAGTTATGAATCATGCACGTGGTCATATCTATTTGAAATATGGGCTATATGCTTCCTGCTAACAATCAGTGGTTTGTGACCATTTCCTGATTTGGAAAAGATATGGAATTCCGCGCCCCATTTGATATCAAATATTGTAGGTTAATTAAAATTGGAAGTTTTCCAAAAATATAAGAAAATACCATTTTTCCCCAAGAGTATTTTATCGTACTTATTCAGCTGATATCTTACTTTGTTTCGTAAAGAAGACCCCAAATTCTTGGGATTAAGGCTTAGATGGTGAGGATGAGTATATAATCATATTACTTTGCTTGATCGATTGTCTAGAAGTTTCAATCCTGCTATGACCAGGTTCTTTTATAGACTGCGACAATCTATGATGACTTGGATTCTTAGTATTCTGATGATAGATAATGGTAATAATCTTCAAATTTAATCCCTTTCTATTTTGGAGTGTGTAATATTTAGCAGTGAATTATTAAAATGGTTATGCAGTTCCAGATCCGAGTACACGAGAGTGTAGCATGCACATAAACACTGTATTTGTAGGAAAACACACGAAACTAAAAGAAATCACTGACCAAAACAAACTATTCTTATTATATTTTGAAATTAAAATTAGAATAATGTTTTGTACCAACCCTAAATCCAAGTTTAATGTGAAACAAGACTTGAAAATAACTCTCGATTTTATTTTTTCTTGATCTCCATCGTAAAAGCAGAAAATAACTTTTTTATACGAAAGTGATTATAGGAATTTTTTAAATTTGTGACTTTCAGGTGGCTTTTTTTTTGGTACATCAGGAATTCTTAGCAGCTTAGAGTCTAGCTCTAGTTTGTTCATGGTTTTACAGTTCACACAGTTGGGGCGACTAATTGCCGATTATACGGGGGTTGGATACCAACTCACTTTGGTTTGGGATAAATTGACTCGTTACTGGGTCGTCATACAAATTTGGAAAAACAACAATTTCGATCTGAGTTTAGGTTAACTAAGGGTAGATTTGAAGAAACCAAGAGGTTAATTAAAGATTAGGAGTAATTTGTCATTTGAAAAGAAATTAGAAAACCCCGATTTTTAAATTAGGTTTTCTAATCTTACATGACTAGAGAGAAAAAACATAAGTTGAAGACGCAATTGTGGAGGAAATAACGGCGGAGTAGAAAGTATAATTAGTACTGGGTTCACTTATACTAGTATTTGGTAATACAAACATGAATATTCTAGAACTTGTTTAAGTAACCCTTCAAGTCTTTAAAATTCAATAAATATTTTTACCTAATTACAAGAACCCACAAAGGTTATAAATTGCACACTTTTTCCCCGTACGACCAGTCGGCTACTAATCGTGATTAGTCGGAAAAGTCTCTAATCGAGGCGCTACCGCTAGTGCAGCTATGTGCGGATTCTTGAACACTAGATTTATTATCAGCTTCTAAAGTTGTGTGATGTCATGTTTGACGCCAAGGTTAGCTTGCATAGAGTTTTCTATATTTTCTGTCAAACTGTTAATATTCTTGAAGCTTTCTTTCTGATTTATAGCTAGTCTTGAATTTTCTTTCTTCTTCCATGTTTCAAAGCTGGAGTATATACAGAGCAACACGCCAACACGTAGTAGATTATATATAGTTGTGAGACAAGCATAACCATGTAGCGGTTATTAAACAATATGAAGTAATTAGTCATGCTTGTCACTTCTCTTCCTTGTTCGCAGGGACCTGAGATTCGAACTGGTTTCCTCAAGGATGAAAAGCCAGTTCAATTAAAAGAAGGTCAAGAAATCACTGTTACAACTGATTACGATATAAAGGGGAATGAAAGCACAATCTCAATGAGCTACAAAAAACTGGCTGTTGACTTAAAACCTGGGAATACGATCCTATGTGCAGATGGAACCATTACACTCTCAGTGCTGTCATGTGATCCAACAAATGGAACTGTGAGATGCCGATGTGAGAATACTGCTGTGCTGGGTGAGAGGAAAAATGTGAATCTTCCAGGTGTTGTGGTGGATCTTCCTACACTTACAGAGAAGGATAAGGAAGATATACTGCAATGGGGGGTTCCCAACAATATTGACATGATTGCTCTGTCTTTTGTTCGCAAGGGCTCAGATCTCGTCAATGTCCGCAAGGTCCTTGGACCCCATCATTCCAAGCATATCCAGCTGATGTCCAAGGTTCTTTTTCTTTTTTCTTTTGGTTACCACAGTTTAATTGTTGTTGATACACCTGAATGTTATCACTGCATGAACCTACTTTGTATTTAACAAGAACTTTGTGGCAGCGATTTAGTCCCTGCCTTGTGTTGGGAAAAGAAAGTGATAATATTTTTCTTGAGGATTGGGAATATTTGTCTGTATTTATTATTTCTTCTCTCCTGCTGTAGGTTGAGAACCAAGAGGGAGTTGTCAACTTTGATGAGATATTACGGGAGACAGACTCGTTCATGGTTGCGCGAGGTGATCTTGGGATGGAAATTCCTGTAGAAAAAATATTCCTTGCACAGAAGATGATGATATACAAGTGTAATCTAGCTGGGAAGCCAGTGGTAACTGCCACTCAGATGCTCGAGTCTATGATAAAATCACCGAGGCCAACCCGTGCTGAGGCAACTGATGTGGCGAACGCTGTGCTTGATGGAACTGATTGTGTCATGCTTAGTGGAGAAAGTGCAGCCGGGTCGTACCCAGAGCTTGCTGTCAAGATTATGGCTCGGATTTGTATTGAGGCTGAGTCATCTCTCGACTACGGTGCTATCTTCAAAGAGATGATCAAAGCAACTCCATTACCCATGAGCCCCTTAGAGAGTCTTGCCTCATCAGCTGTACGTACTGCTAACAAGGCTAGAGCTAAACTCATTGTGGTGTTGACTCGTGGTGGGAGCACTGCTAAGCTCGTCGCTAAATATCGCCCTGCTGTTCCAATTCTTTCTGTTGTAGTTCCGGTTTTGACAACTGATTCATTCGACTGGACCTGTAGTGACGAGACCCCTGCAAGGCATAGCCTAATCTACAGGCAAGTGTTTCACTTTCTTTTTCCTGGTGATAAAGAAGCATTCTGATTGTTTCCAGCATTTAATGTCTGAATTACCAGTTTTAGCTCTTCGGAATGGTAACTTGAAACAATGCAAAATGTTTGCGAAAGTAACACTCTGGCCCATATTTAAAAGTGAATTTCTGGTAGATGTTGAAGTTCAATTATGTTGTTCTCTCTTAGGTGGACCCTTATCTCTTTAATGACAGGCTGTAGAGTAGATCTATGAACTATGATCTATCAATTTCAAGTGCTGTCCCCCACTCAAAAACAATTCCGCGACCTTTTTAATTTTTTATACGAAAGTTGGGAACTGTTTGATGTGGTTGTGACTTGTGGACCTAGGCTTTGAAGATGAAATGGGCAATTTATATCTTTAAGTTTTAACATTTTCATACTTTTCTTTTGTTAATCAAGATGCTATAGACAATCAAGGGATATGAATCCTTGACGTCTAGGCTTTAGTTCCAAAAAAATCCAGAAACTTGTTCAAAAGAACGATCAGATTGTTATTACCTCTCTCTATACGAGATCCCCTTGTTCATTCTGAGGGTGGAGATTGTTAATACATAACTGCCTACAGATGAAATGCACTTTTTTTTTGGTCTATCACCATAAATCAGCTGTTGCTAAGAATGTCTCCTCATTTAATCGTTGCAAGATAATCATGATAAGAGATCTATTTACTCCATTTTTGGTGAAGGTGCTTGATTTTTATTCTCCATCAATGTTTTTTGTTCAATTTCTGAACATAAGACAACATTTCGGCTGTTTTCCACATAATCAAACTAAAATGCTTTGTTCCTCATGTACAGGGGACTGATTCCACTTCTTGCTGAAGGTTCTGCCAAGGCGACTGATGCAGAATCAACTGAGGTGATTCTGGAAGCAGCTTTGAAATCAGCAACAGCAAAAGGATTATGTGTACCTGGCGATGCTGTGGTAGCTCTCCATCGAATTGGCTCTGCCTCTGTTATCAAAATTTGCATCGTTAAGTAATTTTTTTGGGAAAAACGGAAATTGCTTTTAGATTTTGGTTTTGGTTCCAGATTTGTTGTAGTATTCAAGATATGATTGGTTAATTATGGTTTGATGACCTGTGTTTTAGCCACTTTTAGAATTGGTGACCCAA
This sequence comes from Primula vulgaris, assembly GCA_963920805.1. Taxonomy (NCBI): domain Eukaryota; kingdom Viridiplantae; phylum Streptophyta; class Magnoliopsida; order Ericales; family Primulaceae; genus Primula; species Primula vulgaris. The sequence continues at coordinate 5,363,001 of OY987222.1, read as the reverse complement.
CTTTTAACAATTCTGTTTTAATGACCTAAATTTATAATTTTGATTGTTTTAGTGACCCGCCGTTACATTTCTTGGATGAAAACCGTTTTGAAGTTTCAATTTAGTACGTATAGTTTTAAACTTAATGATAAATGCTTAAAAATTATAAAAAATTATAAAAACTAAATGCTCATAAGCACACTTAAATTACACACATAAAACATGTGTTTAAGTGAGTTGCATAATTAGCAAATAAAATGATAGTCCTAGGCTCTTAATATGCTGCGATTGTACATTTTCCCTTTTGAATATGGCTATTATATCAAACCATATGACCTTTCTCAAATAAACCCCTTTGTATTTCTCCCATTGGATTTGGTTCTCTTACTTTAGCTGATTTGCCCTTTGCATGCTTGTGGTTCTTGTACGGCACCCAAACACAATATACTATAAAAAAATATTTACGCCTAAATATGGTATAGGGAAATCCAAGTTCTATAAGTTTGCATAAATAAGTTATCAATCGTTCAATCTCCAATTCTCATCTTGATCATGCAGACAAGTCTTTTGATCCAAACCTTTGATAATTATTGAATAGTTTTTTTAGAAGATTCATGCGGAGTTATTACTAGCGTTCTAAAAATTAAGCCTAAGCAAAAATTAGACGGTAAGTGGAGCCTATGTGACAAAATGGATTAAGACGACTAATTCTACTTAGAACCCACCTTCGGACTTTTATAACATTAAATAGCCACCAAGTAACCACCAAGGTGGTTAAGGTAAAGACAGTCCACCTTAATATTATTATCCTACTTTGACAGCTATACTGAAGAGAAACTCTGGGTCAAGCTCAAACATCCGAAATCTGTTAACAAAATACCATTATACTCTAAAAATTGTGTTCCCATCAAGGTTAATTCTTCATTTAATATCGACACAAACAAGCAGGATCTACATGTTATCAAAGACGATGGAAAAGCAAATGCTTTTATAATGTAACAAAGAGTAAAGCAGATGGATAGAAATGCCGAACTCTCTACAATTTACTCCCTGAATTAAAACAAAAGTTTGACACAACATGATACGGAACGACTTGACGAAAACGTAGTTGAACCATATCTTATGTGTCCATAAAGATATGTTAAGTCAATGCCACTCAAGCCCTCCTATTGTGGAAGAACCTACTCCTTCCCAAGTCTCTACGGATCCCACTTCTTCATTATCAACCCCTTCCATATTGCCATCCCACCAACCTTTGCCATTTCCATCTAGCAACCAAGCAACAAAATCCGTCATTGTCAAACCTTCTTAAGAAAAATCAAAATAATAAGGTCCGTCTTAAATTGTTCAAATGAACACAGTTTTCTTTTCCAAAACCATCAAAACTGAAACTGAGCGGGAATCACAAAAATAAAAATAAAACCTAGTTTTTCTATTAAAAAAATAAGATTTTTTCAATAAATCTGAACAGTTCCACTCAAATTCTCTTCATCACAAGGCTTGTAGTGTTTGCAGCTTCAAAAGCCCCAAAATTTTCTTGTAAGTAGCAGGGGATGGGTTAACCAGCTAAAAAACTAAAACCTGAAAGCTGAATAAACCCAACTTTCCTCTAAGCTACTAGTAACCCTGCTTCATTTTTTTAGCTAAAGAAGGCCAAAAATAAGTAATATGGCTTATCATCCTTATAATTATTTCCATGCGGCATGATCTTTCACTTCTAGGACCGTAGCTGCTTAACTAATGTACTTGAATTATGTAATATCAACAGTTTTTCTATTCGTACTTGTGTAATAGACAATTAAGCAAACATTATCTTCATAACACTGTTTTCATTTATAGCATGTTGAAATCAGTTCATCGTTTATATTTCTGTTGTTTCTTCCTTTCCCTTCCTTTCCAAATATCTGATTCATATCAGTTCCAAGCCTACAGAACAAAGCGTTAAATTAACTTTGCTTCTTGCTTACTACAAGTTGGGTGAGAATCGGATCATGAGAAGTACAGTACGAAGAAAAATGACTATGTCAGAACTAGAGCAAGGAAACAATGTTAAAAATGTACGCTTGGTCCTAAAACTTACAGTGGTTGAACAAGTGTTTCGGTTTTTTCCCCACAATAAAGATCTCCCTTTTTTCCTCCAAGTTTAGATGAGAAGGTTTTGGATCATCCCCAATAGTTATCAGAGTTGGTGGGTTTTTTCTCTTTCTAGATTCGAGCATGTCAATCATGTTAGAACTTCCGACTTCTTCATTGAAAGATAAACTAACGGGATCTTCCTTGTGACTGCCAGTACACTTGAACTCTTCAAGGACAAACTCGAGAGGAAACTTATTTGTTTCAAATCCCTTTTCAAGATCTTTATTTACTTCATTACACTCAATTCTATCACCATGGGCAACTAATGGGGAGATAAGGTTCTTCGTGTTCTGACAAAGAGAATATGGCATGAAAAGTACATATAATCTTACATATTTTTTAATTTAAATATTTGGCAGGGGTCAACTAAAGCAACACCGGAACTCGTATGACCTTTCCCATGCGGTCGTGAACAATGACAATAGGAAAGTAGTTCAAATGTTTTAAGTCTTTTGATGCATTATTATTATTAGGCGGTAGAAGAAAATTTGTTTGCAAGTAACAGGTTTGCTTGTATAGAAGTTTGATGAGAAGAAACCAAATAATGATCAACACTCTTCTCTTCTTTTACTACTCAATGTAGAAAAATGAAACTTAACTAGAGTTCGTTTTTTTTTAAATAAGCAAGTACGTGCATACAAAAAACATTGCAAAATATGGTAACAAGCCAGCCCAGTAGAACTATACTTACGCTTTAACGCAATAAAGAAGAATAAAGAACCTATTCCATCAACAATAACAAAGTCGGGAAAATTCTTTAAAAAAAACAAAGTCAGAAAAACAAACATCTTTCAAAGTTTTAGACAACAAATTGACAACTCACCCATGTACAGACCAATTGATATCCAACTAGAGATATTATATCTATAAAGCAACTCAATGAGAATTTGGTGGTTTTCCCAAAGTTGGTGATAACTGATTATGTACAGCAAATACTGTAAATAACTTACAACTGTTTACTTGTATTAATATAACAGGTTAGCTATTCATTTGGTTCAAAAATCTCAAACTTGCAAGTATGGGAACAGTATGTCAAGTAGAATATAGGAATAATACCCGTACTAAAATACTTATAGAACTTACATTACCAATTTTTATGGCGTACATACTTTGTAATTTGAAGCGGTAATTCTGTAATTTTGAGTCTGTGTTTTCTTTCTAAATGAGTGATGAATATAAGACAACTAGATTATGTAAATACAAAATTTTGCAGGCCAATCATTACTCTGTAAATGATTCTAATCAGAGAACAAATGATTCCTAAAAAAGACATGTTAAAGATGTACTTATTTTAAGTTTTCACCAACAAAACTAAAAGAGAGAAATGACTAAAGAACAAAAAATATTCAAACCTCTAAAGAATGCGAGTTGATCCTTGCTAACGGCTGATGAGCCTATTCCAACAAGATTTTCATCTAGGATGATATTTTTTAAGAGTATAAATCTTATAGTTTCTCATATAGGATGAAGATTCAATCTTACTATGCACAGACAGTGTACTGGACTCGAATATCTAACAACAATAATCTTTTCTATATGAATATTCCATTGTCAAAATGAAATCTACTTATAAAGTGGTCTCCCAACGCGACAAACAGAGATTTCTACAACCTAACCTTAAAAAAAAACGGAGTACTATTTTCATATTGTATGCTATTATGTCACAAAAACTTCACTTGCTAATAAGAATAATCTGTCTTGAAGAGTGCCATGCCAGGTAGAATGCAACAAAGCTGTTCAAAAATTAATGAACACGAAACGAGACAGGTAATAGATTTTTGGAGATAACAATTAATACCTGAGGAGGATTTGGCATGTTGTGCAGCTTTCGATTGAGGAAGTCTGAGAAAGATAATTTTTTGGGGGTTTTCGTCTTCACATCTCCTCCTTGAGAATTACTAAACCTAATTATTGATTAGATGCAAAAAAATCCCATCATTAGGAGACAAACTAGTTACGGGCTAAAAGGGGCTATAGCATCCTATATTGAGAAAATTCCAATAAAAATATATATCATATAATTTGTTGGAAATTTGCCGATTAAAGCATTTGAGCACCTCCCATAATTAAAAAATATATTTATAAACATGCAATTCCACCACATTAAAATGCTGGTTCCATCACTGCCTATCATAATCATATTAAATGATTTTGAAATACAAATATCAATTGAAACATATTAGTAACCATCTTATTACAGCAAATGAAACAAAAGGCCGTATTTGGGGGGTATTTGATCTTCCAAGTGGTTCTAAAAAACAACTGCCGTAAATACCAGTATTTAAAAAAAAAAAAGAAGCAAAATCTTAGCTAAAACGTTTTTGCAAGAAATATGCTAAAAGCATAGCAGCCCAAAAAGCGGAAAAGCGAGATTTTTAAGATTTGAATCGAGATTTTTCACTAGGAAGTGGGCTTTTTTAAAACAGTGGTAAATAGTAAGTAGCAGTAATAATTAAAAAAGAAGAACAGAGGTTTTAATAAAAATGAAAACAGTAAAAGTAATAAGGGATAATTATATACGGGTTGCGGAAGGCGGAGGTGATATAACGCTGTCCTCCGATCATCGTATTATGATTATCTTTATCTTCCGATGATGACGACAACTTATTCTTCTTCATCTCCCTTATTCTTCTTTTTTTTTGATTTAAAAATAAACAACAAAGGTATCTCTATGGAGAGTGACTTTTTAAACAACAAATTATCTGAAAAAACGCTCTAACACCGTGTAACCGTAGGTTTGCATTAGTTTAATTCAAACGGTTTATAGTGATTTAATCTACGGTCGGTCGGTCAGTGTAATTTCTGCAGAGTAATTTCTGCACGGTCAGTGCCTAATTTTCAAAAATTACACAGTCAGTCCCTGTGCAAAAATTACACAGCAGGTCCCTGAAAAACAGAAACTTACGTTTTTATTAAAAAATAATAATTTTTATACTACATTCTCTCTCTCAAAAACCCCCAATTTTCGTCCAAAAAAACCACCCAAATCAATCAACCACATTAACTATCAAATTTATTAACAAAAAACCTCAAATCATCAATCAAATTTATCCATAATTCAAGGTATATCTTTTATTCTCTAATTTATTATTTATTTTGTGTAATTTCAATTTATAAAACAGGAAAAAATATATAAAATATGCAAATTGATTATTCACTTAGCTATATATAATTGTTTGTTATTTGTTTATAGAAATTATAATAATTGTTGATATTGGTCCCATTTTTGCATTATTTATTTTTTTGTGTAATTTTAATTTGTAAAATAGGAAAAAATATATAAAATATGCAAATCCATAATTCACTTAGCTATATATAATTGTTTGTTGTTTGTTTATATTAATTATAGAAATTATAATAATTGTTGATATTTGTCCCATTTTTGCATTAATTTTTTTTTTTAATTTCAATTTGTAAAATAGGAAAAAATATATAAAATATGCAAATGGATAATTCACTTAGCTATATATAGTTGTTTGTTGTTTGTTTATATTAATTATAGAAATTATAATAATTGTTGATATTTGTCCCATTTAATAAAAAAATTATGGTTTTTATTGAAATTTGTTTATTTAGATATTTATTACTAATGGTTTGGTTATGATGTTACATGTTTATGATGGTTATTTGTTTTGATTGAGAAAAATAAAAATTGTTACGCTTTATTAATATTTACCCGTTTTGAAAATTAGGGGTTTTTATAAAATTATGTTTTTTAATTAGGTTGTTTGCCCAAACACGTACTAAAAATTGGGGTTGTTGATATTTTATCCGTTTTATAAAAAAATTGAGTTATCATTGTTTGGTGATCATTAAATGTGTTTGGTTATGATTAAAAAATTGAGTTATTATTGTTTGGTTATGATTAAAAAATTGAGTTATCATTGTTTGGTTATAATTGAGTTATCATTGTTTTGGTTATCATTAATTGGTTATCATTAATTGGTTATCATTGAGTTATCATTGTTTGGTTATAATTGGTTATTAATTGGTTATGTTATCATTAATTGGTTATTAATTGGTTATTTTATCATTGTTTGGTTATCATTAATTGAGTTATATTTGGTTATCATAGTTAGGATGGCAGACCCAGGTCCACATATTAAAGGAAGGTTGGGTATTTTACGACAGACCGGTCACATTTCTAATCAGACTTGGGATGCTGGAAGAGAAGCGGGTAGAGGAAATGCCAATAAGATTAGGGTTTATAATTATAGTTGGCAGATACCGACGCCTGAAAGGGTAGTTCAAAATATGATTAGGGCTGATTTTTATGGTATTTACACTATAGGTAATTATACCGTAGACCGAGGCTTGCTTACAGCCTTAGTTGATAGGTGGCGTGATGAGTCGCACACGTTCCATTTTGTCGGTGGAGAGTTGGGGATATCTTTACAGGATGTAGAGATTATGTTTGGTCTCAGGGTGGATGGTCTTGCTGTTACCCGATCGGAGCGGAATGATAACAGGGCGAGCAAGTTGGATATGATGGAGAGTTTGTTGGGTGTTAGACCGGCTGACAATCAAGTGGATACAAACTGTTTGACAGTTAGACTTGATTGGATGTTACACACATTCGGTGAATTACCCCCCAACCCTAGTGAGGAGCGTTTGCTATATCAGTTTAGGGCTGCCATGCTATTATTACTGGCTGCACATGTGTTTTCGGATAAGAGCAGTGATCAGATTCCACTCTGGCCTCTGCCATTTCTGGAGGATTTTGACACATGTGCTGAGTATAGTTGGGGATCAGCTCTTCTGGCCTGGTTAGAGGCTAATCTATGCAGGTTGGTACGTTGTAGGCAAGCGGAGTAAGCGGAGCGGTGATGTTTCTGGATATGTGGGCGATTACCAGACTACTGCCGGTTAGACCATGTGAAGAGCTGCCGGAAGATATCGAGCCACCTGAGGGCTGGCCTAGGTTCCCCCTCGGTTACAGGTATGATATTATTTAGTTTTTGTATTGGATTTGTGTTTTTTTTTATTGTGTCATCTATCATTTACTTAGCTGCCGGTTATATTTATTGTTTATCGGGTTTTGTTTGTATATTACAGATGGAAGATTTGGAGGCAAACTAACCTTACGCCATATGTCTACGGACATAATGTGGTCCACATACGTGACCAGTTTGACAATATGTCGCCTGAACAGGTAAATTTTAACTTTCGTATTATATGTAACTTACGTATTATATGTTGTATATGTTTGCATTGGTCTTATGCTCGCAGAATTTATTACTAGTATTTTTAAACCATTGTTTATATATTCTAATTTTGCTGATTACAGATAGTGTGGCAACCTTACGGGAATCTCAATGAGTATCCGGAATACTGCACGCGGGGCCGTTATATGTAGCATTGTTCTGTGCCTCTCATTTGTAATGAGAAGATTAATTAACTGCATAAAATCTGAAAAACACACAAACCGTAGATTTAATCTACGGTCTACAGTGGTTCACTGTAAACCGTAGATTAAATCTACGGTCTACAGTGGTTCACTGTAAACCGTAGATTAAATCTACGGTCTCAGCGTTTTTTCAAAATTATGCAGTTAATTAATCCAACCTCATATCTATGTTCCTCAGTTTTACTCCCCCTGCTATTTATTTATTTATTTCGTTGTTTGGTTGCCGCCACATAATATACGGGCGGGAAACCAATTTTTAGTTTTTCTATAAATAAATAAAAACATACATACATATATATATATATATATATATATATATATATATATATATATATATATATATTAATTTCTGAATATTTCATCAAGCCCCGAACTAGTATATATTTTAAATTTTGTTTTGTTTCGTATACAACGTGTCTCTGTTCACACGTAAAATTTACGTCAATTAAAAATACGTCACGTGTATTTTAAATAAAATTAAATTGATTACTAATCTCTAAATTTAAATAGAAAATAAGTTATTAGTAATTTAAAAGAAATTTTTTTATAATTTATTATCACATAAAATTAATATAGTAAATTTAAATAAAATAAAAATATTTCTTTTTCTAAAAACATATTTAGTATAGAGCAAACAAAAAGTTTTTAAAATTATAGAACTCATTAAAATGTTTTCAAACCACAAATATTAAATTTAAATTAGATGATAAGTGTTGGTCATATATGATAATGGGCCGAAACTTAGGGAGGTGTCATTCCAATTAAAAACACACCCCAAAATATATAAATAGAAGGGGTGATGGTGCCATATTTCTCACAATAAAAAAACTTTCAATACTAGAGAGAGAAGCTTCTCTACAGCTGTCAGATAATCAGCTCTGCTCCTCCACATCCGTTAGAGAATAGCTCTGCTCCTCTACAACCACTAGAGAATCAGCTCTGCTCCTCCACAAGCGTAAGGGGATCAACTCATAGGAAGAAGCTCTGCACAATCCGGTATCAATGAATGACTTCAAAGTCTGCAACAAATCTGCAATAAAATTGGCATTCGATCTTCAATAACGTCTAAAAGCAGCAAGCAAGTCGTTTCTACGAATCAAAATCTTCAAATTCTTCATCAAACCTGAAGAACTTCTGCAACAAATCTGCATTGGATTTTCAAGAACGATTACAAGCAATAAGCAAGACGTTTCTACGAATCAAATTATTAAAAGTTCTTCACCAATCTGAAGAACTCCACCCAACAAATCTACAACAACCCGACATTTGATTTTCATGAAGGACTACACAAAGGCAAAAACACGTTTCTCTATATCAAAATCTCCAACTTTTTCATCAAATATGAAAAGCGTCAATATCATCAACGAAATCAACAAATGTATAAAGTTTTTCATCAAATCCGAAGAATTCTACTCAAGTTCAGCAAACTCAACAAAATTCATCAAAGAGTCTATAACAGCATTTCGAGTCATCACAAACTGTTTGATGAGAAGAATTAAATGACTTTCATTTCTATATTTTCTTTTAGAAATTATCAGAGATTTTACCCGCAAATTAATTGATAAATAAAATTTATTTTGCTTCGAATTCATTTTTCATGTTTTCAACACTTAGTGAAAATTTGTGTGAAAGACTCTTCACATGAAAAATGACTACTTATTAAAATATTAAGTAACATGGTTACTTTACAAGAAAAAAAATCTCCAAAACATGTACGATGCGTCATTTTGAATTTCGAGTTACCGCCTAACTGATATTGGTACGACATATTAAGTACCATTCACTTTTATCGACTTTGACCACTTCGGTGGTTGTACGGCTAGGGTACGACGGGTACCTCTTCCATACGACTGAGAAAATTTATTTTTATTTTTTTCAAAAAAACTAGCTAAAATATAAGTTTATTAATATAATAATATAAATATTTTATAATCTACAAGTATAGTGAATTTAATTAAATTATGTTAACATTCAAGGAAGAAAGTCGTATTTAACATTAAATTGTTCATTATGTTATTTAAATATTGTAATTCGTATCGTGACTCATTTATATAAAAAAATATATAAATTGTATCGACATAGCATATGTTGGAAATTCTAAAAGAATTTAATTGTTTGAATGCAAATTATTTTGTAACCTACAAACTTTAATATGCCTCCATAATGGCATTGAAGACATGTAACTTCTAACATGTTTTTTGGTATAAAAAGATAGCTGCATTATCATTTTCAAGAGAAGAAGTATGAAATAAACAAATACATGACATATACACATTCACATATGCATACATATATAGAGAGAGTTCCGCACCACCAACGGCCCGACCGTGGCTCGGTACCGTTTCTGCCGAGTCACATGTGATAGATGTTGTATCTTGGGAACGAAGTGCCCCATTTAGCCAGAAGCAGAGGTGGCGGGACAAATATCGTTTAAGGGAAACTGTTTGCAGTTACCTCGTCTCGGATTTTAGTCCATTTCAGTATCATTTACATTATTTTATGTTAAATCTTGTATTTGATATTTATATAATTGAGAAAACTATTTTCTGTGTATTTGCCCATTTTTTTCCGTAGAAATTATTGTGTTTATTTACAACGTACCCAACACCATATTCGTACCGTAACCAAAATTTTCAACTTTTGTCATTGGACGTATTAAATGACGAGGGAATATTTCATCTGTTGCGGGTTAGGACGCTGAACAATATGGATATAGGAAAGTCGCTTTCTACTATGGGAAACAAGATTCGGTCATATGGGCCATGCATGCACCACCATCACGTCGGATACGGATGTGGATGTATGTGTGCACCAGGTGTAGTACGGAACCCTAATTAGTGACATGAAAACAATATTAGATGGCGAGCCTGTTTTTCTTCCCAAGATCAGCTTATTCTATAGCTCACGGGGCTCCGGGGTCGTGAAGAGGTCCGGTGAAGATGCGGTCTGCTTCGACAACGGATTCCTGTCGTACCTGCACAAACAACGAACAGGGGCCCCGGGTTGATCCCAGGATTTCCCTCTCCGACGGTCAAGTCAGTACGGTGGAAGTGGTATACAAAGCTCGGTACAAATGTGTAGCTTAAAGGGAGTGGGCGATCGGGCCGGTTACGTAGTGTGAAGTCAATCTTGACGGGGTACGATTAAGTAGGCTGTGTTCTTTTAGTTTTATCTCTCTTCCTTCCGTTTTTCTGTCCCCTTTTATGTGGTGTTGGTGGGGATATTTATAGTATTACTCAGGCCCTGTCAGCCCTTGGATCACTGTACCGTTAAATACTGATCTAACGGCGTCAAAGCTATTTAAGACTCTGACAAGGGTACAGGTCTTGAACAGGACTTACAGTTGGTGGCTTGCGATTGAGCGATGTCGTTAAAAACGCTGGGGGCCCCTCAAGGGGGCAGCAACATTAATTGAAGAAGCGTCCTCGATACGCTTCTCTAGACCGGCATAGGCACGGCCCGGTCTGTTAAGGTCCGGGGCAGCACGTTATAGGTCCGGACAATTGTTTTGGAGGTGATGAGGTCCCGGACAAGGAGATACAGACATTCCCTCGCCAACAGCTCCCTGCCCGGAGTCATCGTTATGGATGAGGTCAACTAGGGACCTCTTTCTCTATGGGGGCTCTGACCATGTTCGTTCTCTCGAAGGTACGGGAACGCCTTGCCGCGGGCCGTCTCGTGACACGTGTTTAATCGGTGCAGATTTCTTACATGTGGAGCATGCCTGTCAAGCTTTTATAGGGCGCCGCCTCTGTCTTTTCAATGTCATTAATGCCATTTATGTCAATGACTGCAGAGTGACACGTGGCGGTTGACCTCTGCTCACTGTACACGTGGAGATGCTTCATTGCGTGGCGACGGTTACATATGAGAGTTTGTGCAGTAGGTTGTAGCATCTTTTCACCTCCCGGTGGGGGTCTATAAATATCCCCAGTGAAAAAAAATTATTCACATTCTCACTTTCTCTCTCCAGACTTTTACAGCAACCAAAATATTCTTACACCTTTTCCACCCTTAGCAAATTTCCAACCATGGTTATCGTTCATGGAGCTGGCAAAGGCCCGATGGTTGCCCCCACCACGAGGCGTCTGGCCGTGAATGTGAATGCCCTGCCTTTTCAGGCTATGGTGATTGACCCGACCCTAACCTTGGACGTGAACGATCACAACATTATGGTGCAGATGCACGGGGCCGATCTAATCGAATTCCAACTCTTGTGCGGGATTGGCGAGGAGTTCCGCCTTCGGAAATGTCGGAGTGCGGATGAAGTGAACGGGATCGTGTCGGATCCCAAGAGCATGGTGACACTCTCGCTCTCCACTCTATTATACGGGGGCACTCACCTCCCCATCCCGGAGCTACTAGCTGAGCTATTTGCATAGACACAGACCCTTCCTTGCCAATGGCCTCTGCAGGCACACCGGGTCTGCGACGGGATGGAGGCTCTAAATGTCTTATTGGGCCTGGCCCTTTCGGAGCCTCTAGGGTTGAGGCAGCTGCTCGCATGCTATGAGTTCTTACAAAGCGAGCCCAGCTCTCAGGCCAAGAGTAGGCAGTCATACCTACGATGCCGGGCCTACAATCAGCTGATCACCGGTAACTCCGACTCAAATCGGGGTTATACGCAAGATATGGTAGTTGTGGAGGGCAACTGGCTGCTCCGAGATGATCTCACCCTCCCAACCAGGCCGGAGAAGGTGCTTAGTACTAAGGAGCAAAAAGCCATGGTGAACCTCATGCTGCGAGGCCTAGGCGAGGTGAATGTCAGGTCGATGGAGGTGGCCCTCAACTGGTGGGCCCCGAATGGAATCGATGTGGGCGCACACAACACGGAGCGGCTGCTGACGTGCGATTCCCTCACCTCTTACAAGGGGAACAACTTCCTCTGGCCCCGGAGGACCTTCTGCCTCGTGGGATATTCCCGGAATAGGTGGGAGAAAGAGAAGGGCTTGGAGTCCACTCTCCCACCTAAGGTGCCTAAAGACGTTGAGGCCATAGAGAGGCCTGTGGAGAAGACGACGAAGTCGAGCCGCAAGGCGAAGCCCGTGATAAGGAGGGACTTCCCCGATGCTGAAACGGTCCCTTATCGAAAGGGCCCCGAGGGAACCAGGGTCTATATCGATCAGTGGGGGAAGCCGCTGCCTGAGGTTCTTCCCTTGCGCTCTATGGAGCCCGACGCAGAGGGCTCTTTCCACTTAGAGGATAGCTCGCCCGAGGTGCCCCCGACCGGGACAAACCTGGGCACTTCGCGAACGAGGGTAAGCTATCCTTCATTCTTCTTTGACTTGAATTTTGTACTTAGCCAAAATCTGCATAATGTTTTCGAATCCTGTTTCTGTGGGGTTTGTTTACGCAAGTGGTTCGCTCCGAGGAGGAGGGGGAGGAGGAAGGGGATGCTGAGGAGGGCGAGTAGGATGTGACCATCGAGGCGGGGAGGACGTCTCCCGCCAAGGCTGATGTCGAGCCCTTGAGGGTGTTGGCGGAGCAAACGAGGCGGGATCGGATCGCCCGCAAAGCTCTGGCAGAGGAGGGGAGAAAGAGGAAACTGGAGGAGGTGAAGGCCCTTCGAGAGGCTAAGAAGTCCCGGACCGGGGAAAGCACCTCGACCCACATTGTGACCACGGTAGAGGTTGATCAAATGGGATTCGGGCCGAGGGAGAGCGTCGTTGGCTTGGACCAGCCTGTGGTGGTCGTAGAAGGGCGTGCGGCGTCTGGTACCCCACCAATGGAGGACCCATTTCCGAGCGGAGACAAATGTTCTGCTCCTCCGATCCCCGGGATGCACATGATGCTGTTCCAAACCCCTGAGGAGGTGAAGGCAGCCACTGGGGTAAAGAGCATTATGGAGGCTCATCCCTCCGCCGGGATGCTTGCTCTTGCTGCGCTTCAACAACAAACCACTGAGGCAGACCACCGTGGTCGTGACCTCGCGTCTTCTATGGCATCTGCCATGGCCATGATCCCTCAAGTACATTGCTGTTTCCCTTGTGTGATTTTTGTTATTTGATTTAATTCACTTAATTCTGACTAAGTGTTGGTTTTCTTCTTGTAGGGCTTCCTGATTATGAACCAATGCGTGTATCATCAGGCCCAACTTGCGAGGTCGTGGGCCGTGAAGGCCGAGAGTAGTGCCAAGTAGGCGGAGGAGGCCCATGCGAGGACGAGCCGAAGCTGAGATCGCAGCCCTGAAGGATGCAGCACGGAAGGCAGAGGCGGCCGTGGCAGAGAGGGTGAGGGTCGTCGTTCAGTCCGCCAAGGCTAAGGTGATGGCAGCTGTGGCCCTCGAGACGCAGAAGGATTTCAATTCCTTCTACGTCGAAGGCTGGACTGAGGCAGCCTCCTTCATGCGAGCGGGGCCTGAGCATCCAGTGTGGCGAATGGAGAAAATTATTGTTCTCGCCCCTGAGGCTCCTATCCTAGTTGTCGTTCCTTTGTCACCCCAGGCCCTTTCGGACGAGGAGGGGGATGAGGACGGGGCCGATTAGGGCTTGAATCGCTTTTCTTCATTTTGATGTAACTTTTCTTTTGTCTTCTTAGCTTGTAATAAATTTCTTGGGAAATGATTAAACAGTTCTTTTTATGCCTTGTGTATTTTTTTTTTTGTGTGTGTTTGCTATGTGCTCCCAATGAGTGGGCCATTATGTTTCGACGCAGGGTCCACTCTTTTTTAAATAACTCAGAATCTGAACTAAGAAACTGGGGTTCCTAGGGGACCAAAACCCTCATGGGATGTTCGGTGGCGACATAACAGTTGGGTGTTCTGTAAACACTTAGAAAAACTTAGAAATTTAGACTGGGGTCCCTTGAGGGTCGGTACCCCCACATGACGTACGGTGGCCACGTAGGCTCGGATGTTCTGTAAACACTTAGAAAATTTAGAAATTTAGACTAGTGTCTCTTGAGGGTCGGTACCCCCACGGAACGTATGGTGGCCACGTAGGCTCGGGTGTTCTGTAAACACTTACAAAATTTAAAAATTTAGACTGGGGTCCCTTGAGGGTCGGTACCCCCATGGGACGTACGGTGGCCACGTAAGCTCGGGTGTTCTGTAAACACTTAGAAAATTTAGAAATTTAGACTGGGGTCCCTTGAGGGTCGGTACCCCCACGGGACGTACGGTGGCCACGTAGGCTCGGGTGTTCTGTAAACACTTAGAAAATTTAAAAATTTAGACTGGGGTCCCTTGAGGGTCGGTACCCCCACGGGACGTACGGTGGCCACGTAAGCTCGGATGTTCTGTAAAAACTTAGAAAATTTAGAAATTTAGACTAGGGTAGTTAAGCTCGAAAGAACAACAATTTTATTCATAAGGCCCGTAGGCATATTTACATCAAAACACAAAGGTCGAATCATCCTATTGATAGTATTTCCTAAGGTTGTTGACGTTTCAAGGCCGGTCCACTGGGGTATTGTTGGGAAGCCGACCCAATCGATAGGCTCCGTTACCTATTGCTTCGAGAATTCGGTAGGGGCCTTCCCAGTTGGGGCCTAGCTTTCCGTCGGACTGAACTCTCGAGTTGTTGTTTACTTTCCGTAGCACGAGATCTTCGTCTTGGAAACGTCTGTCATTCACCCTTCTGTTGTAGGAAGGTCCTATCTCATTTTTATATTCGGCATTACGGATGGTCGCTACCTCCCTTCTCTCTTCAGCATAGTCGCACTCGAGCCCCATAATTCTTTCGTTCATTCCGTTCTCCATCATGTCGGTCCTCAGGGTGGGCAGCCCGATTTCTAGCGGGATGACAGCTTCCATCTCATAGGTCAGGCTATAGGGCGTCTGTTGTGTACCTCGTCTTCTCGTTGTCCGGTATGCCCACAGGACGTGCTGGAACTCTTCGGCCCATCGCCCTTTGGATTCGTCCAATTTTTTCTTGATCCCGTCGAGCACGGTCTTGTTTGATACATCGGCTTGTCCGTTGCATTGGGGGTACGATGGGGCTGAATAATAGTTCTTGATGCGATACTTACCATACATCGCTCTTAACTTAGCCCCAGTGAACTGTCCCCCATTGTCCGTGACTATTGAGTAAGGGATTCCAAATCTCGTGATAACGTCTCTATAGAAGAACCTGATCACCTCGGCCTCTGTTATTTTTGCTAACGCCACGGCCTCCACCCATTTAGAGAAGTAGTCAGTGATCATGAGGAGGAACTTTTTTTTCTCCCGGGGCCCTAGGGAACGGTCCAACGATGTCCATCCCCCATTGTGCAAATGGCCAAGGCGGGTTATGCTCCTCATTTTTTGTGCCGGGGCCCGAGGTATGGGCACGCACTTCTGGGACTTCTCGCACCTTAGTACGAATGTTTTTGAGTCTTTCTTCATGAGGGACCACCAGTACCCGTGGGTCAGGGCCCGATTGGCTAGTGATCTCCCCCGGTATGGCTCCCGCAGGTTCCTTCGTGTATTTCTTCCATGACCCTCGTAACCATATCGGGGTGAACGCAGAGCAGATAGGGTCCGGAGAACGACCTTTTGTAGAGCTTTGCGTTGGGAGATATCCAGAATCCTAGTGCCTTGCTTTTTATTTTCTCAGCTTCTTTTTTATCGTCGGGAAGGTCGCCGGAGTGGTGCTACGCGATAATAGAGTCCATCCAACTTGACTCCGGCGGGAGGTCGGTCACCACGTTGATTTTAGGCTTTGCGTTGATGCTAGGTAAAGGGACGTACTCCACGTTGACGACCCTTTCCCCTTTATTGCTTATGGCCTAGGCCAGGGTTGCCAACGCATCGGCGTGGGAGTTCTCGCTCCTGTTGATGTTGATGACTTCTTGATAGTCAAAGGTTTTGAGTATTCTGAAGGCGACAACCATGTAGCTCGCCATTCTTTCATCTTTTGGTTGGAACTCCCCGCTTACTAATTTGGAGTCGGTGTTTACAAGTATTCTTTTGACCCCAAGACTCTGCACCATTTTTAGCCCGGCGATTACGGCCTCGTATTCCGCCTTGTTGTAGGTAGCTCGGAAACCGAGCTGGATCGATTTTTCGATCACATCGCCATGAGGCGACCGGAGCACAACGCGAAGGCCCAAACCTTTTTTGTTGGCAACTCCATCTGTATACAAGGTCCATGTTTCCTGGGCATGTTCCCCGAGACCGGGACATAGGTTTGACATGCCAGCCACGGTGAACTCTACCACAAAATCGGCTAAGGTCTGCCGTTTGACGGATGTTCATGGCTCATAGCGAATGTCGTACGCGTTTAGGTGACAGGCCCGATTTGTCATTCATCGGACAGGTACCCTTTTTGAAGTATTTCTTGAACGGGCTGATCGGTGTACACGACAATACTGTGTGCCGAGAAGTAGTGAGCTAGATTTCGTGAGGCCATGACGAGGGCTAGGACGAGCTTCTCTAGGGGCATGTACCTCGTCTCGGCGCTAAGGAGGGTCTTGCTCACGTAGTAGATGGGCCTCTGCTCTTTGATGAGAACCGCACTGACAGCTATCTAGGATACAGCCAGATACAGAGCAAGAACATCACCGGTGTCTAGTTTTGTCAGTAGGGGTGCACTTCCAAGATAGTCCGCGAGCTTAGAAAACGCACCCCGACATTCGTCGTTCCATTCGAACTTTTTCCGAGCCTTCGAAGCCGTAAAGAACGGTCTGCACCGGGCAATGAATCGGTTGAGAGCGGCTGCCATGCCGGCCAGCTTTTGTATGTCTGTCCTTAAGTTCTTCAAGGCAGAGATTTGATCCGGATTGGCCTCTATGCCTCGATTGGTCACCATGAACCCTAGGAATTTTCCGGCCCCTACCCCAAAGGCGCACTTAGAGGCGTTTAGTTTCAGGTCGTGCCTCCAGATGGTCTCGAATACCGCTCTTAGGTCGGACAGGTGATCCTCCTCTTGGGCGCTTTTCACCACCATGTCATCAATGCAGACCTCCATGGTCCGGCCTATATTTTTAGAGAAGATTTTTGTGATCATCCTTTGGTACGTTACCCCAACGTTTTTGAGCCCGAAGGGCATCACACGATAACAGTAATTTTCCCTTGGCGTAATGAAGGCCGTTTTTTCTTGGTCCATCTCCGACATGGGTATTTGGTGATAGCCGGAGCAGGCGTCTAGGAAGCTCATTCTGGCGGCTCCGGCCGTAGAATCCACTATCTGATCAATTTTGGGCAAGGGGAACGGATCCTTAGGGTAGGCCCAATTAAGACTCGTATAATTGATGTATATGCGCAGTTTCATGTTCTTCTTAGGGACCACGACGGGGTTAGCAAGCCATCTGAGGTAGTAGATTTCTCTGATGGCTCTGGCCAACAGAAGCTTTTGTACCTCCTAGTTGATGGCCTCGGCATGCTCTAGACTGATGCGGCGTCCTCTTTGCATCACGGGCTTGCGTCCGGGTTGACGTTGAAGCGGTGGCAGGCAAGGTGGGGACTGATGCCCGACATTTCGCTCGGGGTCCATGCGAAATTATCAAGATATTGGAGCAGAAAGCCGATGAGATCGGTTATCTCGGTCTCCCTGAGTTTTGCACTCACCATGAAGAAGGGGTCCTTGTCCATCCCCGGGATCTGGACCTTCATTAATCCTCCTTCCACCTTATCCTCAGCCTCCGGTCCCATTCTTTTGTTCAGTTCCCTCAGCAGCTTGGGGTCCTCCGCTTCTATGTTCATGGCACTTTGGGCCAGTGTAGTTTTGTCGCCGGAGTACACGGTCATGGAGCAGCATCGTGAGATTTTTTGGTTTCTCGAGATGGTCTCAACCCCAGACATGGTCGGGTATTTGACCTTTTGGTGCAGTGTGGAGGAGACGTCTTCTATTTCATGGAGTCATGCCCGCCCCAATATAACGTTGTACACAGAGGGGACGTCCACTACCGTGAACTCCACGCTCATAACTTTTGTCCTCGTTTTGACGGGCAAAGTATGTTCCCCATGGGCTGAACCGCTTCGGAATTGAACCCGTATAGGGGAGGAATGTTGGTTTCTAGGTGTTTCCCTTTTAGCCCCCTTTTGTGGAAGAGGTCTCCAAATAGTATATTCACTGACGCTCCTTGATCGACCAGAATTCGTCGCACGGCACAATGGTCAACTTGGGCGGAGATGACAAGGGCATCGTAATGGGGCATGTCTACCCCCACCAAGTCGAATTCGGTGAAGGTCAGGTCCGGTTTGACGTCGTGCTTGTACTTTTTTCGGGGGTTTGAACTTTCTACGAGGTAGACGAGCTGTTTCATAGCTATCTCTTGGCCGAGGTTCTTTCTGCTCCACTTGGGTTCGGCTTCTTCGGTCCAGAGTGAATAACTTGACAAGTCATGACCGGTAGGGGGAGGTCTCGCTGTCTTTCGTCGGCCCCTTCTCTGCCTCGACCGGAGTCCCTTCACGATTTAATGTATTTATCCATCAGGCCGTCCCGGACCCATCCTTCGAGCCTTGTCTTCAGACCGTGACAATCGCTGGTATGGTGGCCATGACCTCTGTGATAGTCACAGATTTTTTCGTTGGGCCCATGGGCCGGTTCGTTCCGTAGAGGAAGAGGCCAGGAGAAGAACGGCTCATTCTCTATTTTGCCAAGGAGGTCGGCCAATGGGTAGCGAAAGGTGGTGGAGTAGGCGGTTCCTGAGTCTAAAGGGGCAGTCAGAGCTCGGTGTCCCGAACGGGGGTCTTCCCTTCTTCTTTTGGGGGCCGGTTGCGGATTCCTTATGGTACGGGACCGTTCCACTCTATCCGCTATGGGCCAGTTTCTTCTGGAGCTTCTGGTGACGGACCTGTCCCATGGCTGTTCGATGCTGGCGATCGAACGGGTTGCCCCGGCAGACATCATGTCTTTCTCTATATCGACATGCTGCTTTATAAGAGATCTGAGCTGAGGAACTGTGCTAGGAGGGGTCGCTATCATTTCGTTGTGGATTCTGCTGCCCATGACCATGTTCTGTTGGAAAGCAGCTATGGCGGTAGAGTCGGGGCAGTCCGTGCACTCCGCGTGCCTCTGCCAGAATCGGTTATCGTAGCTCTCGAGGGTCTTTTTGGGTTGGGCCCTCACTTGATAGAGCTGCTCCGGTTGGGCAACTCTTTCTTTCAAGTTTATGAACCGGTGTGCGAAGTCATAGGCCAGGTCATCCCAACAGTGGATGGAGTTGGCAGGCAGGGACTGGAACCATTTACTGGCCAACCTTCCCAGGCTGGCGGGAAAGCATTTGCACATGAGTTGATCGAGGTGGGACCAGTGATTCATCTGGTATCGATAGTGCCAAAGATGAGCCTCCGGGTCAAAATCCGCGTTGAAGATTTGAAGAACAGGGGCGGTGAAGTTTCCTGGGGGAGCGCTATATTCGATCTCATCCGAGAACGGGGTCCTGCGGGTAGAGGCAACGATTTTCAGCGCTGCCTCGTCGGCTGCGTCATCTCAGTCAGCGCGATGGCCACACCTTCGTGACCTGGGCGTCTTTTCAGTTCGGGCACAACTCGGTCCCGGTCGTGAGTTTCGACTGTCTGCCGGCCAGCAGAGCCGTGAGTGGACACGACGCTCGTCACTGCGTCGGGAATTTCCCTCGTGGGATCGCCTCGATCCATCACCCCCGGGAGCAGGTTCCTCCGGAACTTCTTGGCGCACGGGGCCTAGTCGGGACATCACGCTTCTCGTGGGAACGGGGCCAGATTCAGGTTATGCTGTGCCACGCGTGACGGGTTCGGACTCTGGTGTCATCAGCACGGCTATCAACGACCTCTGGGCCGCTAGGGCGATGAGCTCCTTCTCATGGATTTCAAGCATCATTCGAGCCAGCTCGTCGTGTGACCGGGGCGTCCCGGCCACCGCCGTTAGGGGCATTGCCTCCCTAGCGGGTGCAGTTGTCGGGGTGGCATCGAATGACAGGGCTCTCGGCATCCCATAGACCGAGATGCGACGGGAAGACGGGGTGTCGTACTGATTATTATCAGACATTATTACCCCGGGACGGACAGGCAGAGCTAACGCGTTCTTTATGTTTCCCACAGACGGTGCCAATTGACGAGCCTGTTTTTCTTCCCAAGCTCGGCTTATTCTATAGCTCACAGGGCTCCAGGGTCGTGAAGAGGTCCCGTGAAGATGCGGTCTGCTTCGGGAACGGATTCCTGTCGTACCTGCATAAGCAACGAACAGGGGGGCCGGGTTGATCCCAGGATTTCTCTCTCCGACGGTCAAGTCAGTACGGTGGAAGTGGTATACAAAGCTCGGTACAAATGTGTAGCTTAAAGGGAGTGGGCGATCGGGCCGGTTACGTGGTGCGAAGCCAATCTTGATGGGGTACGATTAAGTAGGCCGAGTTCATTTAGTTTTATCTCTCTTCCTTCCATTTTTCTGTCCCCTTTTATGTGGTGTTGGTGGGGATATTTATAGTATTACTCAGGGCCTGTCAGCCCTTGGATCACTGTACCGTTAATTACTGATCTAACGGCGTCAGAGCTATTTAAGACTCTAACAAGGGTACATGTCTTGAGCAAGACTTACAGTTGGTGGCTTGCGATTGAGCCATGTCGCTAAAAACGCCGGGAGCCCCTCAAGGGTACAACAACATTAACTGAAGAAGCGTGCTCGATACGCTTTTCTAGACCGGCATAGGCACGGCCCGGTCTGTTAAGGTCCGAGGCAGCACGTTATAGGTTCGACAATTGTTTTGGAGGTGATGAGGTCCCGAACAATGGGATACAGACATTCCCTCGCCATTAGAGTTGGCATCCAATATCCGTACAACGTGATGCGTCGACCCTAAGGATTTGTCACGTGTTTGTGATGTCGTTGGCAGAGGGTTGTGTGGAGAACTGTTAGATGAAGGAGTATGTTGACCTCTTAATTAAGTTCAGGCAATGTGAGAAGAAAACTATAAATATAATATTAAGGGACGGTAATTTTTATTTAATTATAGAATCTCCATATCTTATACCCGGGAGTTTGTGTGCGTTTTAGAATTAACCATCTTAAGTCGACCATTATGAAAAACAACGTTCGCCATTATAGGATCTTTCTTACCAAAACTACTCGCATCTTTTTTATAGTTTATTTTTTCTCATTTACATCGATGACAGGTGGCGAGCCTAATTTTCTTCCTCGGCCCGGCTTATTCAACAGCACGCATCGGCTCCGAGGTCGATGAAAGGTCCGGTGTATACTGGATCTGCTTCGGTGACGAGTTCTCGTCGTTCCTGTACAAGCAACGAACCCCGGGTTGATACCAGGCTTTCCCTCTCCGACGATCAAGTCAGTACGGTAGAAAGGTACGTAACTAAGGATATAGATTTAGTCAAAGAGTGAGTGAGGGAGGTCCGGTTACTTAGCGTGGTATCGAGTTCAACGGGTTAAAATTGAGTAGGCCGGATTCTTCCGGGTTTATCTCTCTTCTCTCTTTTTATGTCCCCCTTCTAAGTAGCATTAGTGGGGGTATTTATAGTATGATCCAGAGGCGTATTAGCCCTTGGATCACTGTACTGTCAAGTACTAATCCAACGGCGTTACGACATTTATGACTCTGACAAGGGTACAGTCCTTTTCCGAGACCCACAGTTGATGGCCTGTGATTGGGCCACGTCGATGAAACGCTTAGGGGTCCCCCAAGGGAGAAGCAACATTAATTAGAGAAGCGTACTCGATACGCTTCTCTGGGCCGGCATAGACACAGCTCGGCCTCTTCAGGTCCGGGGTGGCATGTCAATCATGATTGGCAGAGGCCCGGGTAGACTGTTTTGGTGAAGTTAGGGGCCCAGATGAGGGGATACTGACATTCCCTCGCCAACAGCTCCCTGTCCGGAGTCGTCGTTAAAGGACGAGGTCGGCAAGGGTCATCATTCTTTACGGGGGCTCCGGTCATTTTCGTGCTTCCAGAGGTACGGAGACGCCTCTGCATGGTCCGTCTTGTGAACGTGTCCAACCGGCGCAGATTTATTACACGTGGAGCACGCCTATCTTGCTTTTATGAGGCGCCGCCTCTGTCTCTTCAATGTCATTAATGCCATTAAAGTCAAATGGCTGCTGAGTGACACTTGGCAGATGGCCTCAGCATGTTGTACACGTGGAGCCCGCCAATTGCGTGGCGGCGGTTTCATGTGGGAGTTCGTGCAGTAGACCATAGCTGTCTTTTCACCTTCTGGTAACTGTCTTTTCACCTTCCAATGGGGGTATATAAATACCCCCAGTGAAAATTTTCATTTACACTTTCTTTTTCTCTCTCTTCATTCTCACTAAGCAAATTTAGAAAACACTTAGCCAAAATGGTCATAGTTCACGGAGCTGGCAAAGGCCCGATGGTCGCCCCCAGACCACAACGCTTGGCCGTGATGGCGAACGCCCTGCCTTTCCGGGCCATGGTCATTGACCCGACCTTGACCGTGGATGTGAATGACCATAGTATTATGGTGAGGCTGCATGGACCCGATCTAGGCGAGTTCCAACAGCTTTGCGGGATCGGCAAAGATTTTTGGCTCCAGAAATGTCGGAGTGCGGATGAGGTGAATGGAATCGTAGCTGATCCCAAGAGTATGGTGATGCTCTCCCTCTCTACCCTGCTGTACAGGGGCACTCACCTCCCTATCCTGGAGCTGTTGGCGGAGTTATGCACATGGACGCAGACTCTCCATTGCCAGTGGCCCTTGCAGGCACACCGAGTCTATGCCGGTATGGAGGCTCTCAACATTCTGTTGGGCTCAGCCTTACCGAAACCGTTGGGGTTGAAGGAGCTACTGGCCTGCTAAGAGTTCTTGCAGAGCGAGCCGAGCTCTCAGGCCAAGAGCAGGAAGCCATATCTGCGATACCGGGCCTATAACAAATCGGGGTTACAAACAAGATGCGATCGTGGTGGAGGGCAACTGGCTGCTCTGAGACGATCTGACCCTCCCGACCAGACCGGGGAGGGTGCTTAGCACCAAAGAGAACAAGGCCACAGTAGCCATGAAGCTACAGAGCCTCGGTGAGGCTAACGTCAGGTCGCTGGAGGTGGCCCTCAACTGGTGGGGCCCGAAAGGGACCGACGCAGGTGCTCGTGATGCGGAGCGCCTACTGACGTGTGGCTCCCCCATAAGTTGTAAGGGGAACGACTTTATGTGGCCCCATAGGACCTTCTGTCTTGTGGGGTACTCCCGAGATAGATGGGAGAAAGGAGAAGGGGTTGGAGTCCACTCTCCCTCCCAAGGTGCCTAAGGAGATTGAGGCAACGGAGAGTCCTGTGGTGAAGACGGCGAAGTCGAGTAGCAAGGCGAGGGCCGCGCCAAGGAGGGACTTTGCCCCTGCTGCAACGACCGGGGTCTTTTTCGAGACCCGGCCGGATGGTACCACCCTTAACTACAGAAAGGGACCAGATGGTATTAGGAATTACATTGACCAGTGGGGGAAGCCTCTGCTGGAGGTCCTTCCCCTTAGCTTTATGAAGACCGCCGTGGGGGGCTCTCTTCATCTGGAGGACAGCTCACCCGAGGTACCTTCTACTGGGGTGAGCCTGGGCACTTCACGGACAAGGGTAAGTCATTCTTTATTCTCTTTTTGTTTTGAGTTTTACACTTAGCTAAATTTTGTTTGATTTTTTCTAACTTCTGTTTGTATGGACTATGTAGGTGGTCCGTTCTGACGTGGAGGAGGAAGAAGTAGCTGAGGCTGAGGCGGGTGAGGAGGAGGAACGGGATGACGAAGAGGGGGAGGAGGTTGTCATGGCGGATGACGGGGAGGACGCCTCTCGTTGATGCCGATAATGAGGCTGAAGCTTTGAGGATGCTGGCGGAGCAGGCGAGGCAGGACCGGGTTGCTTGCAAGGTCCAGGCCGAAAAGAGAAAGATGGCAGAGGCGAAGGCCATCCGAGAGGCGAAGTAATCCAGGACCGGGGGTGGCGAGCCGAGGGAGAACACCGAAGTCACGGACCGGCCTGTGGTTGTCGTGGTGGAGCGGGTGGAGGATCCGCTGCCTAACGCCTCCAACCAAGGCTCGAGCTCCGCTCCCCCTACCCCGGGGATGCACATGATGCCATTCCAAACCCCCAAGGAGGTGAAGGTGGCAACCGGGGTTAAGAGCATCATGGAGGCTCATCCCTCCGTCGGGATGCTGGCTCTCGCTGCGCTCCAGCAGCAGAGCATCGAGGTAGACCACCGCGGTCGTGACCTCGCGTCTACCATGGCGACGGCCATGGCCATGATTCCTCAGGTACGTTGTTACTATTTTTTCCTTTGTGAATTTTGTGTTTTGATTCAATTTACTCAATTCTTGCTAAGTGGTGGTTTTGTTATTATTTTTTTTTGTAGGGCTACCTGATGATGAACCAATGTGTTTATCATCAGGCCCAACTGATGAGGTCGTGGGCCACGAAGGCTGAGGCCAGCGCTAAACAAGCGGAGGAGGCCCAAGCTAGGGCGGAGGAGGCCCAAGGAAGGGCGATCCGTGCTGAGGGCCTTAATGCCTCCGTAGAAGCTCGGAGGGCCGAAGCCGCAAAGGCGAAAGCCGAGGCTGAAGAACGAGCCAAAGCTACGATCGTGGCTCTGAAGGAAGTGGAGGCGGCCGTTGCTGATAAGGTGAAGGCCGCGGTTCAATCTGCCAAGGCCGAGCTGAGGGCAGCTGTGGCCCTTGAGACGTAGAAGGATTTCAATTCCTTCTACGTCGATGGCTGGTCCGAGGCGGCTGCATTTATGAGGGCGGGTCCTGATCATCCGGTGTGGAACATGGAGAACATCTTCGTTCCCGTCCCTGCGGCTCCCATCCCTGAGGTTAGGGCTGGGCAAAAAACCGGAAAAATCGAACCGAACCGATAACCGAACCGAAAAAACCCGAAAAAGACCGAAACCGAAAAACCGAAAACTTTTCGGGTCGGTTTCAGTTTTCAGTAAAACCGAACCTAAAAAGACCGAAACCGAAAAAAAACGAAAAAACCCGAAAAAGACCGAAAAAAACCGAAAAAGCCCGAAAAATAAAAAATAAAACCGAAAAAAACCCGAAACTGGACCGAAAAAACCGGTCCGGTTCGGTCCAAAAAATAAAAAAACCGAAACCGAAAAAAACCGAACCGAAAAATATGCTCGGTTTCGGTTTCGGTTTTGCCAAAAACCGAACCGGACCGAACCGAACCCAGCCCTACCTGAGGTGGTTCCTCTACCTCCCTGGGCCCTTTCTGATGAGGAGGGAGATGAGGACGAGGCTGACTAGGGCTCCAATAGTTTTTTCTCTGTTTTGATGTAGTTTTCGTTTTGTCTTCTTAGCTTGTAATAGTTTTTCTGAGAAATGAATGAACAGTTTTGGCTTTGGACTTGTGTTTATTCTTCTGGTTTCATTTCCATTGTGTGTTTCCTATGTGCTCCCAATGAGTGGATCATTATACTTCGTCATAGGGTTCACTCTTTTTTAAATAACACATATAATCTGAATTAAGAAACTGGAGCTCCGGAGGGCCGAAACCCTCATGGGGCGTATCGTGGCCGCACAGGCTTAGACCTTCTGACAACACTTAATAAATTTATAAAATTTAAACTGGGGTCCCTTGAGGGCCGAAACCTTCTTGGGACGGACGGGTACCTCAGAGGCTCGGGTGTTCTGTAAACACCTAGCAAATTTATAGGAATTTAAACTGGGGTCCCTTGATGGCCGAGACCTTCTTGGGACGGACGGGTGCCTCAGTGGCTCGGGTGTTCTGTAAATACGTAGTAAATTTATAGAAATTTAAACTGGGGTCCCTTGATGGCCGAGACCTTCTTGGGACGGACAGGTGCCTTAGTGGCTCGGGTGTTCTGTAAACACGTAGTAAATTTATAGAAATTTAAACTGGGGTCCCTTGAGGACCGAAACCTTCTTGGGACGGACGGGTGTCTCAGAGGCTCGGGTGTTCTGTCAACACTTGACAAATTTATAGAAATTTAAACTGGGCCAATTCTGAAAGAATAACAGTTTTATTCATAAGGCCCTCAGGCATATTTACATCATATTTACATCAAAACACGAAGGTCAAGTCATCCTACTGATAATATTTCCTAAGGTTGTTGACGTTCCAAGGTCGATCCACCAGGGTATCGTTGGGAAGGCGACCTAACAGATAGGCTCTGTTCCCTATTGCTCCGACAATTCGATAGGGCCCTTCCCAATTGGGTCCTAGCTTCCCGTAGGACTGTACTCTTGAGTTTATGTTCACCTTCTGTAGCACGAGGTCTTCGTCTTGAAAACGTCTGGTGTTCACTCTTTTGTTGTAGGAACGTCCCAGTTCGTTCTTATACTCGGCGTTACTGATGGCCGCAACTTCTATTCTTTCTTCAGCATAGTCGAGCTCGAGCCCCATCATTTTTTCGTTCAGCCCATTCTCCACCATGTCGGTTCTAAGAGAGGGGCGCCCGATTTCTAACGGGATGATAGCTTCCATCCCGTAAGTCAGGTTGTAGGGCGTCTGCTGGGTGCCTCGTCTTCTTGTCATGCGGTATGCCCACAGGACGTGCTGTAGTTCTTCAGCCCATCGTCCCTTGGACTCGTCTAATCTTTTCTTGATTCCATCAAGCACGGTCTTATTCGATACCTCGGCTTGTCCGTTGCACTGGGGGTACGACGAGGTTGAATAATAGTTCCTGATGTGATACTTAGCATACATTGCTTTCAACTTAGCCCCGGTGAACTGGCCCCCATTGTCCGCGACTATCGAATAAGGGATTCCAAATCTCGTGATCACGTCTCTTCAGAGGAGCCTGATCACCTCGGCCTCCGTTATCTTTGCTAACGCCACAGCCTCTACCCACTTCGAGAAGTAGTCAGTGACCATGAGGAGGAACTTCCCCCCCCCCCGAGGCCTTAGGGAATGCGCCAACGATGTCCATGCCCCACTGTGCAAATGGCCAAGGGGAGGTCACGCTGCTCATTTTTTTGCGCCGGGGCTCGAGATATGGGTGCGTATTTCTGGCATTTCTCACACCCGGTATGGCTTCCGCAGGTTCCTTCGTGTATTTCTTCCATGGCCTTCACAACCATATCGGGCTGAACGCAGAGCAGGTAGGGGCCGGAGAATGACCTTTTATAGAGCTTTTCATTGGGAGCCAGCCAGAACCTCAGTGCCTTCCTTTTTACTTTCTCAGCTTCTTTTTTATAGTCGGGCAGGTCACCAGAGCGGTGGTATTCGATTATGGCGTCCATCCAACTTGGCTCTTGTGGGAGGTCGGTCACCACGTTGATCTTTGGCTTAGCAACGATGCTAGGCGAAGGGACATACTCTACGTTAATGACACTCTCTTGTTTATCGTTTATGGCCGAGGCCAGGGTTGCTAGTGCATTAGCGTGAATGTTCTCGTTCCTGTTGATGTTGATGATTTCTTAATAGTCAAAGGTTTGGAGTATTCCGAAAGCGACGGTCACATAGCCAGCCATTCTCTCATCCTTCATTTGGAATTCCCCACTTATTTGGCTGCAGACTAACTGGGAGTCGGTGTTCACCAGTATTTTCTTGACCCCAAGACTTCGTGCCATCTTCAGGTCGGCGATGACGGCCTCATATTCTTCTTCGTTGTTGGTAGCTCAGAAGCCGAGCTGGATTGACTTCTCTATTACGTCACCATACGGAGATCGGAGTACAACGTCGAGGCCGGATCCCTTTTTATTGGCGGCTCCGTCCGTATGCAAGATCCACGTCTCATGGGCACGCTCCTCAGTCCTGGAGCACAGGGTCGTCATATCAGCTATGGTGAATTCTGCCATGAAGTCGGCTAAGGCTTGCCCCTTGAAGGACGTTCGTGGCTCATAGCGGATGTCGTACGCGTTCAGGTGGCAGGCCCACTTTGTCATCTGTCGAAACAGATCTCCTTTCTGAAGTATTTCTCGGACGGGCTGATCGGTATACACCACGATGCTGTGTGCCGAGAAGTAATGAGCTAGCTTTCGTGAGGCCATGACGAGTGCTAGGATGAGCTTTTCTAGGGGCATATACCTAGTCTCAGAGTCAAGGAGGGTCTTGCTCACATAATAGACGGGCCTTTGCTCTCTGCCGAGCTCCTTGATGAGGACCGCGCTGACAGCTATCCCTGACACGGCCAGATATAGGGCAAGGACATCACCGGTGTCTGGCTTCGTTAGTAGAGGCACACTCCCAAGATAGTCCACGAGCTCGGTGAATGCACTCCGGCATTCATTGTTCCATTCGAACTTCTTCTGAGCCTTTAGAGCCGTAAAGAATGGCTTACATCGGTTCCCGAACCGGGCAATGAATCGATTGAGGGCGGCCGCCATGCCGGCTAGCTTTTGTATGTCCTTTCTCTTTTCAGGGGTTCTCAAATTCTTCAAGGTAGAGATTTGATTTGGGTTTGCCTCTATGTCCCGGTGGGTTACCATGAACCCAAGGAACTTGCCGGCCTCTACCCCGAAGGCGCACTTAGAAGCATTCAGTTTTAGGCCGTGCCTCCGGATGGTTTCGAATACCTCTCTCAGGTCGGACAGGTGGTCCTTCTCTTGTGTGCTTTTCACCACCATATCATCGATGCAGACCTCCATGGTCCGGCCTATATTTTTAGAGAAGATTTTGGTGACCATCATTTGGTAAGTTGTCCCGGCATTCTTGAGCCCGAAGGGCATTGCTCGGTAGCAGTAATTTCCCCTTGGCGTTATGAAGGCCGTTTTTTCTTGGTTAGCATCCGACATGGGTATTTGATGATAACCGGAGCAAGCATCTAGGAAGGTCATTCTGGCAGCTCCGGCCGTGGAATCCACTATCTGATCAATTTTGGGCAAGGGAAAAGGATCCTTAGGGCAGGCCCGATTAAGGCTTGTGTAATGGATACACCCGCGGCTTTCCGTTCTTTTTGAGGACCACCACGGGGTTACCGAGCCAGCGGGGGTAATAGATTTCTCTGATGGCTCCGGCCAACAGAAACTTTTGTACCTCCTCGTTGATGGCATCGGCGTGTTCTGGACTGACGCGGCGCCCCTTTTGCATTACAGGCTTTGCGTCCGGGTTGACGTTCAATCGATGGCATTCGAGGTCAGGATGGATGCCCGACATTTGGCTCGGTGTCCATGCAAAATTATCGAGGTACTAGAGCAGAAGCTCAACGAGGTCCGTTACCTCAGGCTCTCTTAGTTTTGTGCCCACCATGAAGAAGTGGTCCTCGTCCAGCCCCGGGATTTGGATATTCAGCAATCCTCCTTCCACTTTGTCTTCAGCCTCTGGCCCCATCTTTTTTTTTAGTTCCCTCAGCAATTTAGGGTCCTCCGTTTCTATATTCATGGCACTCTCGACCAGAACCAGTTTGTCGTCGGAGTACACGGCCATGGCGCATCTCCGCGAGACTTTTTGGTTTCCCGAGATGGTCTCTACCCCAGACATAGTTCGGTACTTAACCTTTTGGTGTAGAGTGGAGGAGACGCCTTCTATCTCGTGAAGCCATGCACGCCCTAGTATAACATTGTAAACGGAGGGGACGTCCACCACCGTGAACTCCACGCTCATAACCTTTGTCTCCGTTTTAACGGGCAAGGTTATGTTCCCTCTGGGCTGAACTACCTCAGAGCCGAATCCGTACAAGGGAGGGACGTTGGTTTCTAGATGCTCCTCTTTTAGCTCCATTTTTCAGAAGAGGTCTCCGAAGAGTATATTCACCGACGCTCCTTGATCCACAAGGATCCGTCCCACGGCACAATGGCCAACTTGGGCGGAGATGACAAGGGCGTCGTAGTGGGGCATGTCTACTCCTACTAAGTCAAAGTCGGTGAATGTCAGGTCCGGTTTGGCATCGTGCTTATACTTCTTCCGAGGGCTCGGACTTTCGGCGAGGTAGACGTGCTGCTTCATCGCTGCCTCTCGAGCCAAGGTCCTTTCTGCTCCGCTTGGGTTTGGCTTCTTCGGTCCAGAGTGGATAACCTGACAGGTCATCACCGGTGGGGAGAGGTCTCGCTACCTCTCGTCGACCCCTTCTCTGTCTCGATCGGTGTCCCTTCGCGACTTGATGTACTTATCCATCAGGCCGTCTCGAACCCATCCTTCGAGCCTTGCCTTCAGACCGTGACAATCGTTGGTATGATGGTCGCGGCCTCGGTGATATTCACAGATTTTGTTGTTAGGACAGTGGGCCGGTTCGTTCCGGAGAGGAAGGGGCCAGGAGAAGAACGGCTCATTCTCTATTTTGCCGAGGTCAATAAGCGGGAGGCGAAAGATGGTGGAGTAGGCAACGCCCGGGTCAAGAGGGGCTTGGTGTCTCGGCCGGGGATCTTCTTTTCTTCTTTTGGGGGCCGGTTGTGGATTTCTTCCCGTACAAGGTCGTTCCATCCTTTTCGCTATGGGCCAGTTTCTTCGGGGGCTCATCGTGACGGATCTGTCACTAGGTTGGTCGATGCTGGCTATCGAACGGGTTGCCCCGGCAGACCTCATGTCCTTTTCTATGTCAACATGCTGCTTTATGAGGGATCTGGGCTAAGGAACCGAGTTAGGGGGGGTCGCTATCATCTCGTTGCCGATTCTGCTGCCCGCGACCATGTTTTGTCTTAAAGCAGCTATAGCAGTGGAGTCGGGACAGTCCGCGCACTACGCGTGTTTAAGCCAGAATCGATTATCGTAGCTCTCGAGGGTCTCTTTGGATTGGACCCTAACTTGATAGAGCTGCTACGGTTGAGTAACTCTTTCTTACAAGTTTATGAACCGATGTGCGAAGTCATAGGCTAGGTTGTCCCTACAGTGGATGGAGTTAGCGGGCAGGGACTGGAACCATTTACTAGCCAGCCTTCCCAGGCTGGCGGGAAAGCATCTGCACATCAGTTGGTCAAGGTGGGACCAGTGATTCATCTGGTACCGATAGTGTCGGAGATGAGCCTCCGGGTCGGAGTCTGCGTTGAAGATTTGGAGGACAGGGGCGATGAAGTTTCCAGGGGGAGTGTTGTATTCGATCTCGTCCGAGAAAGGGGTGCTGCGGGTGGAGGCAACAATTTTTAACGCTGCCCCGTTGGCGGCGTTATCTCGGCCAGCGCGACGGCCACGCCTTCGCGTCCGAGGAGGCTTGTCAGTTCGGGCACGACTCGATCCCGGTCGTGAGTCTCGACTGTCTGCTGGCCAACAGAGCCGTGAGTGTACACCTCGCTCATCACCACGGCGGGAATTCCCTTCGTGGGAACGCCTCGACTCCTCTCCCCTAGTTGGCTCATCAGAAGCCTCTAGGGGGGGTCGTCGAGAAGGTCCCAGCCGTGACATCAAGCTCCTGACGGGAACGGGACATGGGTTGTCTTGGGCCGCACCGCGCGTGACGGGCTCGGGCTCTGGTGTCATCATCGCGATTATCAATGCCTTCTGGGCTGCGAGCGCGACGAGCTCCTTCTCATGGATTTCAAGCATCATGCGAGCTAACTCGCCGTGTGACCGGGGTGTGCCGGCCACCACCGTTAGGGGAATTGCCTCCCTAGCGGGCGCAGTTCTTGGGGTGGCATCGAAAGACAGGGTTCTCGGCATCCCATAGGCTGGAGTGTGTCGGGACGACGGGGTGTCGTACTGGTTATTATCGGACATTATTTCTTTGGAACGGGTCGTCAGAGCAAACGCGTTCTCTACGTTTCTCACAGACGGCGCCAATTGGCGAGCCTAATTTTCTTCCTAGGCCCGGCTTATTCAACAGCACGCGTCAGCTCCGAGGTCGATGAGAGGTCCGGTGTATACTAGATCTGCTTCGGTGATGAGCTCTCGTCGTTTCTGCACAAGCAACGAACAGGGGGCCCAGGTTCATACCAGGCTTTCCCTCTCCGACGATCAAGTCAGTACGGTGGAAAGGTACGTAACTAAGGATATAGATTTAGTCAGAGAGTGAGTGAGGGAGGTCCGGTTACTTAGCGTGGTATCGAGTTCAACGGGTTAAAATTGAGTAGGTCGGGTTCTTTCGGGTTTATCTCTCTTCTCTCTTTTTCTGTCCCCCTTCTAAGTAGCATTAGTGGGGGTATTTATAGTATGATTCAGAGGCGTATTAGCCCTTGGATCACTGTACTGTCAAGTACTAATCCAACGGCGTTACGACATTTATGACTCTGACAAGGGTACAGTCCTTTTCCGAGACCCACAGTTGATGGCCTGTGATTGGGCCACGTCGATGAAACGCTTAGGGGTCCCCCAAGGGAGAAGCAACATTAATTAGAGAAGCGTACTCGATACGCTTCTCTGGGCCGACGTAGACACAGCTCGGCCTCTTCAGGTCCGGGGTGGCATGTCAATCATGATTGGCAGAGGCCCGGGTAGACTGTTTTGGTGACGTTAGGGGCCCGGATGAGGGGATGCTGACATTCCCTCGCCAACAGGATCTTCCTCACTCTTACCTTTATCGTTTTCCTTGCATAATAGAATCCATTATATTCTATTTCGAAGATCGTCATTATATTAGTCTGCATAGTTGACTGTTGTCGTCTCTCTCAAGTTCCACTTCGTTGTCCGCCTTAAACACTCTACCTTGGATTTCAAGTATTTTGATAAAGTAGTATACAAGGTACGTCAAGGTTTAAGGTGGTTCATGCTTATAGGCAAGCGAATACCTTTGCTGGTAAACTGAAACTGTATTGAACAGAAAGTGACAGTCTATGATGAACCAGATATTTTTCCAACAGGACCCAAGGCTTCGATGCAGCTTGAAGTTGGTAGAGTTCTTTATATTGGATAGTTTCCAGTTTTGGTATTTGCTATATCTTACAACTTCAGTTTGATATTTTTTTCAACTATGTAATGTTGAACATCTATTACTTGTTTGTGGGATAATTCGTCCACATTATCAAGTTAAGAAAAATGTCTTCCTCATTGGTCATTATTAAATGTAAAAACGACTTAACTTGGAAGAAATAAAGCAAAGATATGCACAAACTGGATTTCAGGAAGAGTGGTCATTTGCCGCTAAACAAGATTAATAAACAGGAAATATATTATAGCTAAATTGCTGGAATAAACCATAAATTCATTCAATCAAGAAATATAATGCAAAGCCAGTTATCAAACTCACGATAAATTTTCTAATAAGCATCCCGGTGAATTATAGCTTCCATCAATCCGGAAAACAAATATGTATTAAAATGTAGAGAGTATAATTTCTTGCAATAAAATGACAACATTTCGTCCCCTTTGACCAGCCTGTTTTAGGCCACAAAGTTGATAATAGTACATATTAGAACTATTTCAAACAGCAAACGGCAATGTCAATACCAAAATCATACATCGAAACTAAACCAAAATGGGTAGGAAAAAATTGATAATGATACCATACCGACCTCAGATAAAGCCACCATCCCACTTTGTATCAGACTTGCCAAGATGAGTAGCAGCTTTAACACCAGATGAACTTTGATGAAAGTTATTATCATAATCATCATCCTTACCATCGTCCCAACCAGCCCAGTCATCTCCATTACTGGGAGCTCCACCTCTACCAGATTCTTCTTTCCTATTGCTGTTACGATTGTTAGTATTATTAGTACTATCTTTACTGTCCCAATCATCCCAAGAACCAGAACTAACTGACCCTCCTTTCGAACCCCAAGCCTTAGAATCCTGTTGAAACTCCTGATAATATCCATCTTTCTCGTTTTCATTTCGGCGGGGACTGTCACCATTCCAACTCACACCACCTTCCTTGGTATACTCCTCAACCTTTTGCGAGGCCATTGCCATGACCCCTTTCATAATCCCCCATGTTTTTTGTCCAATCTCTGATGTTTTTGCAGTTACAACATTAACTGTTTCATTCACCTTTGTATCATAGCCACCTTCCCTAACCTGGAAAGCAATATCAAATCATTGACAAATTGTAATGCATATTATCATGATTCATACTAACTGGTGATCAAACTGCAAAATCGTGATAGCAATATGCACAAAAGTTTAGCAAAAACAGAGCTCAAATGAATACCATGTATAGGAAAAACGTAAATTACGCATGACAGCATTGCAAAATGGGGAAGATATCCTTCCAGACAATCAAGAGATACAGTGTTCATATCATAAAGGTCAGCACAAATATACCATTAATAGTTAGCACACTTGCTGGAAACCAGTGTTCTCGATTTACTTGGGAGGCACAAACATACCATGTTTATGCTTCACTGAATACATACATATACATTTGAGGGTAGTGGGTACTTTCTTTCTCCATTTTTAATTTTTAATTTTCATCCTTTCTTCTTTTGCATCTTATCTTAGAGACAAAGAACTCTGATCCACTGCGATATTTCACCAAACATTTTGATAGGAAATAGGCAAGACCTGACGGTTCCAAAAGTCGCCGTGGATGTCTGGTTCCCCCTTGAGGCTTGTGCGGTGAAAGTCCATATTCTAAATTTATTTTTTTGTTCTAACATAATAGATAATAAAAAGGTGATTCCAAGCTAATTAAGCACGCATAGTCTAGATTTAACATGCTTCCATAAAGAATTTGAATCTAAATCAAATTTAAAGTTATCATAACTTACTATCACATTGTTATTAGTTCTTTCACTGGTATTGATTGACCTGTAAGCTTTATGCCCAGGTGGCCGCAATGTGATAGTTTCCAGAACACGCATAGGTGTGTTCAGTGAAGCATAATCATGTTAAAAACATGATCTATTCTTGCATTTAGATTTAGATGAGTATTGTAATGATCTCAGTACAGATTCGATTAAACTTAGAAAGTAATTAGTATATTCAATCCAAGATTGAAACACAAGAGTTTTTTATATATATTTTTCAATACCCAATCTGTTACAACACATATATATATACTATGTTGCAAAAAACTGCAACCAAGGGTAATTACAGAGCAGTTAATAAACTGCAGCAATCTGTACCGTCAGATCTAACACACATGTCCTAATCCTACCACTTCAGATCACTATAGTTTAAGTGATCAAACGGTCACAATTAATCCTAACACAAATAATCCTACGGCTGTTATAATTGTCAGCCCTTATTATCACTTATTCAATACATACATAATACATACACAAATACACACATAATACAGTGCGAGTAGAGTTATCACACGTTTTCACGTGAGTTACTTGTTAATATACCAACACGCAAGGAGAATTTTATCATTAAGATATCAACAATCTAATGGAAGCATTATTGATAAAATCAAGAAGATAATTAATAAAATATCTGTCAAATTTGTTACCATCATCGAAAAAACATCCAACCTGGATCCAAATCTTTTGATTTCCGAATCTCAAGCTATTCAATTTGTGAGTAATAAAGATCAGGACTACTAATTTAAACCTTACGGAGTCGATCACAATTGAAGTACTTGTTTTTAGGGATCATTGAGGATCATAAATAGACTAATTTTAAGTTAATGACGTAATAACAAAAGATGCACGGTACCGTATTCCTTGCATTTGATAACATTGTCGTCTATCAGTAATTTATGAAGGAAAATAAACGCATGTATTATTAAAAAAAAATACAACATAGGCAATACTTGATAAAAGTGGTGGAATAAAGTCATCATTACACGTTTGGGTCAGATAATAAATAACTTAGACCCTCATTGCTTCTGGAACAAAACACATGTAGAGCAAATTAACCCCAAAAAACAAATAGAAAATAGGCC
Source organism: Primula vulgaris (assembly GCA_963920805.1). Classification (NCBI taxonomy): domain Eukaryota; kingdom Viridiplantae; phylum Streptophyta; class Magnoliopsida; order Ericales; family Primulaceae; genus Primula; species Primula vulgaris. The sequence goes on along the minus strand of OY987222.1, from coordinate 5,327,029 downwards.
GCAAGTAATTAACTACAAGTTTTGTTAAGATCAAAAAAGAACAAGACGATGACATGCGAAATGACTTAAGGGAACTACTATTTTGGCAACTGTTTGCAGTGAGGGTTTCGGACTCTACTATAAGGATAGACAAAAGTTGGTCAACAGTGCCATCACATGTAGTAGCTTGTTACAAGACATTGCAAATATGTGATAGTAACTTGTTACGAAATAACACCAAGTCCTAAATGGTTGAGGTGAACTAGTAGACCCAAAATTAAATGTAAAGTACATACAGGCATGTGTGATCAGCATTATTTGAAGAAAACTCAAAAAATAACTAAGATCTGTCTGCACATAAAATATGCAAAGACTTAACAATAACGTAATAAGGAACCATTCGGATCTCAGATCAATCATTTTAAAATCGAAAACCTAATGTTCAGACAGTCGCAAGGCCGTATGCGGGAGCTGGGAACCTGACTAGGCACCCCAATAAGTTCTTTATTTTTTGGTTCAATTTCCATTAGGACTATACTTAGAAATACATTCTCGATATGATAGTCATTGATTTTTTTAAGTGTTACCTGATAAATGGCATCACGATGTTCTGTATGATACAAATATCAGTTTTTTTAATAATAAAGAAAGGATTTTATCCATGTCCATTGCCCATAGACCATGCAGGCGACCGAATTTAGAGGCCATTTGCTATGTTGCCACATATATATACAATGATAAAGTACATTCACCCTCCATTCATTATTCCAAGTGAAACATATAGAAAAGCGAGAGAGAGGGAGAGGAGTGCTGCAATGCGAAAGGAGGTTGTAGCTGAGACAATTAGGGTAAGTGTTCGTTCAGATTCTTTTTGTTGAATTTGATTAAATTTCAACCTTACCCGATCCATTAAGCCGAAAAACCACAAATGCGTCTAAGGACAGACCACCCCTAACCCTGTAGCCGACCTGCTGACTCTAACTAGTCGATAAACAATCGCGATTATTAGAACATCACATGGGACAGAACATGAACAATTTACACAATAACCAACAAGAACTAATAATTGAGATAACTAAGAAAATATCCCTGAAAGAAGATTTTTTTGCTGGATAACAGTTACTTTAAGGACATGTAGGGTAAAATTGTCAGCTACGAAGGAGGAAAGAAACAGAGTACGAACTTAGTGCAGGAAATTTTTTAGACAATGCAAGAGCATATACTCTGTTCATTGATCAACAACTTCAAATATCTGGAAGAGCAATGATCATTTCTTGCCTCTAAGAGTAAGGTAATTGACAACTTATTGTAAGAAATTTCACAGGCGCCCTTAATAACATGCAAGCCTCAATATTAGACTATTAAAGTGACCTTTGATATAAACAAAAAATAAATAAGGAGAGCATGAAACCATGTAAATAAACCTACAAGATCACAAGAGTAGGTTCACTTCACTTGCAAAAACAAAATTAAAAAAAAAAAGTATTATCTCTGAAGAGGTATCATACCCTTGGGACGGGAGGTTTTAAGATAAGGTTTTAAACATTAAATAGCCATTCAAGCAACACGAGAAGTTCCAATTAGGAAAACCTTTGGATAGGATAACACTTAACAGGAAGCACTACAAAAAGTGAGCTTCCAGTCCAAATCAAAACAAGGCTGAAATTAGTCACAAAAATTAAGGCAAGATGAAACATTGACTAGTTATGGCGGATTAGTAAGACATAGTTGAAACTTGATCTTGATAAGCTTCAGAAAATACTCCCCAATATATATTCCAATGTTCATAATACAGTACTGATATTTTTATCATGCCAAGCCATCAGATTGGATCTTGATATTTTTATCAACAAGCAAGGGGTGGGACTTTTTTAATTTCCATGGTAAAGGTCAAACGTCGGTCATCGGGCAGAGAGGGTCGGTCCAGCGCCTCGACGGACTAATGACCTCTAGTCACCTGGGGAAAAGTGTAGATTTTGAAAATTTGAGGTTCTTTTGTAATTTTCTGAAAGCTTTTATGTTACTTTTTAACCTTACGGGAGTTCTTAATGAGTTCTTGATTTCTTAAATGTTAAGTTCATGTTATGCATATTTCAGCCCTCAGACATTCACAACTGAACTCCCTTACCAGCAAGTGTTAAGGATAGAGTTCAAGAATCCTGCATTGCTGTAGTTTGTTTTGACCGAGCTAAAGCAACAGAATCTCTCTTTACACTAATATGAATCAAAATATTTAATAAGGCAAGCTACATACAATAACAGATGGAAAACCAAAGCAATCTGCACGGTCTAACGAGTACCTTGTAGCCAAATTCCTTAGTGCCAGCTTGAACTACATTGGCCGCAGAATGTGCAGCAGAGGCAGCAACCATGGATAGCTTACCAAATCCCTGCACATACAATTTTGGATATATTAGTCACGAACTAAGGATATGTCTATTGCTTTTAAAGATTTAACCCATTATTGTTTTGTGATTGGTTGTGGAGATGATCTTGTTCATGAGATAAGACGTGTGAAAGAGCAATAAACCCATGGAACTTGAGTAAGAAACAGGATATACATGGTTATAGACCAACTTTGAACAAATACTGTATGTTTCTTTACCAAATCCTTACATACAAACTTACCCAAAAATATCCGTCATTACTTATAAATCGAATCCCATTACTTATAACTTTCGTCACAACTACAGTAAGCTGAAGCTGTGCTTAGAATAAGGAAATTCAAATCAATATACATAAGAGATTGATGAGTATACTGCCACAGATATGCTAGGAGATCCCTACATACATACATAACACATACATACATAACACATACAGGTACCACAAACCAAACACAAATGGTCTAATCTTCCATACAGTTAAAAGTAAATAAAGGTGTATTTAACATTTCGACTTACGAATTTGGAATACAAAGGCATATGGGATCAACTGCTAATGTCCCAAACAGACTAATTAGTCTGTGGGGAAATTTAGGATAGTAACAGAATGGGGATTTCAAATCCTATGGTAGTCAAATCCAAACCGTTGTGCAAAGCTTAGGGAAATGGAAAAAACAAGAAGTTTGCAAATAAAAATGCTTACATCCAAATCTTAATTGCAGTACATGCACCATCAGTCAACCCCTATAACCTAAATACAACAGATTAAATCTCCCATTCAACTAGAGTATCCTAATGTTTTCGAGTTAGGAACTCAAAACCCATACGGATTCAGGGTCTATAACATCAAACTGAAAGGAAGTGACTTTAGATGCTTAAATGTGGGATCTCATTGCGAAATGATGCTACAAGTGATGCAGGAAAATATCTAACAAAATATAAACACGTTTCTAAATCCAATATTCAGAAAAAAGACACTTATACATCTACAAATGATGCAGACATTCCGAACCTGAGTAACAGCAGAAAAGACGTCGGCTTGGGAATTAACACCAGCAGAAGCAGCAGCGGGGGCCGGGGTGGATCCGAAGCCGACGTATTTTCCGCCCTGAGAGGGAGGGAGGTGATCCGGTCTGGAATCATTCTCTGCAATCTTTTTAGCAAAGAAACTCTCTTTGTTTGCTGCAGACGCCTCCAGCTGCGTCCACGTGTATATATCCTCTGTAGATTTAGATCTCGCCGGTCCCACTCCTCCTTTATTATTAGTGAGAATCATTGATTAGTACATAAAAAAACATACTTAATTTCCAAAAACCCACATTCTGAAACTCTTATTTAAGATTTGATACATATAAAGGCATCATCATGTAGCATCAAGGTTAAAAACAATAAAGATTACAAAGAAGCAACGTCATTCAGCATACACCCGTAAGCTTAAAAGAGATTTTAACCATGAGTTTTGATAATTAAGCCACAAACTATGTACTTAGTTGATGGAACCAGGAAATTCAAGTGAGATGGGCCGATATTCTATATAATTTTTTTCATACTATATGACTGCTTTTTCCGTCAGGGGGGGGGGGAACGCTAAACTTTTTAAAGATTTTGATCAAACATATAGGAATTTTTCACTTTCTTGTTAATTTTTCTCGAAATGGACCGTCTCCACCTAATTCATTTCCATGTATGTACTAAATGATCATTTTCGCTTACCATTACTACCACGACCGCCGCTCCTCGTATACAAATCCCCCACGGACTGATTCCTCCGAACCCCTCCCTCTTCCTCCTCGTCTTCCCAGCTATCCCAACCGACGCTTTTCTTTCCTCCCAACGGCGGCTTCCTATTATTACTATTATTATTATTACTTTTCGGTGTTTCCTTGACGACCGGAGGATCTCTCCACGGCCTTCCTTCTGCCAAAGCCTGGATACGATCCCTATACACAGACGCAGCATTCGAGTTGTACTTTGTCACAATATCCGTCCCCTTACCGACATCGTAGAGGGAGAAGAATCTGTTGAGGCTGTCGTTACCACCCGAGACCTCCATCTTCTTGAGCTGAATGTCGGACCACGAATCCATCGTGACGGATCTGACGAAGCTGATGTGGACACCCAATCCGCGATGCTTGCCTGAGCACTCGAGGCACATGAAGACACCGTACGTTACCTGTAAGATGATACAAAATAAAAAGAGAATTCATTGCAATTTGCAACGGTAACATGATTACTTATATTTGATTTGGTAGTCCTATTGTTTCCTTGTTCATATTTAATAATGCCGATTCCCATAAATTGCAACTAAAAAGCAGTTACCCATAAATTAATAAACACAAAAAAAAGGTTGCAATATATTACACCAATTACCACTTAGCAAGCCCTATAGGGTCCGTTTGGCAACAATTTTTTAAGTTGGTTTTTGGATTTTTGATATTAAAAATATGTGTTTGGACAATCAGATTATTCAGCTTCTAAAAATCAGATTTTGAGGCTGAAAAAGCTACAAAAATCCAGATTTTTAAAAACTAGATTTTCAGTGAACTCTTAAAAAAAATCATTAATTTCACAAATGATCAGAATCCATAAATTAATAAAGGAAAACACAAAAAGGGTACCAATCTATTTCACAAATTGCCATCTAACAATCCGTATAATCCCATTTCCACAACAAAACAAAAAACTAGCACTAATTTAACTAATTAGCAGATAAAGGAAAACACAAAAAAAAGGTAGCAATAAATATCACAAATGGTAACCAAACACGGCCATTGTACTAAAAAGAAAAATTAAAAAAAAGGAGAAATAATTGAAAAAATAAATTGAAAAATTACCGAAGCCCATTGTGGGTTTTTTTGAGAACAGTCTACGCATGTTTTGTTCCCCGTTTGGGATTGTAACTCCCTCAGCCTACGCGATGCCGCCATTTATATTATTTATTTATTTATATATTTATATTTATATTTATATATATATGTATATATACGTATTTACTCTCTCTCTCTCTCTCTCTCCCTCTCCCTCTCCTCTTGGGAAGAATATGGATCGGATCGCCGACACCGTAAAGGCAAACAAAAGAAGAGTAAAATAACAACAAAAATATTGTACTGTTTTAGCAATTTAGTATACAATATTTAAGTTTTATTAATTTGTTCATCAATTTATTAATTTTCGTCTAACTAGGATTCCACAAATATAAATAAACTAAATTATATCTTACATATTTATAGATCTATTTTTAATATATATTTATAAAATTTCACTCACTATGTGAAAATTGAAAGCATATGACTACAATTTTGTTATTTTGTTAAGCGTTAGCACATCTAATTTGACAAAATTTGATAAATTGTATCTAAATTTATAAAACTTCAAGATCCGATATTAAATTAGTAAAATACAATAGCACGTGTTACCAAGAAGCATCATTTTTTTTTATCACGATACTTGGGAAATGATCTTTTTACTTTTGAAATAGGCAAATCAGATATATTTTAATTAATAACTGAAGAAATAAATAAAAAAAAATTATCATATGCTCTTTGTGCACTTTCATACCTTTTAGTATATTTCTTTATTCACTTTTTCCGTTCTTTTACCTTTGTTTCCTTAATTTTTGTCTTTTATAACTTGGTATCTAATTTTTCACAAATGAATAAATAACAAGTAAATACCACTCTGATACCGAAAGGTAGATAATTTTTAATTCATAAAATAGGAAAATAAATATTACCAAATGCTCTTATTCTGTTTTTCTTTGGCATTTTACATTTAGGTTCACAAAATACTTGGCTTTTGATTTTTTGTTTTGTTTTTGAGATTGGAAAATCAGGTATTTTTAAATTAATAACCGAGAGAAATTACAAATAAAAAAAATTACCAAATGCTTTTTCCGCTGCTTTCATACCTTTCTTTATTTCCTTTTCGGTTTTTCTATCTTGGTTTCTTAATTTTTATTTTTGAGATGTGCAAAACATGTATCTTTTAATTAATAACAAGGAAAAAATAAAGAAATTACTTAATGCTTTTTCCGCCGGTTTCATTCCTTTTTTACCTTTGATTATTCATTTTTTCGATTTTTGTAACTTGGTTTCATAATTTTCGTTTCTGAGATAGGAAAATTAGGTATTTTTTAATTAATAACCGGGGAAAATGGAAAAAGAAATTGCCAAATGCTTTTTCAACCACTTTCGAACATTCGTTTATTCATTTTTTCGGTTTTTGTATCTTTTTGTGAAATCACTTAAATGAATGATTTTTTTACCATAAAAAATCCCTTTTTTTTTACAAATATGAATTTTACCAATCATTAATAATAATAATCAGGTAGTATTTTTCAATTAATAACCGAGGAAAACTAAAAAAACAAAATTACCAAATGCTTTTTATGCCGCTTTCATACCTTTTTGTACATTGGTTTATTAACTTTTTTGTTTTATGTACCTTGGTTTATTAATTTTTGTTTTTTAACTCTGGTTACGGCGGGTAAAGCATTGTCTAATTCGACGAATTAGTACTTAGTTGAGACTTGCGTGCGGTGGCCTATCTTGATAAGCTTCAGAAAATACTCCCTATTAAATACCCGAACGTTCATAATAGTATACTGATATTTTTTTATCATGCCAACTTGTCAGATTGACTAAGTAGTTGCAATACTCCGTAATAAAAAATGGAAATTTAGGACTAGCTGATTGAGGGAATTATTATACAAATAAAGGCTCAAATATTATGTATTTATTATAAAAGCAATACCATCTCATAAAGCAGTTCATCTAAGGGGGTATCTGCCTAATTGAATTACCAACAGCCCGATTACCAATTAATTAATTAACCTATGATTAAATCGGACCAACTGTGTGATTATTATAACAGAGTAATCTAATTATATTTTTCATCTATTTCTACATGGAAAAAAAAATAGTCGTGGTCATGAAGAATGAGTAAGTACAATAATAGACCAAATCTTGAGGATAGTAAAAATAAATCAAATGTGTTATGCATATTTCAGCCCTCAATCATTCGTAGCTGAACTCACATATCATCAAGTGTAAGCAAAAATTTCAAGAATCCTTCGTTGTAGTTTGTTTTGACCGAGCTAAAGCAACAAAAATTCGTTTAACTTTTTAACACTAAAAATATTTATCTTAATTCCATCTCTGAGATGCCAATCCCATAGCCAGTAGAGGAATCATTAAACATTTTATAAGTGAGGAACTAGATCGAATTCAAACAAGGATAATGCTCATTAAAACAGTATATAAAAAGGGAAAGCTCGGGATTGAAGGCACACAAGGCCTTTTTTTCCAATAGAGAAATGACTAGACGAGGCTGGTGTTAATAGCAAAACTAAGCAACACATGCTTTTTCTTACCTGTATATATTTGTAGACACACAAATTTTACAACCCTAAAAATTGACACGTATCTTCTAAATTAAAAATAAAAGTAATTACTAATTTTCCAATCAAAATAAAGTATGAAATATTAGTAGGTTAAAGGTAAAGGAGAAAGAAATGAGTATTTATTATCATACGGAATAAAGAGATGATAAATATATAAACGATAAAATATATTATTATTTTTCTCTAAAAGGTTCAAATTCATTACAAATTAAAGAGTTGTTTCAAACAAGAAAACTCTTTTGTAGTGCTTTAAACCAAATGGGTTTATTTAAATACACATGTTTTCATGGACCTATTTGGTAAAAAGACCAAACTTGGGGAGGCACCGCTGCAAATATTTCAGCTCCACTACTATGAATAGAGGATGAGGCATCACATTTTGAACACACAAATTCAAGGCCAAGAACTCTAGAGAGAGAAGCTCTGCAAAATTCAAGCCAAAATCAAGCCCCGAAGCCTCGAACATCAGCAAGAAAATTCGAAGTTTCATCAACAAATCGAAGAAGATCCTACATTCGATCCATAACAAGCATCAAAAGCCGCGAATAAGACGTTTTCAAAAATCAACCTTTAAAGACCTTCAACAATTTCGAATATCTTCAATTAAATTCATCAAGAAACTCAAATAAATCCACCGTTCGATCAGCAAGAAGCATGAAAAACCGTGAATTTTACGTTTCTCAAGATCAATCTTCAAATACCTTCAACAAATTCAAAGATTATCAACCAAGTTCATCAATAAACTCAAAAAAATCCATCGTTCGATCCGCAAGAAGCATTCAAAGCCGCGAATTCGATGTTTCTCGAGATCAAGTCACGAAATATCTTCATCAAAGCTGAAGAACATCAATCAAATTCCCAACAAACTCAAGAGAGTCAACATTTGATCAGCATAAACAATATCAAGCTCGCATCAAGTGTTTCTTCAAGAATCCAAGCATTCGATCAAAAAAAAAAGTCAATCAAGCCATCAAAAGTTGTTCGAAGAAAGAATCAAAGGATTGTTAGTTTTCTACCTTTGTAGAAGATTATTCATAGAATTGTACTCACATAAATTGAAATATAAATTCCTTTGTTCGCATTAATTTTCTTGTATTTTATTTTCAATCACGAGTGAAATTTTATGTGAAACAAATTTTTGCACACCCGGTGGGACTTTCTCTGCCTTTCATCTCTTCCCTCCTGTTTCACACAAATTTTCACTTAGGCTTGAAAATAAAATACAGGAAAATTAATGGTGAATAAAGGAATTTATATTTCAATTTATGCAAGTACAATTCTCTGAATAATTTTCTACAAAGCTAGAACACAAATAATCCTTTGATTATTCCTTCGAACAACTTTTGGTGGCTTGATTGACTTGTTTTGGGATCAAATGCTTGGATTCTTGAAGAAATAGTTGATGCGAGCTTGATATTGTTTATCTTGATCAAATGTTGATTCTCTTGAGTTTGTTTTGTACTTGATTGGTGTTCTTCAGCTTTAATGAAGATATTTTTTTGACTTGATCTTGAGAAACGTCGAGTTCGCGGCTTTGAATGCTTATTGCGGATTGAACAGTGGATTTGCTTGAGTTTTCTTGATGAACTTGGTTGAAAATTTTCGAATTTGTTGAAGGTCTTTGAAGATTGATCTTGGGAAACGTCGTATTTGCGGCCTTTATTGCTTCTTGCAGATCGAACGGTGGATTTGTTTGAGTTTGTTGATGAACTTGGTTGAAGATCTTCGAATTTGTTGAAGGTCTTTGAAGATTGATCTTGGAAAACGTCGAATTTGCGGCCTTTATTGCTTCTTGCAAATCGAACGTAGGATCTTCTTCGATTTGTTGATGAACTTGATGAAACTTCGAATCTTCTTGTTGATCTTCGAGGCTTCGAGACTTGATTTTGGCTTGAATTCTTCAGAGTTTCTCTCTAAGTCTTCTTTGCCTTGAATTTTTTGGTGTTCTCAAAATGTGAGGCTTCTCCCTCTATTTATAGTAGTTGGTGTGAAATATTTGCAGCGGTGCCTCCCCAAGTTTGGCATTTTTACCAAATAGGTCCATGAACAAATAAGTACATTTAAACAAACCTAAATGGTTTGAAAGCATTACAAAAGAACATACGTTTGAAGTTACTCTTTCATTTGCAATGAATTAATCATTCTCGAGAAAAGAAATATTTTATATTTCGTATATTTATTATCCTTTTCTTTTATGTGACAATAAATATGCATTTTCCTTTCTCTTTTTGCTTTTAGTATACTAATATTTTCTTCTCTTTTTTTAATTAGAAAATTAGTAATTACCTTTAATTTAATTTAGGGGACACGTGTCACACTTTTAGTTGTCGTAAAATTTGAGTGCCTACAAATGCCCCCTTCGAGATTTGTTTACTTGAATATTTGAAATGAACGGGTCTCGAACAGTATTATCATTTTACTTTTTAGAGAGTTTGTAAACTTCCGAACTGATATCGAAAAATAAATAAATTACTTAAGTTGATTCTGATAAGAAGAAGAAAATTAAGCTTTTCATTTTTTTTTATTTTGACATAAAATTAAGGTCTTATATTGGTGTCAAAAAAAATATTTTGTTCCGGAACGCTATGCTTTTGGTAAGAGGTGGGCTTAAAACACTACAATTTTTCTTTTAAAACGCACAGACCGTAGATTTAATCTACGGTCTGTATAATTTAATACAAACCGTAGATTAAATCTACGATTTGGATTAAATTATACAGACCGTAGATTAAATCTACGGTCTGTGTAATTTCTGCAGAAATTACACAGTCAGTCCCTGCTTTTCAAAATTACACAGTCAGTCCCTGCGCGAAAATTACACAGACAGTCCCTGGAAAAAACAGAATCTTACGTTTTTTTTTAAAAAAATAAAATTTTATTCTACACTCTCTCTCTTTCTCTCAAAAACCCCCAATTTTCAACCCAAAAAATCACCCAAATCAATCAACCACATTAACTATCAAATTTATTAACAAAAAACCCCAAATCATCAATCAAACTTATCCATAATTGAAGGTATATCTTTTATTCTCTAATTTATTATTTATTTTGTGTAATTTCAATTTGTAAAATAGGAAAAAATATATAAAATATGCAAATCCATAATTCACTTAGCTATATATAATTGTTTGTTGTTTGTTTATATTAATTATAGAAATTTTAATAATTGTTGATATTTGTCCCATTTTTGCATGTTTTTTTATTTTTTGTAATTTTAATTTGTAAAATAGGAAAAAATATATAAAATATGCAAAACCATAATTCACTTAGCTATATATAATTGTTTGTTGTTTGTTTATATTAATTATAGAAATTTTAATAATTGTTGATATTTGTCCCATTTTTGCATGTTTTTTTATTTTGTTTGGTTAATTTGAATTGTTGATAATGTGTTTGGTTATGATTAAAAAATTGAGTTATTATTGTTTGGTTTATGATTAAATGTGTTTGGTTTATGATTAAATGTGTGTTTGGTTATGATTAAAAAATTGAATTATTATTGTTTGGTTTATGATTAAATGTGTGTTTGGTTATGATTAAAAAATTGAATTATTATTGTTTGGTTTATGATTAAATGTGTGTTTGGTTATGATTAAAAAATTGAATTATTATTGTTTGGTTTATGATTAAATGTGTGTTTGGTTATGATTAAAAAATTGAATTATTATTGTTTGGTTTATGATTAAATGTGTGTTTGGTTATGATTAAAAAATTGAGTTATTATTGTTTGGTTTATGATTAAATGTGTGTTTGGTTATGATTAAAAAATTGAATTATTATTGTTTGGTTTATGATTAAATGTGTGTTTGGTTATGATTAAAAAATTGAGTTATTATTGTTTGGTTTATGATTAAATGTGTGTTTGGTTATGATTAAAAAATTGAGTTATTATTGTTTGGTTTATGATTAAATGTGTGTTTGGTTATGATTAAAAAATTGAGTTATTATTGTTTGGTTTATGATTAAATGTGTGTTTGGTTATGATTAAAAAATTGAATTATTATTGTTTGGTTTATGATTAAATGTGTGTTTGGTTTTGATTAAAAAATTGAATTATTATTGTTTGGTTTATGATTAAATGTGTGTTTGCTTATGATTAAAAAATTGAGTTATTATTGTTTGGTTTATGATTAAATGTGTGTTTGGTTATGATTAAAAAATTGAGTTATTATTGTTTGGTTTATGATTAAATGTGTGTTTGGTTATGATTAAAAAATTGAGTTATTATTGTTTGGTTTATGATTAAATGTGTGTTTGGTTATGATTAAAAAATTGAGTTATTATTGTTTGGTTTATGATTAAATGTGTGTTTGGTTATGATTAAAAAATTGAGTTATTATTGTTTGGTTTATGATTAAATGTGTGTTTGGTTATGATTAAAAAATTGAGTTATTATTGTTTGGTTTATGATTAAATGTGTGTTTGGTTATGATTAAAAAATTGAATTATTATTGTTTGGTTTATGATTAAATGTGTGTTTGGTTTATGATTAAAAAATTGAATTATTATTGTTTGGTTTATGATTAAATGTGTGTTTGGTTATGATTAAAAAATTGAGTTATTATTGTTTGGTTTATGATTAAATGTGTGTTTGGTTATGATTAAAAAATTGAGTTATTATTGTTTGGTTTATGATTAAATGTGTGTTTGGTTATGATTAAAAAATTGAGTTATTATTGTTTGGTTTATGATTAAATGTGTGTTTGGTTATGATTAAAAAATTGAATTATTATTGTTTGGTTTATGATTAAATGTGTGTTTGGTTATGATTAAAAAATTGAATTATTATTGTTTGGTTTATGATTAAATGTGTGTTTAGTTATGATTAAAAAATTGAGTTATTATTGTTTGGTTTATGATTAAATGTGTGTTTGGTTATGATTAAAAAATTGAGTTATTATTGTTTGGTTTATGATTAAATGTGTGCTTGGTTATGATTAAAAAATTGAATTATTATTGTTTGGTTTATGATTAAATGTGTGTTTGGTTATGATTAAAAAATTGAATTATTATTGTTTGGTTTATGATTAAATGTGTGTTTGGTTTATGATTAAAAAATTGAATTATTATTGTTTGGTTTATGATTAAATGTGTGTTTGGTTATGATTGTTTGGTTATCATTGTTTGGTTATCATTAATTGGTTATAATTGAGTTATCATTGTTTGGTTATTATTAATTGGTTATCATTGAGTTATCATTGTTTGGTTATCATTAATTGGTTATTAATTGGTTATGTTATCATTTTTTGGTTATCATTAATTGAGTTATATTTGGTTATCATAGTTAGGATGGCAGACCCAGGTCCACATATTAAAGGGAGGTTGGGTATTTTACGACACACTGGTCACATTTCTAATCAGACTTGGGATGCTGGCAGAGAAGCGGGTAGAGGAGATGCCAATAAGATTAGGGTTTATAATTATAGTTGGCAGATACCGACGCCTGAAAGGGTAGTTCAAAATATCATTAGAGCTGGTTTTTACGGTATTTACAGTATAGGTAATTATACCGTAGACCGAGGGTTGATTACAGCCTTAGTTGATAGGTGGCGTGATGAGTCGCACACGTTCCATTTTTTCGGGGGAGAGTTGGGGATATCTTTACAGGATGTAGAGATTATGCTTGGTCTGAGGGTGGATGGTCTTGCTGTGACCCGGTCGGAGCGGAATGACACGAAGGCGAGCAGGTTGGCTATGATGGAGAGTTTGTTGGGTGTTAGGCCGGCTGATAATCAAGTCGATGTAAACTGTCTGACAGTTAGACTTGATTGGATGTTACACACCTTCGGTGAATTACCCCCCAACCCTAGTGAGGAGCGTTTGCTATATCAGTTTAGGGCTGCCATGCTATTATTACTGGCTGCACATGTGTTTTCGGATAAGAGCAGTGATCAGATTCCACTCTGGCCTCTGCCATTTCTGGAGGATTTTGACACATGTGCTGAGTATAGTTGGGGATCAGCTCTTCTGGCCTGGTTAGAGGCTAATCTATGCAGGGTGGTACGTTGTAAGACAAACAGAGTAAGCGGGGCGGTGATGTTTCTGGATATGTGGGCGATTACCAGACTACTGCCGGTTAGACCATGTGAAGAGCTGCCGGAAGATATCGAGCCACCTGAGGGCTTGCCTAGGTTCCCCCTCGGTTACAGGTATGATATTATTTAGTTTTTGTCTTGGATTTGTGGTTTTTTTTTATTGTGTCATCTATCATTTACTTAGCTGCCGGTTATATTTATTGTTTATCGGGTTTTGTTTGTATATTACAGATGGAAGATGTGGAGGCAAACTAACCTTACGCCATATGTCTACGGACATAATGTGGTCCACATACGTGACCAGTTTGACAATATGTCGCCTGAACAGGTAAATTTTAATTTTCGTATTATATGTAACTTACGTATTATATGTTGTATATGTTTGCATTGGTCTTATGTTCGCAGAATTTATTACTCGTCTATTTTTAAACCATTGTTTATATATTCTAATTTGATGATTACAGATAGTGTGACAACCTTACGGGGATCTCAATCAGTATCCGGAATACTGCACGCGGGGCCGTTATATGTGGCATTGTTCTGTGCCTCTCATTTGTAATGAGAAGATTGAGTACCACCCCGCGGACAGGTTCATGAGACAGTTCGGTTTTGTGCAGCGGGTCCCTACATATATTTGGAAACCAAGACAGGGTCACGGCAAGGATAGAAGATATGGGATTGGGCAAAAACACGACTGGCCTTTACTTTGTGGAGAATTTATAGCCGTGTGGAATGACCGCCACACCCGTCTTATTAACAGCGAATATGGGTCAGGGACGTCACCGGATTACATGAGATGGTATAGAGAGAGGACCCGCATCTTCATAAACCCACCTGAACTTGCCCCGCCCCCTCACGGTTTCCGGGAGAATACGGGTGTCTTCAATAAAATGGTAACTACTAAATCGTTTTTTACTAATAAATCGTTACTTCTTTTTCTGTATATTTTAATACTAATAAATCGTTTTTATTGTTTTTTTTTTCAGAAAGAGATGTTGCGCCGCAGTTTCAAATCGTTCAAACGGCTGAAATCTAAAACGGACGTGGACTTACTACGTGCGGAGTTCACTCAAATGGGTATGAATCCGTATGGGTCAGCTGATGAACAGTCGGAGGAGGATGACGACGACGACGACGATGGTGATGACGACCTACGTTACGACCCACGAACTTACACTAGGGCTTCAAGTTGTCGGCGTCCCGACGAAAGAGGCGAATCTAGTAGCGGGGGTAGAAGATCGACTGGAGGTCGACACCCGACTACAGATCAGGGTCCGGGTCCGAGTTCAAGCGGTCGACGTCGTCGTTCTTGTTTTGCTGGGTCCGACTACGTTCAGACCGATGTTCCGTTCGATCATCATAGACACTCATTTGGTTCGTACGAGCATCATCCTAGTCATCAGTCCACCGACAGTTGGAGTCGAGGGTTGACAATTACATCCCACGAGCGTGCGCCGCATCCAGAATCGCAGCAGCGACAAAGACGGCGTACGGAGCTAAACGAAATCGAAGAGTCTGCTGAGCCGTCATCGGATAGATTAACATCGGCGGGAAATATGCTCCCTATGTCCAACTTTAAAACATTTAGTCGTTACAAAAAAAAAAATGCACTGTTTTTGTATTTGATTTCTATGTTTGATTTGTCAGTTTTATTCTTAGCTAGGGTTGGAATATTATAAATTCGTACGTTTAATTTGATTTCTATGTTTGATTTGTACGTTATAATTTCGTAAGTTTAATTTGATTCGTATGTTTGATTTGTATGTTTGTAAAAAATATTCTGTATTTTAATTGATAGGACCAATATTGAGTTTTTACAAACCGTAAACCCTAAACCCTAAATTACAAACCCTAAACCCTAAACCCTAAACCCTAAAAAAACCCTAAAAAAACCCTAAATATTCTGAAATTTACATACAAACCGTACATTTAATGTACGGTTTGTACAGATTTCATACAAACCGTACATTAAATGTACGGTTTGCATGTATTCTGTGCAAACCGTAAAAGTAATGTACGGTTTGTACCCCTGATTTAAACAGCGCCACTTTACGAATGTACTTTTTGCACCGAATCACCGTTAATAAAGTAAAAAAAAAAAAACTACAAACCGTAAAAATAATCTACGGTTTGTAGTGTAAATGACATTGGATACCATATCTATCAAAATAATTACGACAACACCTTATCACTTTTGAATTATTATGACTTGACAAACCTATCCGAAAATGACTATTCAATGCATTATTAAAGTTTGAAAATGACTACACCAAAAAAAACACTACAAACCGTAAAAGTAATCTATGGTTTATAGTGTAAATGACATTGGATACCATATCTATCAAAATAATTCCGACAACACCTTATCACTTTTGAATTATTATGATTTGACAACCCTATCCGAAAATGACTACTCAATGCATTATTAAAGTTTGGAAATGACTACACCAAAAATTCACTACAAACCGTAAAAGTAATCTACGGTTTGTAGTGTAAACTTACACTATAAATATGACTCAATTTTGCCAATTCTAACAAACCATAAAATCAAACACAAACACATTTCGGAAATCTCTAAAAAAATCCTCATTTCTCCCCAATAAAATATACAAACAAACACTTTTCGAAAATGAATTACAACTATGGTTTTGACAACAACCAATGGAATGACAACAATGCGAATTCATCCAGTGGCTCAAACGATGAGCTAACTGATTATTCAGAGCACTTTGAAGTTGATGAATTGACTTGGGAAACAAGGGATGAAATGCTTGCTGATCTTGCTGATGTGGTTGGAAATTGGGGTTTCATTCTTACGATTCGTAGGTCTGGAGGGGGTGATGGGAGCAGAACACCGTATGTTGATATTGTGTGTGATAAATCGGGGGTTTACGAAAAAAAGAAACCATCTTCCGTAAATTCAGGTACAAAGAAAAAATATTGTCCATTTTTCATTAAAGGTTACGTAGTTAATGGTGAATGGATGTGTCACGTAGAAAATGGACAACATAACCACCCACCTCCAACTTACCTCCAAGGGCAAGCACGACGTGCTCGTTTAACCCAAGATGAAAAAGAAATTGTTAAAACTTTAAGGCAAAGTAGTTTTAAAGTTGGTGCAATATTAGAGGCCATAAAAAATCGAAATCCTGACAATGTATCAAACACAAAAACGATACATAATTTTTTGGCCGGACTGAAATTTAAAGAACGAGATGGTAGAAACCCGATACAGGAACTGTTTAATTTGTTGGATAGCCATCGCTACACATTCTACTATAATATGAACCCATCAACCCCGATTCTATAAGGATGTTCAAAGCTTTTCCTGATGTCTTGTTAATGGATTGTACATATAGGGCAAACCGTTTTAATATATCATTTCTAGAAGTCGTAGGAATGACATCAACGAACCAAACATATTGTTTAGGTTTTGTTTTCATGAGTGACGAGACAAAGGAAAGTTATATATGGGCATTGGAAAAATTTAAAGTTACATTGGAGGGGTGTATACTACCTAGGGTGTTTGTAACCGACAGGGAAATGGCCTTATCAAATGCTTTGTCCGTTGTTTTTCCCGATTCTCATCATATTTTGTGCACTTTTCATATTGCAAAAAATGTTTTCAAAAACTGCCGTAAAAAGATCCCTGACGAGGAGTGGCAAACGTTTCTAGATGATTGGGGTTTATTGGTTGATTCTGAGTCAATAGAGGAGTACAATCATAACCGAACTTATTTCAATTCCTCTTACAAATCGTACCCTGCTGTGATTAAGTATGTAGACAAGCTTTTAAATGATTATACTGAAAAGTTTGTTGCATGCTATACCAACCACACAACACATCTAGGTAACAGAACTAGCAATCGGGCCGAACAACAACATGCTAAGCTGAAAAGATCCCTTTCCACAAATACTGGCACGCTTGAAACTGTTTGGGTAGAGGTGAATAGAATTCTAGAAAAACAGTTTGAGGATATTAAGATGAAATTAGATAAATGCAAGTCTTATTTTCCACATTCTGAACGAACACCTCTATTTATAAATCTTAGGTCGTATATCACACACCATGCCTTTGATTTATTATTTCAAGAACACAAAAAATGTAGTGGTCAGGCTGATGAGAATTGTTCTTGCGGTTTCAAATTGTCTCACGGTTTACCTTGTCATCATATTATGAGTGAACATATTTTATTCGGGAAGCCTATTCCTCTAGAATATATTCATCCATTCTGGAAAAAATTAGACGTAATTGATGATAATGGGAACACCGATGATTATGGGGTAGAGGGTGATCTAGAAGAGTTTAAAAGTGTTTATGCTAGCAAAACGAATGTTGAAAAACGGCGTATGAAAACACAACTCCGAGAGATAACCGTACCAGCCAGAACATCCATCAGTGACCCCGAAGTGAGAGTAAATAGGGGGAGACCTAGAAAAGGCGACAAATCTAGTAAGAGGGATAAGTCGGGATGGGAGTATGTGGAGGAACAGAGTGCTGCTGCTAGTAGGGACAAGGGCAAAGGCAAGGCGGATGAAACACCGGAGGTAAGGGTAAACCCAACTAGGAGGCCGCGAAACCAGAACCCTAAACCCACCCCCAATAGGCCAACCTTCCTGTACAGTGACCAAATATGGTTCATGTTACATAGTTACATCGAAACGGTTTATGATGTGCGTGGGGATGGTAACTGTGGGTTCCGGGTACTTGCAAATGCGACGGGTAAACAGCATGGGGAAGATGATTGGTATGCGGTAAGATGTGAATTGTTTCAAGAGCTGCAGCAAATGAAAGGTGTTTATTATGAGCTGTTTGAGAATCTTGACTTTGAAGCTTACCGGTATGATTACATTTTATCAAGTTTAAATTTTTATCATGCTACAAATCCCGCACCTGCTGAGAAATGGATGAGATTTCCGTCGTATGGTTTTTTAATTGCTTCTCATTACAATATGCCAATTGTATTGTTGTCCTTATGGGAAAATCAAAATGGAGGGGTAAACATGTGGAACTCCACTTTTTTACCTCTTTATACTGGTCCGCCTCGGGGAACGACACATTACATCCCGACTGTAATGGTGTTCGTCAACAGTTGTCACTATGCTCAGGTTATTCCTAAAGAAGAAGGGATCTTCCCAATGCCAGGAATTATAGCACGGTGGGAACAAACACGCACTGAGACAGTTGCGCCATGGAAGGAACTTTTTCGACCAAATTTCAAGTTATATATGGCGCTGGAAAAGAAATCGGGAAAGCAAAAAGCAAGTGAAGAAGAACCTATAGACCTAAGTCCATAATCAGGTTTTTATTTTTAAACAGATGTAAATTACTATTTTTTCCAATTTGTTGTAAATTTATATGATGTAAACAAATGTTTAATAAATTTGTTTTATGAAATTTAGTTCTATTAATTTAGTTCATGTTTGCATATTGGGTTAATTTCTTTTATGAAATTTATATAATTTATGATTGTTTTATTCAAGAAAATTGTCGATTGACACCAAATTGACGACTTAGTTAATGTTTCATATTGCGTTATACAAGTGTTTGTTAAAAACAAACAAAAAAACTTCACAAAAACTGACGATTTAGTTAATGATTCAATAAATATCAACTTATACACTTCACAAAAATATAACGTGAACCAAAAACATAAAATTTATCAAATCAACTTTTTTTGTGTAAATTTGTGTAAATTTTGTTTTTATTTTGGAAGATTGTTAGAATATTGGTAATTTATTTTATGTAAAATTTTAAAAATAAGTCATTTAGTTTTTTTATTAAAAAAATCATATTTAATTTGAAAAAAAAATATTCAGTATTTTAATTTTAATTATTAGAATTTTCATTTTACTTATTAGAATTTTAATTTTAATTATTAGAATTTTTATTTTTATTTTCAAAAAATCTGAAAAATGCTGCAGACCGTAGATTTAATCTACGGTTTACAGTAAACACTGTAAACCGTAGATTAAATCTACGGTCTGCAGCATTTATTGTAAACCGTAGATTTAATCTACGGTTTACAGTGAAACACTGTAGACCGTAGATTAAATCTACGGTCCGTACGTATTTTCAGAAAAATTGCTGTTTAAAAATCCATGGTCTTTTTGGTAATCTCTTTTAAAATGATTTAAAGTCCAAACTCTTTATTTTATTATTTTTAAATCTGGTCATATAAACACCCATGTACTGACTCTTTTATTTTCTTCTTCAAAAAGTATGCACATGTTTGTTTTTATGCTAGGACAACCAAGAGATCCTTTCTCCGAAAGGTTATCAATGTGGGTTATCCTCTCATCCGGAGGTAATTAGATCCCCTTTTTTTTTTTACAATTTGGCTAATTAGTTTTTACAATTTGGCTTGCAATATGAACTGATTTTTTTTAGAAATTAATTGATAGTTCACTTAATTAGCAAGACCATTTCCCTTTGTTTGTTGAAATTTTTTTACAAGTTCAACTTGTACAACGGTAAGTAACAAAATTCCTTATTCACGGGAAATAATTAGATTTTATTTATTTATCTATTTATTATTATTTTTCTTATTTTTGATTCTGAAACATGCGCCTTAAAAAAAACTAATTTTGAGCTTTCCTTGCTAATAAACTGATTAGCACAAAGATAGCAACTGATACTTTTTGATTTTCTCAGCTTTTGGTGGAAAGAGACGTTATTCCTCAAGCCTATAAATAAAAGCTTTCCTTATCTATAAAATCATACCCAAAATATAATAAAATAGTCTGTGCTCTAATTTCCCTGTATTCTTTTACGCAAAGTCTGATTCCAGAGTTTTTATTTTAATTTCCTTTTGGAGTGGTGTTAAAGTTTGTACTCAAACTTACTGTTCTGGTTGAACGCCTCAAGAGGTTGGTTTACTTATCCATCACTTTTAGCAAATATACCACTTTTATTTTTAGAAGTAATTAAGCTGCATGCCATGTGTTTGAAGTAATGTTTAATTTCGGAAATAGACAATTAATTTAAACATTAATCATATAAACAAGTGTTAGATTTTCTATGATTTTAATTGTTGATTTAACCATCATAGTAGTTTGGTAAAAACGAAGTGGAGACTGCATAAATTTGGATATTTTTGTTTTACCTCCTCCTTTATAAAGTCTGTCCTTTTATAAAGTATGCTGTAGAGAAATCTGAACACGTTCTCGACCATGGATTTTTTTCTTGAGCGTTTGGATCTCTGGTTCTTCATGGAAATTGTTTGATCGGAGTCACTGTTGGCACGGTTTCATTTAATGGGTCCTTATAATTGTTCCGTACCTGATTAATGTGTATTAGCTAATCCATGTTGTTTTCCTTTTCATGACCTTCCTTCTGTCATTTTTTTTTTTTACAGAATTGGTATCATCATGGTGAAATTTGAGATAGCCAACAGCAAGGATGACAAGAAGTTGGTTATTACATCGCACGGAAAAATGACCTTGCTCATCATTTCTCGCCCATTGACTGGGAGGCATGCTTTGCCTCGGCTTCCCTTGGACAATATTCCGAAAATCAGGGATTGGACATGCTAAGACCATAATAATGAGCATTTCTTACTATCTCATGTTGCGACATTTGATGATAAACGCCCGTTTAAAACACTCGGATGAAGGATCATTTCTGGGGAGGTGAAATGGGGTACTACCGTAAATATCTTTGGCAAATTCCGTTATGTACCTAAGTACTGGGAGTGGGCTGAGGACATTCTTGGACGAAAATGTGTTGCGCTACGTGATTCTCTTCTTTATGATGCTGTATTTGCGTCGCTGTTTACTTACGACAAGGACGTGAACATATTTCGGGCTTTTTGTGAAGCGGGTGCCCAGAATTAAACATGCTTCAGACTTGTGTGGGGGAAGTGTCGCCGACCCCTTAGGATTTGAATGTGATCGGCGGTCTACCAATTGTTGGGGCGATCTATGACAAAGGTGTTCCTTATCCTGATGAATTAAAAACAAAAGATTACCTCGACAGTGATGTCATACCGCCTTGCTGCAAATAATTATTCTATGCATTTCATACCCTTAGTAAAAACGACAAGGTTTCCTTAAGTGATTGGGTATTATACTGGTTCAAAGGAAAGTTAAGGCATGTAAAGCCTCAATTTCAAGTTTCAAATAAGTCCATTCGTCCTACCTACATTGGGAATCCTAATGGTGTTATTAACGCGGTTGAGGGTTGGTCGTCGGAGACAAGGGCTGTTGTCGAGGAGCTTGGTGTACCAAGTCATTTCTACATAGAGGTATATCTTGCAGCGTTCTTATGATGTTGGCTCTGTCTGTTTGTTTTTCCTGATGATTCCAATGTTTATATTCGTCCGACGACATTTAAACCCGCAAGCTTGATGGCGATCGGTCGTAAAGTTGGTCTTGCACTTCCAGTTTTGGCAACATTATACAAAGGGTCTCCGGGTTCATCAAAGGCCTGTTTTCCCGTGCATTATCTTCTGGGATGGTTGGCACAATATTTCAATACACATTACCCGGTACCTCACATTCGTAGTGGTCCCATGATGGCTCAATTTTCGAGCCAAGGAGGGGCGATGCTTTATACTGACAAGGGTGCTCGGGAATTGATTCATTATGGATATTCCATTTCTTGCAACGCCACCTCATTTTTAAAAAATCATCAACAGACACTAGCTCCATTTTATAAGGAAAAATCAGTGGATATTGATCGATGGGGGCATTTCATCAGCATTCGACCGTGCATGTTAAGCTTACGATGGGATGATCGATTTATTTTAGAGCCGTATAACCCATGTCGGTTCAGTAGGCAGTTCGGGTTTTTTCAAACAACACCAATGGAACTTGGAGGAGTTGGTATTCGTTCTTCAAGTCTTGAAAAGGGACTCCAGTTTTGGCGTTATATTATTCATGAATATCTTCACTCAAAGGCAATTGTTCCTCCTCTATCTGAAAAACTTAGAGCGAACGTGACCCGAAGGTTTAGGGAATGGTGGGTAGAAGTTCATGGGTATTATTTGATTGATGAGAAAACAATTATCGCTAGTACTCGAAAGGTTGTTGGTGACCCTAAGATACCTTCTCATCCTAACGTTGATATATTGCAAATGTCTGAGGCGTCTTTCAGTGCCACAATACCTCCTGTGAATCCCAAACAACCTGAGAAACGTTGTTCGTCTCCTGTTTATAATCTGGAAGATAGTCGAAGCGATAGTGAGCGTCATCATCGTCGTCAAAAAAGGAGAACTGTTATCTCTACTGATGTGAATCTCAATCCTCAAGATGAAAATGCTCCAAAGGGAACATCAATGTTGGAGGTATTTGGTTTAAACTCTTTCTTTATCATTATTTTGACTGTTTTCTACTATCAGTATGCTTTATGTGGTAATTTAAGTAGAGTATTATGATGAAACCCTTAATTTGCTGCATATATACACTTTGTATGACTGCTATTCTCTTTTGTGTAATAATTCTGAACATGGTCGTGGCCTTTGCAAAATTAGTCGATACAAATGCTTCGACGAATTCAACAACCATGTTGGCTATGACAACAAACACATTGACTTTAGAAGAAAAGATTTCTATCATGTCAAAGACCCTGAAAGGTCTCATGAAGACCCTAAATGATCAATAAACCCAAATATCAATATTAAATGCTAAGATAGTTGATCTAAGAGTGTCTAGCAAAATTCATACAAGCCAACGAAAATCTCAAGGCATTGAAGGATCTTCAAACAAACATCAAGAGAGAGAGAGAAGTGTAGAGGCTCAACAAGAAAATTCTATCCCCCTTGATCGGCTACAAGAATTCATACTTGATACAGTCAGAGAAACATATAAACAAACAACACATTGCTCATTGGGGTATGTCAAGCCTTATACTTGCAGGATAGAAGAAATTAAGATGCCACTCGGATATCAACCACCAAAATTCCAGCAATTTGATGGCAAAGGAAATCCAAATCAACATATAGCACACTTTGTGGAGACATGCAACAACGCTGGAACTGAAAGAGACCTTCTCGTAAATCAATTTGTTCGCACTCTGAAGGATACGCCTTTGATTGGAACTGTGACTTAGAAGCGGGAATAATCGATAGTTGGGAGCAATTGGAGGAACAATTTCTCAATCGCTTCTACAGTACTCGGTGTATAGTAAGCATGATTGAGCTCACCAATACTCGTCAAAGAAAGGATGAACTTGTCAACGAATATATCAACAGATGGAGAGCATTGAGCTTAAACTGCAAAAATCGACTATGTGAATCATTAGGCATTGAGATGTGCATTCAATGTATGCAATGGGGTTTGAGATACATTTTTCAAGGAATAAAACCAAAAATCTTTGGAGAACTAGCAAGTCAAGCTCATGACATGGAAGCAAGCATCTCCACATGTGATGATCAAGATATCACAACGCAAGTGAAACCCAACTTTATGACTAAACAAGAGGATAGATGATCGGACCGCTCAGATGACGATAAAGAAGATTTGTACTTCATCTCAATCGGCCCATCAACATTAGACATAGAGAAATGGACACGTTTCGACAAGCATATGAATGTTAAGATAAGGTCGTCTATGAAAGAGATGAAAGAAAAGAAATATCCATTTTCCGACACCAAAGTCTCTGACATGCTAGCGGGACTTCTGAAGCAAAAAATATTAGAGTTGCCAAACATGAAACATCCAGAAGAGACTGATAAAGTAAACAAGGAAAACTACTACAAATATCATCGTTTAATCAGTCATCCAATTCATAAGTGCTTTGTACTAAAAGAAAAGATTTTGGAGTTGGCTGCAGATGGCAATGTTTTATTGGAAGAAGACGAAGTAGCACCCACTCATTACACTACCATCTCCACTGACTCTACAAATGAAGAAGTACTTGTGATGATGACTTTGTCCAACAAAGATAGGAAAAGCATTGTAAATGATTTGAAGAGTGGCCCCATCAACGGGAAATTCTTAAAGCGATACCCTTGAAAAAAAAGTTGAAGACAAACCCTATGACGCACGAGTATAAACTGCATGTTACTCTTGGCCCACACGAGTATAAATTGTGCAAGGCAACCCCACTGAACTATGTTTGGTTTGATCCCTCACAGGTACATAGGCAGGCATCTTGAAGTTTTCTTTGAGACAAGTCATACCAACAAAAGAAAAATAAACTTTGAACTACATTTGACTTGATATTTCACGGGTACATAGGCATCTTGGAATAATATTTGTTCCAAAACCAGTCATAACGAAAAGAAAAGCTTACATAATTTAGTTAAGTTTGGCCTCCTCACTGTTATATATTGAAATTCCTATCCGCTGTTCTAGTTGCAGTTTTGCAGTTAGGTTCCAAGTGAGGTTGCAACCACCAGTTGGAACCAAGTGTATTAAATGGACAGAACTGTAAAATGTTAAATGTACTCAAAGTGAACACAAGCACATTTAACAACGGAGTTCACCTAACTAGGCTACGTCTCCGGAGCACTTACCCAGATTATGATATTATAAAAAGCTTACAATATAGGACTCAAGTCTTAATGAAAAACTCTCAGAATCCCTCTAGGTTTTTCTGCCTATCTCTATATTGCTCCTACTCTATAACTATCACTTATAAATCAATGGCATCCCACCATTGTTTTCTTTTTAAAGCTCACGTGTATTCTCTCAAGAATGGGTTCTTTATAATTTAGAACACACACCTTTTTACAAGCTAAGTTATTAACTATTTATTAGTAAAAACAATCTTCTTGCTTCAAGATCTTTTATGATTGCTTTTGACTTCTTTTGATTGGCTTCAATCTCTCCATATTGCACGTCTGCCTTTTGTAGGATTGACATCAATCTTCATAAGTTAATACCTGTTTAATAACAAGCTTGAAAGTAGGAGTTAGTCTTTTCCTATAACTAGGAAACATATAAAGATAATATCATTTAGAGATAATATCTTTCCATATATATATGAAACACCTAACTCCATATTACATTCAATCTTTAAACAAATTATACTGAATATAGATAAGGAACAAAGATTGAAACAAGTGATAAAGATTTGTATAAGAATAAAGATATAGAATTATTAATGTAAAGGAAACATAACTAACCTCTTTATATCTTTTTAAGAAATCTTTCCTTACCACTTTGATATTCTCAATAAACGTATTTTAGATCTTTAGAAAGATATGAGAATATAACCTGCATAACTTTAAACAAATAATAATCATTAAAGAATAGGTACGCAGATTTACAGAACTAGACAGTGTACTGCTGAGTAGCAGGTTGCAACTGAGGTTGCAACTTAGGTTGCAACTGGTACTTGAAACCTGGCACTATTGACTTAGTAGGTTGTAACTGAGGTTGTAACTGGTACTTGAAACCTGTTACTACTGACTTAGTAGGTTGTAACTGAGGTTGCAACTGGTACTTGAAACCTGTCAATACTGTCTTAGTTCTTAACAACAGTTAGGATTTATTAAGTGAAAACCAATAGACAATAAACAATATGTAGACCAGAAATCTGGTCCTAACATATATGCATCTTGAGATTTGTTTCCAGTTATCATACTACAAAACAAGGGGCATTTGAAGATCGAGCATACGGACATGAAGCGCAATGACAAATGGCGAGGGGATGTCGGCACCCCCTCGTCCGGACCGATATCAACTCCACAGCAGGCGATCCGGGCCTGTCAACCATGGATAACACGTCACCCCGGATCTTGAGGGGTCGGACCGTGTCTAGGCCGGCCCGGAGAAGCTTGTCGAGCACACTTCCCCAATTAATGCTGCTGCTCCCTTGGGGGACCCTTTATGTGTTTCATCGACGTGGCCCAATCACAGGCCAGCCCCTGTGGGCCCCGGGAAAGGACAGTACCCTTGTCAGAGTCATAAATGACCTGAAGCCGTTGGATCAACATTAGACAGTGCAGTGATTCAAGGGCTAATACACCTCTGATCACACT
This sequence comes from Primula vulgaris, assembly GCA_963920805.1. Classification (NCBI taxonomy): domain Eukaryota; kingdom Viridiplantae; phylum Streptophyta; class Magnoliopsida; order Ericales; family Primulaceae; genus Primula; species Primula vulgaris. The sequence goes on along the minus strand of OY987222.1, from coordinate 5,300,301 downwards.
ATAAATACCCCCACTAATACCAATTAGAAGGGGACGGACAGAAAAAGACAGAGAGGAGAGATAAAGCTTAAACAACCCGGACCACTAGAATTCTAATCGCAACATCTGACACCACGACTTGTAACCGGCCCGATCCTTCACCCTTGACTATATTCCTACCTTCAGTCTATACCGATACTGACTTGATCGTTGGAGAGGGAAAACCTGGCACCAACCCCGGGCCCCTGTTCGTTTCTTGTGCAGGATAGAAGAACACCTCGCCATTGAGGGAGACATACCCGCTTCGGACACCTCGGAAGATCGGAGCCGACGCGAATTGATTAAGCCGAGCTTGGGAAGAAAATCAGGCTCGCCAATTGGCGTCGTCTGTGGGAAACTGTGAAGAACGCGTTAGCTCTGACTCTACGTCCTCGAAGAAAACATGTCTGGCAACAACCGCTTCGATACTCCGTCGTCCCGACCCACTCCCGTTCTCGGAATGCCAAGGACACTCTTTTAATGAGACCCCGAGAACCGCGTCTACGAGTGGTCCCACCCCCTTAACGGCAATAGCTGCGACACCCCGAACACGAGCTGAACTGACTGAAATGATGCTCGATATCCACCAAAAGGAACTCGTCGCGCTTGCGGCCCAGAAGGCATTGATAGCCACACTGATGGAACCAGAGCCCGAACCCGTTCTCCAAGGCGCAAGCCAAGGCCAACCGGTCCTCAGACCCACTAAGAGCGTGATGTCCCGGCTGGGACCCCGCCGACGACCCCCCCTAGAAACTCCCAGAGAGCCAACTAGGGGTGAGGAGTCGGAGCACTCCCACGAAGGGAATTCCCGTCAAACCGACGAGCGGAGTATACCTTCCCGACTCCGTAGGCATGAGGACGGCCGAAACTCTCAACCGGAATCGAGTCATGCCCGAACTGACAGGTCTCCCCGGACGCGAAGGCGTGGACACCGTGGACGACACGACGCAGCCGGCGAGGCAGCACTGAAGATCGTGGCTTCGACCCGAAGTACCCCGTTCTCGGACGAAATTGAGTATAGCGCTCCCCCCAGAAATTTCATCGCCCCTGTCCTCCAGACCTTCAACACAGACTCTGATCCGGAGGCTCATCTTCGCCACTATCGATACCAAATGAACCATTGGTCCCACCTCGACCAATTAATGTGTAGGTGCTTTCCCGCCAGCCTGGGAAGGCTTGCTAGTAAATGGTTCCAGTCCCTACCCGCCAACTCCGTCCATTGTTGGGATGATCTAGCCTACGACTTTGCTCATCGGTTCATAAACTTGAAGGAGAGGGTTACTCAACCGGAGCAACTCTATCAAGGGTCCAAACCAAAGAGACCCTCGAGAACTACGATAATCGGTTCTGGCTGAAACACGCGGAGTGCGCGGACTGCCCCGATTCCACCGCCATAGCTGCCTTCAGACAAAATATGGTCGTGGGCAGCAGGATCCGTAACGAGATGATAGCGACCCCTCCCAGCTCCGTCCCTCAGCTCAGGTCCCTCATTAAGCAGCATATTGACATAGAGAAGGACATGAGGTCTGCTGGGGCATCACGTTCAGTGGCCATCATCGACCAACAGAGTGATAGGTCCGTCGCAATGAGCCCCCGAAGAAACCGGCCCATAAGCGAAAGAATGGAACGTCCCCGAACGGGGAGGAATCCGCAACCGGCCCCCAAAAGAAGAAGAGAAGAGGCCCGTCGGACCGACCCTTCGAATCCGAAAACTGCTTACTCCACCACCTTTCGCCTCCCGTTGACTGGCCTGCTAAGCGAAATTGAGAACGAACCGTTCTTCTCCTGGCCTCTCCCGCTCAGGAACGAGCCTGCCCGTGGGACCAACGACAAGTTTTGCGACTATCACAGAGGCCGTGGCCATAGTACCAATGAGTGTCATGGGCTGAAGGCAAGGCTGGAAGGATGGGTCCGAGATGGCTTGATGGATAGATACGTCAAGACCCAAAGGGACCCCGATCGAGACCGAGAAGGAGACGACGAAAGGCAACCAGACCTCCCCCCACCGGTGATGACTTGCCAGGTTATCCATTCCGGGCCAAAGAAGTCGAAGCCAAATGGGGTGGAGAGAACCGAGGCCCGCGAGGCAATAATGAAGGAGCGCATTTGCCTCGTCGAAAGCCCGAAACCCCGAAAGAGATGCAAGCAGGGAACCAAGCCAGATCTAAGCTTTACTGACTTTGACCTAGTGGGGGTAGACCTGCCCCACTATGACGCCCTTGTTATCACGGCCCAAGTGGGCCATTGCTCAGTTGGACGAATCCTCGTCGATCAGGGGGCGTCGGTGAATATTCTCTTTGGTGACCTCTACCAAAAGATGGGGCTGACGGAGGGGCAGCTAGATACCAACGCCCTCCTCTGTACGGATTCAACTCTGAGGCCGTTCAGCCCAGAGGGAACATAACTTTGCCTGTTAAGACAGGAACCAAGGTTATGAGCGTGGAGTTCACGGTGGTGGACGTCCCCTCCGTTTACAACGTCATACTAGGGCGCGCGTGGCTTCACGAGTTAGAAGGCGTCTCCTCCACTCTACACCAAAAGATCAAGTACCCCACTGTGAATGGAGTCGAGACCATATCGGGAAACCAAAAGGTCTCGAGAAGCTGTGCCATGGCCGTATACTCCGGCAATAAACCGGTTCCGGCCCAGAGTGCTATGAACATAGAAGCTGAGGATCCCAAGCTGCTGCGGGAACTGAACAAGAAGATGGGTCCGGAAGCTGAAGAAAAGGTAGAAGGAGGGCTGCTGAAGGTCCAGATTCCGGGGTACGACGAGTACCACTTTTTTATGGTGGGCGCGAGGCTGAGCGAGCCCGAAATTTCAGATCTCGTTAAGCTACTGCTTGAATAACTCGACAACTTCGCGTGGTCTCCTTGCGAAATGCCGGGTATCAGTCCCGACCTCGCCTGTCATAAATTGAACGTCAACCCGGATGCGAAGCCTGTGATGCAAAAGGGGCGCCGCGTTAGTCCGGAGCATGCCGATGCCATAAACGAGGAAGTACAAAAGCTTCTGCTAGCTGGAGCCATCAGGAAAATCTTTTACCCTAGATGGCTCGCTAACCCCGTGGTGGTCCCTAAAAAGAACGGAAAGCTGCGTGTATGCATCGATTACACGAGCCTTAACCGGGCCTGTCCAAAGGATCCGTTCCCTCTGCCTAAAATTGATCACATAGTGGACTCCACCGCCGGAGCCGCCAGAATGAGCTTCCTGGACGCCTGCTCCGGCTATCACCAAATACCCATGTCGGAGGCTGATCAAGAAAAAACCGCTTTCATAACCCCAAGGGGGAATTACTGCTACAAGGTGATGCCATTTGGGCTCAAGAATGCCGGGGCGACGTATCAGAGAATGGTCACCAAGATATTTGCTAAGAGCATAGGCCGGAGCATGGAGGTCTATATCGACGACATGGTTGTAAAAAGCGCCCAGGAGGACGACCACCTGTCCGACCTAAGAGAGGTGTTCGAAACAATACGAAAGCATGACCTGAAGCTAAACGCCTCTAAGTGCACCCTCGGAGTTGGTGCCGGGAAGTTCCTAGGGTTCATGGTAACCCATTGCGGTATAGAGGCGAACCCGGTCCAAATCTCTGCCTTAAAGAACTTGAGAACCCCTGAAAAGAGGAAGGACGTACAAAAGTTAGCCGGAATGGCCGCTGCCCTCAACCGGTTTATAGCCCGGTTCGGAGATCGATGCAAGCCATTCTTTACGGCTCTAAAGGCTCAGAAGAAGTTCGAATGGAATGACGAATGCCGGAATGCGTTCACGGAGCTGGTGAACTACCTCGGAAGCGCGCCTCTTCTGGCCAAGCCGGACACCGGCGACGTCCTTGCCCTGTACCTTGCCGTGTCCGAGATAGCCGTTAGCGCCGTCCTCAACAAAGAGGTCGGAAGGGAGCAAAGGCCAATCTATTACGTGAGCAAAACCCTCCTCGACGCCGAGGATAGGTATATGCCCCTAGAAAAGCTCGTCCTGGCACTCGTTATGGCATCGCGAAAACTGGCCCATTACTTCTCGGCACACAGTATCGTGGTGTATACGGATCAGCCCATTCGGGAAATACTCCAGAAGGGAGACCTGTCTCGGCGTATGACGAAGTGGGCTTGCCACCTGAACGCGTACGACATCCGGTACGAGCCGCGAACGTCCGTCAAGGGGCAGGCCCTGGCCGACTTTGTGGCAGAATTCACCGGAACGACCACGTCCCCCGGCATCGAGGAACGTGCCCAAGGAACGTGGACCTTGCACGCCGACGGAGCTGCCAATAAAAAGGGATCTGGCCTCGGGGTGGTACTCCAATCCCCACGGTGATGTAATCGAGAAGTCAATCCAGCTTGGCTTCCGAGCCACCAATAACGAGGCGGAGTACGAAGCCGTGATCGCAGGCCTGAAAATGGCCCGAAGTCTCGGCATCAAGAAGATACTGGTGCACACTGATTCCCAGTTAGTCAGTAGCCAGATCAGTGGCGAGTTTCAGACGAAGGACGAAAGGATGGCAAACTACGTGGCCATCGCCTCCGGAATACTCCAAAGCTTCGAGTATCGGGAAATCGTCAAGATCAACAGAAATGAGAACACTCACGCCGATGCACTAGCGACCCTAGCCTCGGCCATGAGTGATAAAAAGGAGCGAGTCATCACCGTAGAATACGTCCCTTCGCCTAGCATCGAAGCTAAGGCAAGGGTTAACGTAGTGACTGACCTCCCGTCGGAGCCGAGCTGGATGGGCCCCATAATCGAGTACTACCGCTCCGGTGACCTCCCCGATGATAAGAAAGAGGCTGAGAAAATAAGAAGAAAAGCACTGGGGTTCTGGTTGGCTCCCAGCGATCAACTTTATAAAAGGTCATTCTCCGGGCCCTACTTGCTCTGCGTCCATCCCGATATGGTAGTGAGGGTCATGGAGGAGATTCACGAAGGAACGTGTGGGAGCCACACCGGGGGCAGGTCGCTAGCCAACCGTGCCTTAACTCACGGATATTGGTGGCCCCTCATGCAAAAAGATTCTAAAGCATTCGTGCTCAAATGTGAGAAGTGCCAGAAATACGCCCCCATACCTAGAGCCCCGGCCCAAAAGATGAGCAGTGTGACTTCGCCTTGGCCCTTTGCCCAATGGGGCATGGACATCGTCGGACCATTCCCTCGAGCCCCGGGAGGCAAAAAGTTCCTCCTCATGGTCACCGACTACTTCTCGAAGTGGGTCGAAGCCGTGGCATTAGCAAAGATAACGGAGGCCGAGGTGATCAGGTTCCTCTGGAGGGATGTAATCACGAGATTCGGAATCCCCTACTCGATAGTGGCAGATAATGGGGGCCAGTTCACCGGAGCCAAGTTAAAAGCGATGTATGGGAAGTACCGCATCAGAAGCTATTATTCCACCCCTTCGTATCCCCAAAGCAACGACCAAGCTGAAGTGTCGAATAAGACCGTCCTCGACGGAATAAAAAAGAGGCTAGACGAGTCCAAAGGACGATGGGCTGATGAACTGCAGCACGTCCTCTGGGCCTACCGAACGACGAGAAGACGGGGCACCCAGCAAATGCCCTATAGCCTTACCTACGGGATGGAAGCTGTCATCCCATTAGAAATCGGACTCCCCTCTCTCAGAACCGACATGGTGGAGAACGACCTGAACGAAAAAATGATGGGCCTCGAACTCGAATATGCTGAACAACGAAGGGAAGTCGCGGCCATCCGTAACGCCGAATACAAGAACGAGCTGGGGCGTTCCTATAACAAAAGAGTGAACGCCAGACGCTTCCAAGACGAAGACCTCGTGCTACGGAAAGTAAACAACAACACTAGGGTACAGTCCGACGGAAAGCTAGGCCCCAACTGGGAAGGCCCCTATCGAATCCTCGGTGCCGCGGGCAACGGGGCCTACCTGTTGGGTCGTCTCCCCAACGACGTCCCGATGGATCGACCTTGGAACGTCAACAACCTAAGGAAGTACTATCAATAAGGCTCGACCTTTGCGTTTTGATGTAAATAAGAATACGATGTAAATATACCTGAGGGCTTTATGAATAAAACTGTTGTTATTTCGAAATCACCCCGGCTTATATTTATTTGAATTTTTCAGTTCATTTAAATTCTACAAGTGTTTCAGAACACCCGAGCCTATACGGCACCCCGGTTTATATTTATTTGAACTTTTCAGTTCATTTAAATTCTATAAGTGTTTCAGAACACACGAGCCTATACGGCATCCCGGATTATATTTATTTGAATTTTTCAGTTCATTTAGATTTCACAAGTGTTTCAGAACACCCGGGCCTATACGGAACCCCGACTTATATTTATTTGGATTTTTCAGTTCATTTAAATCTTACAAGTGTTTCAGAACACACGAGCCTATACGGCATCCCGGATTATATTTATTTGAATTTTTCAGTTCATTTAGATTTCACAAGTGTTTCAGAACACACGAGCCTATATGGCACCCCGACTTATATTTATTTTCTAAGTATTAACTCGAAGTGCGAGTCATATTAAATGAGTGCCCCCTCGCCGAAGCATAAAGGCCCACTCATTTGGGAGCACATACGTGAACACGCATTGGAAGTAAAAAACAGAGGAATAAAAGACAAGTCCAAAATTGTTTTTTCATTTCATCCAATAAGAAGCTATTACAAGCTAAGTACAAAAAAGAGATTACACCAGAGAACAGAAAATAAAACTATCCTAGGTAGCCCCGTCGTCATCTTCCTCACCCTCTTCGTCGGAGAGAGCTCGAGGAGTGAGGGGAACCACCTCGGGAACGGGAGCTGAAGGAACAGGGACGATGATATTGTCCACATTCCATACCGGATGGTCCGATCCCGCCCTCAAAAAGGCAGCCGCCTCGGTCCACCCTTCGACATAGAAGGAATTGAATTCCTTCTGTGTCTTTTGGACCCAGTTGGCGTTCAGCTCGGCTTGGGCAGTCTGGACCGCGGTTTTCAGCTTGTCAGCCACCCCAGTCTCTGCCTCTTTCAGAGCCGCCTCTGCAGCCTGGGCGCGCTCCTCGGCATCCACCCTAGCCTTCACGGCTTCAACCCTTCGAGCCTCGATCGAGGCATTCAGGTCCTCGGCCTTCTCCGCCCTAGTCTGGGCCTCCTCCGCCCTTTTCTGGGCCTCCTCCATAAGCCTGGCGTTAGCCTCGGCCTTCGCGGCCCATGATCTCACCAGCTGGCCTTGGTGATAAACGTATTGGTTCATCATCAGATAGGCCTACAAGGAAAGGAGCAAACACTTAGCAAAATATTTGGAAAGAACATGAAAACATACAAATAAACACTATGAGGAGTTTCGTACCTGAGGTATCATGGCCATGGCTGATGCCATAGAGGAGGCAAGGTCACGTCCCCGGTGGTCAGCCTCGACGCTTTGCTGCTGGAGCGCAGCCAAAGCCAGAAGTCCGGCGGACGGGTGAGCCTCCATTATGCTCTTCACCCCCGTGGTTGCCTTCACCTCCTCGGGTGTTTGCACAGGCATCATATGGGACGGAGAAGCAGAAGAGGAACCCGAGCTTTGAGCAGGGCCCAACGTCACCTTCGGCCTCTCCACCACAACCTCAGGCGGGGGGCTCCCCCCAACCTTGGCCTTCTTCCCATCACGAAGGGGTTTCGTCCCCTCCACCTTCCTCTTCCCAAGCTGGGCCTTGCGGGCAGCCCGATCAAGCCTGGCCTTAGCTGCCATCTCATCCGCAGCATCGGCGCCGGGTAGAGGTACGACAACCTCCTTCTCCCCCGCCTCAACCTCCTTTTCCCCCGCCACAACCGCCACCTCATCCCTAGCTTCCTTCACCCCCTCCTCCACAACCTCGGGCTGAATGACCACATCCCCGCCGTTGACCGCCTCGACAACCTCATCATCAACCCCCTCCTCGCCATCCAATCCCACCTCCTCCTCAGCCTCTTCATCCGCCTCCTCCTCGTCAGAACGGACCACCTACACAGGCCATACAAGAAAGGAGTTAGAAAAATTAGCAAAATCTAGCTAAGCATAAAAACGAGAATCTAAGGAAAACAAGAAGTGGCTTACCCAGGTCCGTGATGTGCCTGGAGTCGGCCCGATCTGGCGTACCTCGGGAGAGCTGTCCTCTAACCGAAGAGGGCTCACTGCCTCAGGCTCCCTAGACCTCAGGGGAAGAACCTCTGGCAGAGGTTTCCCATGTTGGTCTATATAGGTACGGGTACCGTCCGGCCCCACCCTGTAGTGGAGGACGGTACCGTCCGACCGGGTCTCAAAGTGAACCCCGGTCGATGAAGGAGCGAAGGAGGCCACCGTCGCCACCTTCTCCTTGTTGCCTGTCCTCAGCGTCGGCTTCGGCTTCGACGCCTTCTTCGCCACCTTCGCCACCGACCCCACTACGGCCTCGGTTTCTTCAACCACCTTAGGAGGGAGCGTCGACTCCAGACCTTTCTCCTTCTCCCACCTTTCCCTGGAGTATCCCACAGGACAGAAGGTCCTGCGGGGCCATTTAAAGCTGTTCCCCTTGCATGTGGTGGGGGAACCACATGTTAGCAGGCGCTCCGCATCACGCGCCCCCACGTCGGTCCCATCTCGACCCCACCAGTTTAGGGCCACCTCCAACGCCTCTATGTTGGGTTCGCCAAGGCCCCTAAGCTTAGAGGCCACTGTGAATTTGTTTTCCTTAGTGCTCAGCACCCTCCCCGGCCTGGGCAGAAGAATTAGGTCGTCACGATTGAGCCAGCGGCCCTCCACCACGACCACGTCTTGTGTGTAATCCCGATTCGAATCGGAGTTACCCGTGATCAGCTGATTATGAGCCCGGCACCTCAGGTAGGGTTGCCTGCTCTTGGATTGGGAGCTTGGCTCGGTCTGCAGAAATTCATAGCAGGCCAAGAGCTCCCTAAGCCCCAATGGTTCCGGAAGGTCCGGGCCCAACAGAACATTTAGGGCCTCCATCCCGGCGCAGATACGGTGCGCCTGCAGTGGCCACTGGCATGGGAGAGTTTGCGTCCAGGCGCATAACTCTGCCAGCAGCTCCGGGATGGGGAGGTCAGTACCCCCGAACATAAGAGTCGAGAGGGAGAGTGTTACCATGTTTCTGGGATCAGCCACTATCCCGTTCACCTCGTCCGAGGAGGCACAAGTTCGAAGTCGAAACTCCTCACCTATCCCGCAGAGTTGACAAAACTCGTCTAGGTCGGACCCATGCTGCCTGACCATGATACTGTTAGCATTAACATCCACAGTAAGTGTCGGGTCTAGCACCATGGCCCGGAATGGGAGAGCATGGGTCATTACATCCAGGAGCCGTGGTTTCGGGGCAACCATCGGGCCTTTGCCAGCTCCGTGAACAACCATTGCGGTTGGATATTTGTAAATTTGTTAAGTGTGGGAAGGAAGCGAGAGAAAGTGAGTTGCAGAGAAAATTTTAGAAAGAGAGTGGGAAAGTGAAAATGAAATTTCACTGAGGGTATTTATAGATCCCAACCAGAAGATGAAAAGACATTTACCAGAAGATGAAAAGACAGCGACGGTTCATTACACGAACTCCCACAAATAACCACTGCCACTCAATCGACGCATTCCACGTGTACAACAGACATAGGTCATCTGCCAAGTGTCATCCATCAGCCGTTTTAGCATTGATGGCATTGATGGAATCGAAGAGACAGAGGCGGCGCCTCATAAATGCATGATGGGCGTGCTCCACGTGTCAAAAATTCCAGAATACAAGAACACGTGTCGGACTACGCCGAGACGTCTCCACACCGTCAAGCATAAGAACACGATGACCGGAGCCCCCGTAACGACTAGAAATCCCTGGAGACCCGTCCTTAACGACGACTCCGGACAGGGAGCTGTTGGCGAGGGGATGTCGGCACCCCCTCGTCCGGAACGATATCAACTCCACAGCAGGCGATCCGGGCCTGTCAACCATGGGTAACGCGTCACCCCGGATTTTGAGGGGTCGGACCGTGTCTAGGCCGGCCCGGAGAAGCTTGTCGAGCACACTTCCCCAATTAATGTTGCTGCTCCCTTGGGGGACCCTTTATGTGTTTCATCGACGTGGACCAATCACAGGTTAGCCCCTGTGGGCCCCGGGAAAGAACAGTACCCTTGTCAGAGTCATAAATGACCTGAAGCCGTTGGATCAACATTAGACAGTGCAGTGATCCAAGGGCTAATACACCTCTGATCACACTATAAATACCCCCACTAATACCAATTAGAAGGGGACGGACAGAAAAAGACAGAGAGGAGAGATAAAGCTTAAACAACCCGGACCACTAGAATTCCAATCGCAACATCTGACACCACGACTTGTAACCGGCCCGATCCCTCACCCTTGACTATATTCCTACCTTCAGTCTATACCGATACTGACTTGATCGTTGGAGAGGGAAAATCTGGCACCAACCCCGGGCCCCTGTTCGTTTCTTGTGCAGAATAGAAGAACACCTCGCCATTGAGGGAGACATACCCGCTTCGGACACCTCGGAAGATCGGAGCCGACGCGAATTGATTAAGCCGAGCTTGGGAAGAAAATCAGGCTCGCCAACAAACATCAAATAAAAGAAAAGGTTGCAAAAGAAAAAAGAAATTAAGGAGGTAGATAACTGTCAAACTTATGGGATGAAACAAAAATAAATAAATAGAAAATCATTGTTCTTGTTGTTTTCTGTCATAGTAACATTACTCTGACCAGCCAAAATTCAACAACAACAAAATGTCCAACTCACGTCACTAAGATTATGAGGTCATACTATGAGTGTCCAACGCTACATATGTCGCAAAGAGCATAGAACAACAAGTCATGTAGCTCCGCCAAGCTTCATGTCATTTCCTCTCGAAATTGCAAAGTATACCACCGTCGTCTTTGCTATCAAACTAAATTTCGGTATTCATTCATCATCATTGGACCCAGAACAGACTCAAACGGACTTGAGCCAATATCCAAGCCTTCCTGGGTTACAAGAAGAACAATAAACGCTAGTAAAAACGGAGCTTGATCATGTCTTCATCGCAACGATTCATGTTTCTCGTGTCTAGGACTAGAAGGACCAAACACGTTGAGTAAATGTAACCTCCAAAGTTGCCAATCCATGATCTCGGTTGGGAACCAAAAAATATTCGCAACCAGGAATCCACCTCAATCACTTCTCGTCATAAGTCATCTCAAAACATGGGTCACTCCTTCAGGACCGGAATGGACAATAACACAGTAGACTGAACTCTGACTTTTCTTTGTCGGGCAGGACAACTGAAGCTTAAAAAAAAATTGTACTCGAGGCCTTCATCAAGATGCAAGTCCAATCGAAACAAATATGTCGCTGAAACTGAAGTTTAGTGAAGCTGCTTGCTTTCATTGTCAATATATACCGAACCTCATTGCTCGATCGTGCTTCTCATTCTTCACCGTTTCGAAAAGACACTTTGGAAAAGCTCCCTTGGTTTCGAATCTTGGTCAGTAGGCCTGCTAAAAAATAGCCAAAAGAAAAGGTTTGAGATATATCATGTTTATATGATGGCAGTCAAATTCAAATTTGTAGTAACTTGAAAAAAAAAGTTAAAAAAAAGTTTAAGGTAGATGAACATAAGTACGTAACTTATTACTATCCCGCAAAGAAGAGGATGGACAATATATAGTGATGTCACCAACAAGCTATTTCACCTACTCCTCACACGGGCCTCGTTGAAATGTAGCATGATGCCATATGATTAGCGCTGGACCAATGGCAAAGATAGTTGGACATATTTTAATGTAAACTCCAGCCAGGTACACTCGTAACTCACCTGAATTCTTGACTTTGATAAGAGGATTTAGAAAGGAAAGAAAAAACTGTAGTGGCTTTCGGGATTCCTCAAGTTGGTCCCCAGAAACAAAATGAAATAGCTCACGCCTCACCGCCAGATCATGCTAGGGAACTTTAAGTTGTTCGTGGGAATCTAGATCATCGACATGCACGTCGCCAAGATCAAGAACCTTCGATACAATTATAATATTCTGGTGTATGATCATTCTGTCTTGGCATAGCTCCGCCATGCGATTCACTCCTTTGATAGAACAAAGCTCCTTAGAAAAAGGAAACGAGGCCTTTGGTTTTGAAAAAACAACCTCCCAAAGAAAAAACCAGATCATTGCCTCTGTAGACTAGGAAAAAGGACTCCTAAAAGAAATCGAGCAAATACATGGCCTTTTCATTCGCCATCGAATGGACAAACAATGACTCCGAAAGTGCAAGATAAACTCTTGAAGGCATTCACGTCCAATTCTTTCTTCATCATCAGTGGAACGTTAATGACTCTAAATTATGAAGAGACGGACCTTGATCTTGACTTCGAAATTTCCTGGATGAGATTTCTGCATCCACGATTTCCTTCTTCGTCATCAGACCAACAACAAATTTGAAATTTGAGCTCATCTCTGATCTGCAATATTTGAAACTAAGCCAGCAACTAATCCGAAGAGATGAGTCAAATCACGGGTCTTGAGTTCTAGAAACCGAGCATGCAACGACTCGGAAGAGACGAGCCAAATCTGGGGTCTTCAACGACCCGTATTTTATTTATTTATTATGAATGCTTACAATTTTAGTAAAATGTTATTTACTAATAGAAAGTTAATTTGAGAAGTTATTATCAAAATAAAGAGGTTCAATTAGCTGGACAGAAAGGAAATATTGATCTATGTGATTATTTTAGAAGAAAAAGGGAGCCGTACCAAACTGTTCCTAGGGATATTTCATTCGCATAATTTCTTTGTTAAATCAAGGTGAGTGATTTTATACCCTATGTATAATGGGAAAAAAATTACAATAATTTTTACTAGTATTTGAAAAGTGATATTTATCTGGATATTTAACTTTTATTTAATGATTTGAGATATTTGATTTAAAGATTTGAATCGTTTGAATGATTATTGATTTTCGGGACCAACAATGAACTTGAGGAACATGCCTCTTAAGTGGGATGACCTTACTTTATGATTTATAAATCTAACGAACATGTATCTTAAGTGGGGTGACATTGGTGGTTAGAGAATAAGCTACTTAAATGAGTGACTCTAGTTTTCTCAACGGTTTTGGAAAAAGCCTCTTAAGTGCGGTGACCTTAGCCGGATCGTTTTAAAGGGATTTCCTAGATTGCCAATCTAGTTGACTTTGAGTACGATAGTTGGATCCTACAATTAGAGAGAGAATAATTAATGGCAATGAATTTTTATTCTGGTTCCAAGTTGATTTTAATACTATTTAATTTTGTGATAAAAAAGCATTTTATTCATTTATATTTCTTGATATGAGACTTCTGCGTTTTGTATTTATAATTTAAACTTATTTTCTTTTCTGTATGTAAACACAAATGGGTTAGTACTGAAAAGATTCTAACTTACTTTTCCTTCAATTAAATTTTATACGTGTATGAGTATTATTTAATATAAAACTTTTCGTCAAAACTTTCCTCTATTTCTTATAGGTACGATTTTCATTCGCTAACCTCGTTTGACTTATCCTCTCTTTTTAATCTTTTCAGATATATAGACGAAGTTAGTTAAAGTTGGAATTGAGTGATTTGGGACCAATCATACCTCATAAGAATTTTTTAAGTTCTTTTCGGCTGCCAAGTTAATACAGTTATCCTTTGAGAATGACTTACTTTTGGACAAGAATTTGTGTTGTTAAACTAATTTGTGTTTACTTTACAAATATTATTATTATTGAAAGAAAATGCATTGTTTTATTATTTGGAGATTTAGACTTTGTGTAACATGTGTCAAATTGGCGTGTTATTCGGCCATGTGACATCTGTTTATTTTGGGGTGTTATAAAAGGTATCTGGGTTGTTTGTCGTTGATACAAATAATAATAATAATAAGCAGTTTTTTTGCTAACTCACTCACTCTACATTCACTCTGTAGTAGTATAAGAAAGAAACAAATAAAGATAAATAAAAAATAAAGGAAGGAATGGGTACAGTGAGAGCAGCAGATTGACATTGCTTGAAAAAGGAGACGGAAGGGAAGAGACTTGATAAGCTATGAGTTATCCTTTGCCCTCTCTTCTCCTCCTCCTATACACCACCATCGCTACATCATGCGATGTCGCTGTTGAACAAAGTAGAATCGCGAGGAGGATGAGAGAAAGCAGTATCTGATCTACAATTACCAGTCCTACTTTGGTAAGACGAGACGGGGAAGGGGGAGGATTGATTGTCAACCGTTGGTGTACGATGGTGGACCATGATAGGTAGTAGGGGGAAGCTAAGTGGGGACGATCGGGTGCCACGGCACCCCCCATAATTTTAGAAATCCCAAGTGACGCAATTTTTTTTTAGTACAATTTCTTTTTATGTGTAGATTTGGCACCCCCATAAAAATATGTTACTTGTACATATATTTATAGCTAATGTTTGAACCCAAAACACAATAATTAAATTTGGGCCGAAAGATCCAATTATATTTTTCTTTGATATTGGACTCTTTAAGATTTAATTAAAAAAAAAATAACATCAACAACACTTCTCTTCGTGCGTGTCAGCGTGTGTATCAAAATAAAAAACAAAGTTGAAAAAAGAAAAACTCCACTCCTCTGTGCTGCTGTGCGCCGCATTGATTGGGGTTAGATTTAATTAAAAAAGCATCAACAATTCTATCCTTCTGGCTCGGCAAGGTATACTCTTCTATTTATTTTTTCCTTTAATATGCTTCTTTTTATTATATGTATTGATGTTATGTTGCACCATAGGTGTTTGATTAAAGTACTCAAAGGGAAAAAAAATAGGCTATTAACTCTTAGAATTTTAATCTGCAGATCTGGCATTGCTAATATTTTTATCGAGTATAAAATGGGAAAGACACCTAAAATAAATTCGTTTTTTAAGAGAGCTAATGTTTCTCCGACGGAAGAGAATGTTGGTAGTAGTGTTGATCACGTGACAATCGATACGCCTAGTACTCCAACAAAAATTCAAAGAATCGACACAGTAGAATTTGATATTAATTCGCTAGAGCGTGATCCTGGATTACGTAGAAAAATTTGGGAGTATCCTGTTAATAGGCGTGACGAAGTTCGTAGGGCGTACATAACTCTACATGGTCCAAATCGTCCCGATTTAGGAAAAAAATATCCGTATACTCTTGCATCCGCCAAGGCTCGTCCTCGAAGATTTCAAGCTCCGTGGTTTGCTTTATTTTCGTGGTTGGAATATTCAGTGGCCAAGAACAAGGCTTTCTGTTTTCCTTGTTTCCTTTTTGCGCCTCCGGATGGGTCTAGTTTTGCAGGACATAGTGCATTTGTTGTTGAAGGTTTTGATGGTTGGAGGAAGGTCAATAGCGGGAAAACTTGTTCTTTTCGTTTGCATGAAGGTGTTAATTCCGATTCTTGTCATCGAACCGCTGAACATAAATGGAAGGAAATACAAAACCCAACTCAAAATATTGAAAGGGTGATTGTAAAATTTTCTGCCGAACAAGTTTTTAACAATCGCATTCGCTTAAAAATTTCTATTGACTTGGTTCGAAGATTGGCCTTTCAAGCTATGCCTTTCAGAGGGCATGATGAGAAATCAACATCAAACAACCGTGGTAATTTCCTTGAGTTTTATGATTTATTAGCATCATATAATGAAGAAGCCACCAAAGCATTGATAAATGTTTCAAAAAATGCCACTTACAAGTCGTCTGATATTCAAAAAGAAATTTTACATATCTTTTCTATAAAAGTGAAAGAGGCGATTCGAGAAGAAATTGGACATGCTAAATTCTGCATTATAGTGGACGAAGCTCGAGATGCGTCAAAAAAGGAGCATATGGTAGTAGTTATAAGATTTGTTGATAAAAATGGTGTTTTACGGGAGCATTTTTTTGGTATTGTTCATGTTCCCAACACTATGGCAGTGACACTAAAAGATAGCATATGCTCAGTTCTCAATCACCACAATCTCGATATTCGGAATATTCGGGGACAAGGATTTGACGGTGCAAGTAACATGCGGGGTGAGTTTCATGGACTACAAGCTTTGATATTAAGTGATTGCCATATGCTTATTATGTTCACTGCTTCGCACATCGATTACAATTAGCATTAGTGGCATCAGCAAAAGAAGTGCTTCCAGTCGACCAATTTTTTGCTAAATTGCTTCGGATCGTGAATATTTTTAGTGCATCATGCAAGAGAAATGATGAGTTGAAAGCTGCCCATGCCGATGATATTGCTTTCTTAATTTTCATTGAAGAGCTTGAGACTGGAAGAGGATTAAATCAAATTGGTAATCTGCAACGACCTGGTGATACTCGCTGGAGTTCTCACCTAAAGTCTGTTTCTAGCTTGATAAAAATGTATAGTGCTGCTTGCATGGTTTTACTTAATATTTATGAAGATGGACCTACTTCTCTAAAGGGAGAAGCTCGTTCAACACATAAGGCATTAACTTCCTTTGAATTTGTCTTTATACTTCATCTTATGAAGTCAATGTTAGGAATCACGAATTCTCTTTGTCTAGCTTTGCAATCTAAAACTCAAGACATTCTTAAGGCTACTTCAATGGTTTTATCTACTAAAAGCCTTCTTCAAAATCTTAGAGATGATGAATTCGATGATTTGGTTGCTACCGTCAAACTCTTTTGTGAATCACGCAACATTGATATCCCAAACTTGAATGCAAAATATTCTTCGAGGTATGATCCCACTCGTGATAACTTTTCAGTACTTGACCGCTATAGAGTTGATATTTTCTATCGTGCTATAGATTCTCAAATTCAAGAACTAAATCGTCGCTTTGATGAGCAAGTAATGGAATTGTTAGTTCTTAGTTCTACTTTGAATCCTAATTGTCACTCTTCAATATTCAAAATTGATGATATTTGTCTACTTGTTGACAAATTTTATCCGGATGACTTTACGGAGTTTGAGAAAAGTAACTTGAAATTGGAACTTCGACATTACGAGAATTGTGTTATTTCTCTTCCTGAATACAAGAATTTATCATCGATTTCCGAGCTTTGTCAATGGTTGGTAGAAACAAAATGGTCTACAACATATCAGCTTGTTTATAGAATTGTGGTTCTCGTGCTTACTCTTCCCGTTTCTACCGCCACCGCAGAAAGATCATTTTCAGTTATGAATATCATCAAAACTAGTATTCGTAATAAAATGGAAGCCGATTATCTTGAAGATTGTATGATGATGTATATTGAGAAAGATATTGCTTCAAAATTTAGCACGGAAACTATCATTGATGCATTTGCGAATGCGAGCAGCCGTCGGGTTCATTTCTTTTGATTTTATCAGGTATCATGTTAGTTATTTGCAATAATTTTTGTGTTTATGCTTTGGTATTTGTTCAACAACACTTAAATGGGGTATATAGATTATGGGTGAGTATGAAAAATTATTATTTTAAGTTGTTTTTTTTTGGTATATTTTGGCACCCCCATTTACACATCCTGGCTTCGCACCTGATAGGTAGGTGAGTGTGGGGAGAGGACTCAAGATGAGACTTGACAATCTTGGAAGGCGGGGTAGTTGTTGTGTTCTGATGGTGGTTGATTAATAATTTGTTGTTGTGGGGAAATTGTAGTAATTGAGACGATAATTTGTTGGAAGGGTGGTTGTTGGCGATGTTGTTTTTTGAGACGATAATTGTAGTAATTGAAGGGGAATGTAGTAGCGGGTTTTTCAGAGCTCCACCACCACCAGGGGAGGTGTATGTATTATTGCCAGTTACGGGGTCGAATGAGGAGGATGGACGTTTTAGAGAGGGGGTGGGGTTCACATTTTATAATGTTAGAATAGTCCTGTAGATATACTATTACAGCTATACTAATCACATGTCTCCATCTGTTTAACAACTATTAAATTCAAAACACCCAATTCGAAATCATCCTTATACATATAACATAATGCACATATGACTTTATTTTCTTACAAAAATTCTTTCTTCTTGCTCTCTCGCTTATAAATTCATACGCAAATATGTGTGCACTATAATATATATATATATATATATATATACACACACACTATTATTATAAGCCAAATCAATAGTTTTGAGACTGCCAAATTTTGAAAAAAAAAATCAAAAATACCCATACACTTTTATATTAATTACAATAATATTATACTGGCATAAAAATATAAAAAGTAAAAACTAATAAAACTACTTATCACTCTTTAACAACCAAATATTCTTTTAAATTTTAAACTATGTTTTTTTTATATTATCCACATATTTATATCATAACTACACTTATTTTTTATATTTTTATTGCACTACGCGCCACACATGCAACGCGTGGGCACGAATACTAGTATATATATATATATATGTGTATGTATGAATATAAATATGATAATCGTACTTACCATATTTATATTCAACGTCCTATTTCATTTCCAAAATGTTTTTAAATGTACATCCTATTTTCATATGTATGGCTAGGTTATCAGTTTTTTTAAATTTTTTTTAAATCAACGTACTATTTTATTTCTAAAATGTTTGTTCAAAAAAATCGGTTAAATTTGATTTTTTATATTATTTTTTATTAATTAATATTACTAACTTATAAATTGAGAACAAACAATTAAACATACAAAATCATATAAAAGGTCAAATTTACCGATTTTTTCGAACAAACAATTTAGAAAAAATCGAACAAACAATTTAGAAATAAAATAGAACATTGATTTTAAAACAAATCGAAAAATAATTATGAATACATATGAAAAACCGACAACCTGACTATACTAACTTGAGAAAATTTGAACTACTCCCAGACCTTTGACATCTTAATTACACAAGAATACACAAATTGTACTACAAAAAGGTACTTAGGCTTCTAATTTACAATTTTATCTAAAAAATTAACAAAATATTCAGTTAAAAATAGTAATTATTATTAAGATTTGCATAGGACAGTTAATATATTTATAATTCTTCTTGCTTTGGTAAACGAACTATATATAATACTATAAATCATATATTTATAATATATTAATCGTCATGTCCTGATCGTGTTGTGTAAATTCGTTTCACCGTTTGTTTGTCCTTGTCGTGTTTGACACATGTAATCGTGTCCGTGCTACAAAGGGCGTGACATCCTTAACGGATGAAGAAGGACAATCTAAGGAGGGTCGTGCGAGAAGGAGACGGTAGATAAAATAGGAAGGCAGGAGCGTGGAAAGGATAGAGAAGAGGCTCCGCTCCTTTTCATTTTCAAATTGATCCCTAACCTTTTAAAATCATACAATTCCAAATAACAAAATGGTGTATGATCTTTTCTACTTTATTGATTAAGGAATATCAGCTTGTTTTTCATTCTATTTTAGCCCTTACAATTTTAGAAAATGCAGATAGACCTTCCCAACGGCTATATTAAGTTTAATTGGTCCCTATATTTCTAAAAAAACATTTACAGCTTTTTACGGAAAACCTAGATCTAAATAATTTTGAAAATTTTACTTTTGTTGTAGGATATTATTGGGCCTATCTTGGGCTTTACTAGCATATGTAAACCTACCCTCTATTATATAAAGAGGGTCAGAGGTCTCTTGATGTATCTCTCTGTACAATCATATTAATGAATAAATACTTGGTCTGTTGTTTCTCATACCTCTCTCTATATCTATGCATATATATATATATATATCTATAACGAGCTAATATGTCACACAACACGTTATCGGCACTTTGCTCGCCGAGAATAGGATATACGCTCGCGGATATTGGAGATTTTTGGTAAACGCACGGATATTGGGTATTTATAAACCTTGAGGTTTATCCGGGTTTTTAGGGTTTTGCTATATCGACCTTCACCAACATACCGTGCGTAAAGTACCAAATTCAAAACTTAATTTATTCCATATATGTGATCGCACGTATTATTTTATGGATAAATAAAACATGATAAATATACCGTAGTATATAATCCATGTGTATTAGATTTTGTTACTTGTATGGATAACTATATATGATCGTAACAAAATAACCCAAATTGCATATATTTGTTGAAGAAAAAAAACTATGCGTGATAGATTTTTTTTACTGTATAACATGTATTAATCTGTGGGATTAAATCTGTAAAAAAACTGAAAACAGTAGGACTGTTTTGTAATTCGCTGAAACTATTGACTGTGCATGTTAATTACTAAAGGACTAAACTGAAACTTGTCTGAAATTATGGACTGAAGCTGTAATAATGCTGTAAATAGATATATAGTTTGCTGAAATTACACGGATAGTCCCTGTAGTATATTACATGTATAAAAACAGTATATATGTGTTATAAAAGTCAATATTCGGTCTAAATATTCACCCACATGCATATATATATTTATTAAAAAGGCAAGTGAATAAAAATTGCATGTTAATTGAATAAATTGATATGTTTCCATGTATATTTAACCACTTTCCATGTTAAAAATTACCATATATAGAATTAATTGGTAATTAAAAATATATTGCTTGCTTGCATGTTAAAACTACCATGTATAGAATTACTTATATGGCAATAAACCGTAGATAATTGATTGATATCTTGTTAGTATAATCAACATATCTTTTGATATTATCATAGATATAAATATATCATATGTCAGTTAATTGTTTGATTTGATCTAATTGATTTGATTTGATTTGATTTGGTATGATATAATTTGTGTGATTGATAATCCTGAATTGATTTAGTTTATCACCAAATCTACTGCATGATTAGATATATATTATGAATATATTTTATACTGCCTTGTATATATATGTGGTTATCTAGAATAGATATATCTGTTATTTATTGCCATGAATGGTAGAATTGCGAAATCATATATATTCACATTTAAGTTGAAAAAATTATGAATCTTCCCTAAATAGGCTCACCTATTTGGATACGATGTCTAGGAAAGATATAGGCGGAAGTCGATATTCTAATGAGGTCGGGTTTTAAGTGGCATTCGTGCCCTCCACCCTCACCGTCTTTCCTGGTCGTTTTTCAAGTAGAGCTACCGAAAGGGGTTGACCAAATAATAATTTCCCCGAGTGTGTTTATATAGTGATGTATGTTTTTCCGAATTGGTGTTTCAGTATCGACCCGTCGTTCGATCAATGAGAACCGATTCACATGAGAAGCAAAACTAATGTTTTTGAACCTGTCGTTTCGAAAAAAAAGTTTGTGCTTGTGCAAACCATAAACATATAAACCAGTTGTTTTATATGATAAATAATCCAGAACTCTCAACACATGTTGGATGCTATCTATGATGAGAAAAATCGTAAAACATACTTGCGAAATGACTGTTTAAACGTTGATTTTAAATGGTTATGGTTGATGCATCGACAATATGGTCACATTTTAATATTGTCCACATAAATGCAGCATTGTCCAAACTTTTAGCCCTATCATTAAGTTGATGGCTTATGATCCGGATTATCCTGAAAAGTCAAGTCGACTTGATAATTCCGAAGAGTAAGAATCGAAAATTCGATTTGAATTACTTGAGTTTGGAAATTGAAATTGAACATCCTGTCGATTATGTTCCGACCCAAATGGACTCACGGAAAGTTTGATGATGCGACTGCAAATGGTTGCACGCACTTCTTGGTCTTGCGCACCAAGATTTATATTTCCGTGTGCGGTCATGCTATTTTGCTGTATTGGTCCGTTATGAGGCTCATAGACACTCAGACACCATATGCGTACCAGCTGCTTACTGGTTATGAGCCAGAAGTCTCATATTAACGCGTATTTAGAGTGATTAATTAATATTTTGATTGAGCCGCTATAGCGTTCAAAATATGGACCTCTGAAGGGGACATAAGTCGATTATGAATCCCCTGCCTATCAATTGATAGAGTAACCTTGGCAAGCGATCTCTTTACCGCATGATATGCGAAAGTGACATCGTTAAGACTGTTCTCCCCATCGTTAGTGGGAGATTTGCACGTTACCGTTGATAAGGAACGACGTGAAGTAACGTGGCATAACCCACTCAGTCTTAGGTTGATCCCCAAAACTGCACTTAGTGATAAGTAAATGCATAGACTCCCTCAAGTCTAACTAAATGCCAGACGCATTTAATGACTTTATGAGATGTCACGAGATCATTTATACATGCTGCAAAATGCTTGCAAGGATAGACGTTCCTGTCGGACGTCGTGTTCCTCTCGTAACACATTGTTTTGGCCGAACCCGCCAAGTAAATGACGCTGCCATCGGCCGTCAGTCTGTCGTCCTTCCCAAGATACGAGGAAGTTGACCGGTTCCAAATTCGTTCAGCCCCAGAGGTGGTGAACTAAAACTCGTTTGTCGCACGAGATTATAAAGGATCAAGGAGATGTGTGATTTCCTCCTCATTCTAAGAATCTCAAAATATCTGTCGATCATGATATCATAGACGATATTGAAGCGAAACGAGACTGTCATTCATTACTTGTTCATATATTCGGTGACAACTGATAATCTGAGCAAATTATGACATAGAACCATGTACCGTTGTCTGAAGTCAACGCAGAATAGACTTGACTAATGGAAACTTGCAATCCAAGTAGACTCCTTAGCGAAAGTGTGTTCAGACCTGTTGCTCCAACACCACCAATGTTAAACGAGTTCGTTTATTTGGTTATTCGTAAGGAAAAGTGATGAGAATAATGAGATTGTAGAATGCTCGCCTAGTAGCGTAAGGCTTCCTTCACATCTTGGAATTGATTACGAGATGGTTGATTTCCTCGTAATGGACGTTATAACGGTCCGCTACTTTATCAGTTTAGTAGTTTCCCAAAAAACTGAGTATGCAGCATGTGATTGTGGTAACTGTTTTATCTCTATGAGAATTTAGACAAAGAGATATATATGAAGGTCCCTGTGTGACTTCATATGCTTTAATCAAGTAGTTCCTGACGACGGAACACGATCTCAATTAAATGAGACGTTCACTATATGGATTAATATAATCCCAGCGGATGTGGTATACCCGCCTAAGTGAGTACTTGTTTAGCTTGAGATACTTGAACAAGTATTATGCCCTTGCGTGTTTTATTACGCGATCCATTTTTGGATTTGCCTTCGAGATGAAGGATCTTGGAAAGACACGGTAGTGACTCCGCCTGATTATCGAGTCCCGTAAAGATTGAATCTAAGTCCATGATTCAGACTACACCCAGAAGGTGTTATGACGTTTTAGTCATCATGACGCTAAGTCGTCAGATTCTTCCTTGATCGTTCGATCACCAGACATTGATATAGACTCAGACTGTCCCTGATGTGACGATGAAGAGATATTGAACCATGATGTTCATATCTAAGTACAATAAGTGCATTATTGTACTTGGTCTAATGTGCTAGGACGAACATCTCGTCTGCTGTGAATGGTATAGCTCGACACAGCATTGCGCTAACACGCTGCCATCGAAATGGCACTAAAGACACATTCCCTTACCTTATGGTAATTTTGAAAGTGTGCTAGTTTATTCCATTTGCGTCATCGAGTGTACCTATCCCCTTCGGTACTCGAATTAACGCAACCCTTTTTCGGTTATACCGATGCCGGTTACTTATCAGACCCGCATAAGGGATATTTCTAACATGGTCTCTCTTTACCATTAGGAATAAGGCAATATCTTGGAGGTCTTGAAATTACTCCAAACGAATCACTCTGATCTACTCGTGCTCTATGAGACGATTAGAGAGTGTATATGGCTTCGAGCTCGTATTAGCCATATTTGAATTACATATGCACTGTCTCACCATCCGGATAAAACACTTGTTTTATTTGAGGACAACTTGTTATTATCGATCAAGAGAGACATGACTAGATTATGTTATTTAGCATTTCTTGCCGAAATGAATCTTCACATATGAAATTTAAGAGCATTTAGTTGAATGCTCGTTCTATTCCACGTTAAATTTTCTTGCATCCAGCCGTGTGCAAGTAAATGAGGCATCCAGTCGAATGCTCGTACTCTTTCTTGGAATATGAAATCTTTGCACCCAATCGTGTGCAAGTGAGGGGGAGCATCCAGGTGAATGCTTATTGCACTAATTACTACTTAATCGAAATCCTCGCACCCTGTCGTGTGTAAGTGAGGGGAGCATCCAGTCGCATGCTCGTGTACTCTTTTTGTCCTTAGACCAAGGTTTTTTCCCACTGGGTTTTCCTTGGCAAGGTTTTTAGCGAGATACGTTCCCATCATACCTCACTTAAGATTGCCGAAATTAGGGGGAGTATCATGTTATATACTTCTTACCACTATGTACTCTTTTGTCATTCGACTAGAGGTTTTTTCCCACTGGGTTTACTCTAGCAAGATTTTGATGAGACACCTGTTTTGTGGTTGATCCCCTACTACTACCACTGTTGCACTCTTTTTCCTTCGATCAGAGATTTTCCCATTGGGTTTGCTCTGCCAAGGTTTTGATGAGGCACACTGTTTTGTGGTTAGTTAATTACATAGAATTTCGGCCTATATCATTCGGCTACACAGTTTCTCCTATGTACCGGTTTTGTCCCACACTGGGTTTTCCGTCCTTAAGGTTTTTATGTATTTAGCACTGCGAATGAACTCGACTCACATCGACAGCATGAAAACGAAGAAATCAAGACGTCCAAAGGGGGAGTGTTGTAGGATATTATTGGGCCTATCTTGGGCTTTCCTAGCATATGTAACTCTACCCTCTATTATATAAAGAGGGTCAGAAGTCTCTTGATGCATCTCTCTGTACAATCATATTAATGAATAAACACTTGGTATGTTGTTTGTCATACCTCTCTCTATATCTATACATATCTATATATATATCTGTAACGAGCTAATATGTCACACAACAACTTTAAATATAAGTGTGTATATATATATATATCAATTAAATCGATTACAGCTGTCACCAATTGTTCTGGTTTTGGATATATTTGCATAAGTTAAGTACAAAGCAATATAGTATAAATATATATGCTAGAACGTAAAATACTTAAAATGAAGAACATGATAAGTAATCATGGTTCCACTCAATGACGAATTGACTGATCCAATCAACAAGTCTAGCCGGAGTTTTAGATTTTTACCACCCGTTACAACTTAAACCCATTATTCCTCACGGAAATATCACAACAAGACAATATTAAAAACAAACCATTTAGCTCGGCGATTACAACATCTGAGATATGAACCTTTTCTCTATTCTCTTTGATTGAATCAAGAATGATATGAAACAATCAAAGATATGATAACCACACCAGCTCTCTAAAATATATGTATATATGGAGTGTTAGAGAAATTGACCAAAAGTCGAAAACTTGTCGAATGAAGTTTAGGCTTCATAGTGATTTTTTAAGCAAATAAGCAAACAATGAAAGAGAATGATCAAAAGGTGTTTTTTCTCTTGTGTGGTGGTTGAAAAAAATAGATAGACCTTTAGTTATAGTGTTGGAGGTTATTCAATTTTTTGTATCAATCTAGCTTCTTGGTTACCCTTTAACCGGTTACTACTAACTTGTTGAGTTATATCTTAAAGAATAAAGAATTAATGTCCAATAGGTATCACTTTTGAAATTATATTCCTTATAGGTACCTCCATAATTTCACATTTCTCTATAGGTACCACTTTTTAATTATTTAATTTATTTACCAAAACGCCATACACATATTTCATAAAAAATGGAAAAAAAAACACATAAAATTATATAAAATGCAAAAAATCTCAAAATAAATGAAAAAAAATCACAAAAAATTGTAAAAATTAAAAAAAAATGTATTTTTATAAAAAAAATCACAAAAAATCACAAAAAATGAAAAAAAAATAAAAAAAATCACAAAAAAATTATAAAAAATTAAAAAATCACAAAAAATCACAAAATTTTAAAAAAATTACAAAAAAAAATAAAAAAAATTCACAAAAACCACAAAAAATTAAAAATAAATAAAAAAATCACAAAAAATCACAAAATCATAAAAAAATTATAAAAAAAATAAAAAAATTATAAAAAATGAAAAAAATCACAAAAAATTATAAAAATATAAAAAAAAATAAAAAATTTATAAAAAATGAAAAAAATCATGAAATTATAAAAAAAAATGAAAAAAATCACACAAAAAATCACTTTTATTGAAATTTATGCACTTTCGACAGTACTAGATGCACTTTTAGCTGAACTATATGCACTTTCAGCTGAATCAGATGCACTTTTAGTTGAACCAGATGCAGGTTTTACAGAACGATATGCACTTTTATTGAACTAGATGCACTTTTGTCTGAACCATATGCACTTTCGCTGAACCAGATACACTTTTAGCTGAACCATATGCACTTTCAGCTGAACCATATGCACTTTTAGGTGAACCAGATGCAGGTTTTACAGAACGATATGCACTTTTATTGAACTAGATGCACTTTTGTCTGAACCATATGCACTTTTAGCTGAACCAGATACACTTTTAGCTGAACCATATGCACTTTTCAGTTGTACCAGATGCACTTTTAGTTGAATCAGATGCATTTTTAACAGAACTATATGCACTTTCGACTGTACTATATTCATTTTCGACTACACTATATGCACTTTTGACTTAACTATATGTACTTTCCACTAAATTAGATGCACTTTAAACTGAACCAGATGTACTTTCAGCTGAACCAAATGCACTTTTAGCTGAACTATATGCATACTCACTTTTATTGAACTATATTTACTTTCGACTGAATTGTATGCACTTTCAACGGATCTAGATGTACTTTTCAGCTGAATTGAATGCAATTTCGACTCAATTTTATGCATTTTTGACTAACAATATACACTTTTGACTGAACTATATGTACTTTTATTGAACTATATACGCTTTTGACTGAATTATATGTATTTTTGACTGAAGTAGATGCACTTTCAGCTCATTTAAATTAAAAAAAGGCACATTTATCATGGAAAACCCATTTTTTTGTATAAAAAAAATTACTTTTCGGTATAAAGTGTTATATTGACAAAAAAAAATTATATATTTTTTGTAATTTTTTAAAAAGTTTATGATTTTTTAATTTTTTTTATAATTCTTTTTTTTTGTGATTTTTGTGATTTTTTATAATTTTTTTAATTTTTTGTGATTTTTGTTATTTTTTTATAATGTTTTGTGATTTTTTGTGAATTTTGTGATTTTTTGTGATTTTTTGATTTTTTGATTTTTTGTGATTTTTTGTGATTTTTTGTAATTTTTTGTGATTTTTTGTGATTTTTTGTATTTTTTGTGATTTTTTGTAATTTCTTGTGATTTCTTGTAATTTTTTGTAATTTTTTGTAATGTTTTGTAATTTTTTGTGATTTTTTGTGATTTTTTGTAATTTTTTATGTTTTTTTGTAATTTTTTAATTTTTTTGTATTTTTTATAATTTTTTTGTTATTTTTTTATTTTTTAATAATTTTTTTGATTTTTTATGATTTTTTGTGATTTTTTATGATTTTTTGTAATTTTTTTCATTTTAAAAAAAAATCAATTACTAATAAAACTCATATAGTATAAAAAGTGGTACCTATGAGGAAATGTGAAATTATCAAGGTAACTAGGAGGAATATAATTTGATACGAGATACTTATAGAGAATTACCCCCAGAATAAATATATTCTTAAATTTATGAACTTTTGAACGTTCGAGATGCTAGTGCAAATGTTGTAGAATAATCATCAAGGATCACTTGCTGATTCAGAATCACATTTGAATCATTTACAAAGATTCAAATATTAACTCAAGATTGTATATGCTTTTTATATACACAGTTACAAGCGGTTACAATTCTATTAGTGTGTGTAACTGTTGGCGGTTATTCACTTTTCAAATCTTCTATATTTTTTTTTTCAATTTTAGAATTTCCTTTGTATTTGCACTACCCATTTATTGTTCTTGCTCGTCATTCTGACATGTATCCCATTCTTTAAGACTTCATCGTGTCGCCCGTTTCAATTTCTTATTATTTCTTGGTGACTCCTTTATTTTCTCTTTTATGCCTTCAAATTTCTCTTAGTTAATTTTTCCTTATTGAATTGGGTGCAAACTAAACCATAAAAATGACCTCGTAGAAAATAAAGTCCAATAAAGGGCAAGAAACATTATGGTTAATTGTTTAACCTTTTGAGTACACCCATGGAAGTTGCACCTAATTTCTGGCATCAAAATTGGTTAAAATGACTTTCAAGTCACTGAATCAACTAAATTGCATATTTGAAAATAAAGTTACCGATTGGTACTTTGACAAACTAAAGTCACAAAATTAAAACTGACTGGAATCTTTCCTTCGTAAATAAGGACAATTTAGTCAATTTGCATATAAATGATACTTTCCGACAACATAATTGGTGAACTTTATATTCGAATCGTTTAATGAACGGAATTACATAAATGTAGGTTACAAATTCAATATTTTCAAACTTGGATCACTAATTGCAATTTTATTTTACAAAACTGAAATGTGAAATCTTATAAACGATGAAATGATTATACGGAGATAGAATGCAAGCGAGCAACAAGCTGCGCAGCTAGCCCTTTCTTAATAGCAAAACCAATTCTTTTAAACACTACATCAATAGATCTAGAAGTCATTACATTACTATGCATGACCATTTGAATTCTACTAATAAGTTCCACCGCGTCACATGCTAAGAACCCAAAGGTGTCAAAAGCGAATGAGATAAAAACGTAATGATTATCGGTGTACGCTTTCTCATGCTTAGCCATTTTGGCCACAAAACTAATGGGTAGAAAGTTATTCAATATCATGTATTATTGAATTTTAACAATTTAGTACTCAACAACCTATTAATTTTGGTCCAATTAAGGGTCCGACACCATAAATCGACGAAATAACAGTCACTAAATCTTACATTTGAATATTAATTTTCGATGGATAGTTACGCAATTGTACTTACTATGTAATAGGTGAGATAACATGACTATGATTTTGTCATTTTACTAACTCTCAGTCACGTAATTTGACGAAAATTGATAGGTTGAGTCCAAATTGGTAAAATTTAAAGGTTGAATACTAAATTGATTAAAAAAACGATAGTATAGATTAATAAACATTATTTTCCCCCGAAAACTAATAAATGTCATGTGTTTAAATCAACTCAATTGCAAAATTAAAACCACTGGAATTTTCCCTTCATAAAAAAAAGGCAATCTAGTCGTAAATGATACCTTACGACAACATAAATGGTGAAATGAACGAAATTGCATAAACCTAGGTAAAAAAGTCAATATTTTCAAACTTGGATCATTAATTGCAATTTTCTTTTACAAACTTAACCGTAAAACTAATAAACCTCCGTGTTATTATTTGTACGTTGATGGGAGAAATAGAAAGTGAAAAAAGAGTCATTTGTAATTAACCCCCTGGAACTATGGTCATTTGTAATTAACCCCCTGGAACTATTAATTATTGCAATTAACCCCTATAGACTATCAAAATTTTGCAATTAACCCATAATATCATCTTTTAAATGATATAACTTTATGCTCGATGATCCGTTTTGGTTGGTTTTTGATTTATTATAATCAGTTATTCGATATTTATGTATATGAACTAAAATTTTACGGAATGACATGAGAAAACTATCACTACAAAATAATATTTGATTTAGTGAGAGTCAAAAGCTGTCACAAGCCTGTCGCTAATTTAAAAAGTTGTCACAAATCTGTCGCAAATTGACTAAACTGTCACAAAGCCGTCATAAAAACCGTCGCTAATAAGCTCGTAACAAAAAATACCCTCACTAATCCAGTCGCTATTTGGGTATTTTTTTATAGTGTATAATGTTATATGAACTCATGTGCATTGACAAACTGCACATATCAAACAAATAAAATAGTAAAAATGAACAAAAAGATTATGTCATTTTGAAGATGAAATTGAGGGTTAATTGCAAAAGTTTGATAGGTTATGAGGTGGTTAATTGAAGGAATAGATTAGTTTGGGAGGGTTAGTTGAAAATGGGGGAATAGTTTGATGGAATTATTTGCAATTTACCCAAGAGGTTGGATTAATAAACCTCAATTTTTCTTTAAAAACGCTGTAACCGTAGATTAAATCTACGGTCTACAGTCATTGACTGTAGACCGTAGATTTAATCTACGGTCTACAGTCAATGACTGTAGACCGTAGATTTAATCTACGGTTTACAGCCTTTTTCAGCTTTTTTGCTTTAAAAATTAAAAAAAAAATCTAATAATTAAAATTAAAATACTGAGTAATTTTTTCAAATTAAATATGATTTTTTTAATAAAAAAACTAAATGCCTTATTTTTAAAATTTTACATAAAATAAATTACCAATATTCTAACAAATTCTCAAAATAAACACAAAATTTACACAAATTTACACAAAAAAAGTTGATTTGATAAATTTTATATTTTTGGTTCATGTTATATTTTTGTCAATTGTATAAGTTGATATTTATTGAATGATTAACTAAATCGTCAATTTTTGAGAAATTTTTTTGTTTGTTTTTAACACTTGTATAACGCAATATGAAACATTAACTAAGTCGTCAATTTGGTGTCAATAATCAGTACCTTTGGTTTGTGAAGTAAATGCCTTTTTTTTAAAATTATACATAAAATAAATTACCAATATTCTAACAATCTCTCAATTTTTGTGAAGTACATTTGGTTTGTTTTTAACACTTGTATAACGCAATATGAAACATTAACTAAGTCGTCAATTTGGTGTCAATCGTCAATTTTCTTGAATGAAACAATCATAAATTATATAAATTTCATAAAACAAATTAACCCTAAATTTCATAAAACTGTTGTGAGTCTTATTAGCTCAGTATATATATATTATATAGGAGACATAGAGAGAACATAGAGAGAAGGAATCGTAGGTCTTTATTCATCAGAATGTGTGAATGAATGAATAAATACAAGACCCCTAGCCCTCTTTATATAGATAGAGGGTTAGGGTTACAAGCCCACCTGGGCCCATTAAGGAAAAGCCCAAGAGTCCAATAATCTTACAACACTCCCCCTTTGGACGTCTTGAATTCTTCGTCTTCATGCAGTCGATCTGAGTCGAGTTCATTCGCAGTGCTAAACACATAAAAACCTTAGGGCCGGAAAACCCAGTGTGGGACAAAACCGGTACCTAGGAGAAATTGTGTAGCTGAATGATATAGGCCGAAATATCATGTAAGTAACTAACCACAAAACAGTGTGCCTCATCAAAACCTTGACAGAGCAAACCCAATGGGAAAATCTCTGATCGAAGGAAAAAGAGTGCAACCATGGTAGTAGTAGGGATCAACCACAAAACAGGTGTCTCATCAAAACCTTGCTAGAGTAAACCCAGTGGGAAAAAATTTCTAGTCGAAGGACAAAAGAGTACACAGTGGTAAGAAGTATACAACAGGATACTCCCCCTAATTTCGGCAATCCATAGTGAGGTATAACAGGGAACGTGTCTCGCTAAAAACCTTGCCAAGGAAAACCCAGTGGGAAAAAACATTGGTCTAAGGACAAAAAGAGTACACGAGCATGCGGCTGGATGCTCCCCCTCACTTGCACACGACAGGGTGCGAGGATTTCGACTAAGTAGTAATTAGTGCAATAAGCATTCACATGGATGCTTCCCATCACTTGCACACGACTGGGTGCAATGATTTCATATTCGAATAAAGAGTACGAGCATTCGACTGGATGCCTCATTTACTTGCACACGACTGTATGCAAGAAAATATAACGTGGAATAAAACGAGCATTCGACAGGATGCTTATAAACTTCATATGTGAAGATTTATTTCGGCAAGAAATGCTAAATAGCATAATCTAGTCATGTCTCTCTTGATCGATAACAACAAGTTGTCCTCAAATAAGACAAGTGTTTTATCTGGATCGTGAGACAGAGCATATGTAATTCAAATATGGCTAATACGAGCTCGAAGCCATATACACTCTCTAGTCGTCTCATAGAGCACGAGTAGATCAGAGTGATTCGTTTGGAGTCATTCCAAGACCTCCAAGATATTGCCTTATTCCTAATGGTAAAGACAGACCATGTTAGGAATATCCCTTATGCGGGTCTGATAAGTAACCGGCATCGGTATAACCGAAAAAGGGGTTGCGTTAATTCGAGTACCAAAGGGGATAGATACACTCGATGACGCAAAATGGGATAAGGCATGCCCTCATCCACAGTTACCTTGAGGTAATGGGAAAATGTCTTTTATGCCATTTCGATGGCAGCGTGTTAGCGCGATGCTGTGTCGAGCTATACCATTCACAGCAGACGAGATGTTCGTCCTAGCACATTAGACCAAGTACAATGATGCGCTTATTGTACTTAGATACAAACATCATGGTTCAATATCTCTTTGTCGTCTCATCAGGGACAGACCGGGTCTATATCAATGTCTAGTGATCGAACGATCATGGGAGAATCTGACGACTTAGCGTCATGATGACTAAAAACGTCATAACACCTTCCGGGTGTAGTCTGAATCATGGACTTAGATTCAATCTTTACGGGACTCGATCATCAGGCCAAGTCACTACCGTTTCTTCCCAAGATCCTTCATCTCGAAGGCAAATCCAAAAGTGGATCGCATAATAAAACACGCAAGGGCATAATACTTGTTCAAGTATCCCAAGCTGATCAAGTACTCACTTAGGCGGGTATACCACATCCGCTCGGATTATATTAATCCATATAGTGAACGTCTCATTTAATTGAGATCGTGTTCCGTGGTCAGAAACTACTTGATTCAAGCATTATGAAGTCACACAGGGACCTTCATCTATATCTCTTTGTCTAAATCCCCATAGAGATAAAACAGTGACCACAATCACATACTGCATAATCAGTTTCTCGGAAACTACTAAACTGATAAAGTAGGGGACCGTTTTAACGTCCATTACGAGGAAATCAACCATCTCGTAATCAATTCCAAGGTGTGAGAGAAGCCTTGCGCTACTAGGCGAGCATTCTACAATCTCATTATTCTCATCACTTTTCCTTACGAATAACCAAATAAACGAACTCGTTTAACATTGGTGGTGTTGGATCTACAGGTCCGAACACACTTTCGCTAAGGAGTCTACTTGGATTTCAAGCTTCCATTAGTACAGTCTATTCTCCGTTGACTTCAGGCAACGGTACATGGTTCCCTGTCATAATTTGTTCATATTATCAGTCGTCACCGAATATATGAACAAGTAATCAATGACAGTCTCGTTTCGCTTCAATATCGTCTAAGATATCATGATCGACGGATATTTCGAGATTCTTAGGATGAGGAGGAAATCACACATCTCCTTGATCCTTTATAATCTCGTGCGACAAACGAGTTTCAGTTCACCACCTCTGGGGCTGAACGAATTAAGAACCGGTCAACTTCCTCATATATTAGGAAGGATGATAGACCGACGGCCGACGGTAGCGTCATTTGCTTGGCGGGTTCGGCCAAAGCAACGTGTTACGACAGGAACACGACGTCCGACAGGGACGTCTATCCTTGCAAGCATTTTGCAGCAGGTATAAATGATCTCGTGACATCTCATAAAGTCATTAAATGCGTCTGGCATTTAGTTAGACTTGAGGGAGTCTATGCACTTACTTATCACTAAGTGCAGTTTTGGGGATCAAGCTAAGACTGAGTGGGTTATGCCACGTTACTTCACGTCGTTCCTTATCAACGGTAACGTGCAAATCTCCCCCTAACGACGGGGAGAACAGTCTTAGCGATGTCACTTTCGCATATCATGCGGTAAAGAGATCGCTTGTCAAGGTTACTCTATCAAATGATAGGCAGGAGATTCATAATCGACTTATGTCCCCTTCATAGGTCCATATTTTGAACGCTAGAGTGGCTCAATCAAAATATTAATTAATCACTCTAAACACGCGTTAATATGAGACTTCTGGCTCATAACCAGTAACCAACTGGTACGCATATGGTGTTTGAGTGTCTATGGGCCTCATAACGGACCAATGCAGCAAAATAGCATAACCCCACACGGAAATATAAATCTTGGTGTGCAAGACCAAGAAATGCGTGCAATCATTTGCAGTCGCATCATCAAACTTTCCGTGAGTCCATTTGGGTCTGAACATAATCGACAGGATGTTCAATTTCAATTTCAATTTCCAAACTCAAGTAATTCAAATCGAAATTTCGATTATTACTCTTCGGAATTATCAAGTCGACTAGACTTTTCAGGATAATCCGGATCATGAGCCATCAACTTAATGATAGGGCTAAAAGTTTGGAAAGTGCTGCATTTATGTGGACAACAATAATCATGTGACCTTATTGTCGATGCATCAACCATAACCATTTATATTTATGGTCCGTCTTATGGTTGGATAAGTCCACAATAACTCCTTCAATTCTTTACAAGAATTCTACGAGTTCATTTCGTGATCTTTACACATACTAGTCTTTCAAAGTGAGCATTAGTGGCATTAATTTCGGATTAATCACGAAATATATCCTCAAAGAGAATCCAAATGCGATGCGATTATAAATCAACTATCGTCTTTTGACCCGGGAATATCTCATCCGGTCAATGCCACAATATCAAAATGCTCTTATCAATCGACGACAGGCGAATGATAGTACAGACAATCATGTCTTAGCATCTAAATCATTTATCATTCGACGACAGGCGAAATGATAAGGTAACTTTAAATGCTTTAAAGAATGTGGTAGCAACCACTTGAAAGACATTTCAACTCCTCTAAAATACGCTTTTGGTCGTATTGAATGGAGACTATGTAAAGAAATTTTAATTCTTTCATGAGCTATTACCAGATAACGCTGGTTTTCTCGAATATTTTATAACTCAACAAGGTACGGCAGGACCTACATGAGTATAAGACCTCATATTTGACAAATCAATTTGGTTTTACCAAAGATTTCGATTGGAACGACAGGTCCAGAATCGTTGTCACTGAGTACTCTTTTAGGCAAGTAGTTGGTGAAATTATGTGGTACACGGTTACCCACTATTTCCAAAAAACCAACTACACCACAAGTATTGCCTAAAATTTCATAATTTAAAGTTTGGTCACATTTGTCAAAGGAATTTGCTCAAAACACTTTAAATTATTTCGAGAAATTTAGTAAACAGGCAAACCATAATCCAAAAGTATGGTCCAAATAGAAAATTAATAATCCAAATGGAAAAACATAATCCAGATGAGCGAAAAAATGGCTCAATGATTTATCAAAATCAATAAAGAAAGGTCCCAAACTCATTTGAGCCACAAAATCGGGGGTCTCAAAAGTTTCCTTTCAGTTAGCTTTAACCACATTAGCATCGGGTTTTTTTTACCTTTATAATAGTTTTGAACTATTTAAGGAGTAACCGTGCATGACCTTTGTCTTTATAGCATAGAGTTGCCTCCTTGAGCATTATCTCTTGCTTTGTGACAACGGGCCATATTTTTCCTTTCAATTACTGTCTTGAAGCCACAAGTTTTCGATTTTGACGATTGTCTAAAATCTCTCTTGGCTAAGCGATTCATCGGGATCACGACAGTTCGAGATAAATAGCACTTGTCTCGGTTCTCGATTCGTGGAAAAAAAATTGTACACGAAGAGCATTAATATCAGGCAAACAATTCGCCATTGACCCAATAGGATTAAAATTACTCACCGGGGCAATTTTCTTATCCAATAACAGATGGGCGATAAAGGAACATGGTGAATATAAATTCACAATACTGCTTATGGAATAGAATTTCCAAGCTAGTATTTTGGTGAAGGATTGCTCCAATATGTCAATTTCAGACATTTGTTCACCATAGACGTCATCATGTCTCAAATGTGGCGGCGGAATAAAATCAACGCCTTAGCATTCATCCTGAGGGTAACAACAAACTCGTGTTTTACTCATCAAAGATGGCATCCAAAAAAATTGGGCATCACATTTTTCACGCATCAGGGTGAGTAACATGTGGTGACGGAATAACATCAACGTCTAAACAGTCATTTCGCAAGTATGTTTTGCGATTTTTCTCATCATAGATGGCATCCAACATGTGTTGGGAGTTCTGGATTATTTTTCATATAAAACGACTGGTTTATATGTTTATGGTTTGCACAAGCACAAACTTTTTTTCGAAACGGCAGGTTCGAAAACATTAGTTTTGCTTCTCATGTGAATCGGTTCTCATTGATCGAACGACAGGTCGATACTGAAATACCAATTCGGCGAAACATACATCACTATATAAACACACTCGGGGAAATTATTATTTAGTCAACCCCTTTCGGTAGCTCTACTTGAAAAACGACCAGGAAAGACGGTGAGGGTGGAGAGCACGAATGCCACTTAAAACCCGACCTCATTAGGATATCGACTTCCGCCTATATCTTTCCTAGACATCGTATCCAAATAGGTGAGCCTATTTAGGGAAGG
Source organism: Primula vulgaris (assembly GCA_963920805.1). NCBI lineage: Eukaryota > Viridiplantae > Streptophyta > Magnoliopsida > Ericales > Primulaceae > Primula > Primula vulgaris. Next base: position 5,263,941 of record OY987222.1, on the reverse strand, counting down.
TTCATAATTTTTCCAACTTAAATGTGAAAATATATGATTTCGCAAATTACCATATTTTACACATGGCAGTAAATATTACATTATAGATATTGCTATTTCTCCGATTTACCAATTATATTATCAATCAGAACAGTATCTATCACAATTACTCATGTTATTTTACTGCTATATATGTAGGTTCTATTGATGGTAATTTAAATATAATTTACCAATTTACACTAGCAATATCTAACACAATATTTTATTATTCTATTGCTATATGTGTAAGTTTTATACATGATAATTCATAAGATACAGTACAATCACGCAAGGAATCAAATATTAACTCATGGTAATTTGTCTAATTACATATCAAGTTCCAAGTTTGCATGCATTGATCAATTTTAAACCACATTCGAAACATATATACTATTCTGTATCTAGAGGAATACTACAGGGACTATGTCTGTAATTTCAGTGAACCTATCAATAGCTACAGAGTTATTAGGGTATTACTCCAAATCTTCTTAGCATGTTTTATTCCGGTCCTATTACTTCTGAAGGTAATAGGTTTGATTATGCATTTTTATATACTATCAATTCAATCACTGTAACTTTGCAATTAGTGGACCGTAATCTATCAATTATCAACCAATGTTACAATTCTGTTACTAGTTACGTATATAAATTGTTCAGCTAATTCTAGCTCTATACATACTGTAGCAATCTATAATTGGTTTGACTTTTCCAAATCATTATTAAGCATGTTTACGTCATTATTAGCTATAACTATAGCAGTAAATGAGTACAAATTAAGCATGCAATTTATTTATTTGTAAGGGGTAGAAAAAATATTTGTATACCGTACGCCTCGTATTTTGATGAAGGTCGATATAACAATAACTCAATTAAACCCGGTTAAACCTCAAGGTTTATAAATACCCAATATCCATGCGTTTAACCAAAATCTCCAATATCCGCGAGCGTATATCTTAGTCTCCGCGAGCAATGTGCTGATAACGTGTTGTGAGTCTTATTAGCTCAGTATATATATATTATATAGGAGACATAGAGAGAACATAGAGAGAAGGAATCGTAGGTCTTTATTCATCAGAATGTGTGAATGAATGAATAAATACAAGACCCCTAGCCCTCTTTATATAGATAGAGGGTTAGGGTTACAAGCCCACCTGGGCCCATTAAGGAAAAGCCCAAGAGTCCAATAATCTTACAACAAAAACAAATTTATTAAACATTTGTTTACATCATATAAATTTACAACAAATTGGAAAAAATAGTAATTTACATAAAATTAAAAATAAAAAACTGATTATGGACTTAGGTCTATAGGTTCTTCTTCATTTGCTTTTTGCTTTCCCGATTGCTTTTCCAGCGCCATATATAACTTGAAATTTGGTCGAAAAAGTTCCTTCCATGGCGCAGCTGCCTCAGTGCGTGTTTGTTCCCACCGTTGACGATCCCTTCTTCTTTAGGAATAATTCCTGGCATTGGGAAGATCCCTTCTTCTTTAGGAATAACCTAAGCATAGTGACAACTGTTGACGAACACCATTACAGTCGGGATGTAATATGTCGTTCCCCGAGGCGGACCAATATAAAGAGGTAAAAAAGTACTGTTACACACGTTTACCCCTCCATTATTATTTAGCCATAAGGACAACAATACAATTGGAATATTATAATGAGAAGCAATTAAAAACCCATAAGACGGAAATCTCATCCATTTGTCAGAAGGTGCGGGATTTGTAGCATGATAAAAATTTAAACTTGATAAAATATAATCATACCGGTAATCAAAGCCAAGATTCTCAAACAGCTCATAATAAACACCTTTCATTTGCTGCAGCTCTTGAAACAACTCACATCTTACCGCATACCAATCATCTTCCCCATGCTGTTTACCCGTCACATTTGCAAGTACGCGGAACCCACAGTTACCATCCCCACGCACATCATAAACCGTTTCGATGTAACTATGTAACATGACCCATATTTGGTCACTGTACAGGAAGGTTGGCCTATTGGGGGTGGGTTTAGGGTTCTGGTTTCGCAGCCTCCTAGTTGGGTTTACCCTTACCTCCGGTGTTTCATCCGCCTTGCCTTTGCCCTTGTCCCTACTAGCACCAGCACTCTGTTCCTCCACATACTCCCATCCCGACTTATCTCTCTTACTAGATTTGTCGCCTTTTCTAGGTCTCCCCCTATTTACTCTCACTTCGGGGTCACTAATGGATGTTCTGGCTGGTACGGTTATCTCTTGGAGTTGTGTTTTCATACGCCGTTTTTCAACATTCGTTTTGCTAGCATAAACACTTTTAAACTCTTCTAGATCACCCTCTACCCCATAATCATTGGTGTTCCCATTATCATCAATTACATCTAATTTTTTCCAGAATGGATGAATATATTCTAGAGGAAGAGGCTTCCCGAATAAAATATGTTTACTCATAATATGATGACAAGGTAAACCGTGAGACAATTTGAAACCGCAAGAACAATTCTCATCAGCCTGGCCACTACATTTTTTGTGTTCTTGAAATAATAAATCAAAGGCATAGTGTGTGATATACGACCTAAGATTTATAAATAGAGGTGTTCGTTCAGAATGTGGAAAATAAGACTTGCATTTATCCAACTTCATCTTAATATCCTCAAACTGTTTTTCTACAATTCTATTCACCTCTACCCAAACAGTTTCAAGCATGCCAGTATTTGTGGAAAGAGATCTTTTCAGCTTAGCATGTTGTTGTTCGGCTCGATTGCTAGTTCGGTTACCTAGATGTGTTGTATGGTTGGTATAGCATGCAACAAACTTTTCAGCATAATCATTTAAAAGCTTGTCTACATACTTAATCACAGCAGGGTACGATTTGTAAGAGGAATTGAAATAAGTTCGGTTATGATTGTACTCCTCTATCGACTCAGAATCAACCAATAAACCCCAATCATCTAGAAAAGTTTGCCACTCCTCATCAGGGATCTTTTTACGGCAATTTTTCAAAACATTTTTTGCAATATGAAAAGTACAAAAAATATGATGAGAATCGGGAAAAACAACGGATAAAGCATTTGATAAGGCCATTTCCCTGTCGGTTACAAACACCCTAGGTAGTATACACCCCTCCAATGTAACTTTAAATTTTTCCAATGCCCATATATAACTTTCCTTTGTCTCGTCACTCATGAAAACAAAACTTAAACAATATGTTTGGTTCGTTGATGTCATTCCTACGACTTCTAGAAATGACATATTAAAACGGTTTGTCCTATATGTACAATCCATTAACAAGACATCAGGAAAATCTTTGAACATTCTTATAGAATCGGGGTGTGCAAAAAACAAGTTCTCAAGGCAGTGGGTTGATGGGTTCATATTATAGTAGAATGTGTAGCGATGTCTATCCAACAAATTAAACAGTTCCTGTATCGGGTTTCTACCATCTCGTTCTTTAAATTTTAGTCCAGCCAAAAAATTATGTATCGTTTTTGTGTTTGATACATTGTCAGGATTTCGATTTTTTATGGCCTCTAATATTGCACCAACTTTAAAACTACTTTGCCTTAAAGTTTTAACAATTTCTTTTTCATCTTGGGTTAAACGAGCACGTCGTGCGTGCCCTTGGAGGTAAGTTGGAGGTGGGTGGTTATGTTGTCCATTTTCTATGTGACACATCCATTCACCATTAACTACGTAACCTTTAATGAAAAATGGACAATCTTTTTTCTTTGTACCTGAATTTACGGAAGATGGTTTATTTTTTTCGTAAACCCCCGATTTATCACACACAATATCAACATACGGTGTTCTGCTCCCATCACCCCCTCCAGACCTACGAATCGTAAGAATGAAACCCCAATTTCCAGCAACATCAGCAAGATCAGCAAGCATTTCATCCCTTGTTTCCCAAGTCAATTAATCAATTTCAAAGTGCTCTGAATAATCAGTTAGCTCATCGTTTGAGCCACTGGACGAATTCGCATTGTTGTTATTCCATTGGTTGTTGTCATAACCATAGTTGTAATTCATTTTCGGAAAGTGTTTGTTTATATATTTTTTTGGGGAGAAATGAGTATTTTTTTAGAGATTTCTGAAATGTGTTTGTGTTTGATTTTAGGGTTTGTTAGAATAGGCAAAATTGAGCCATATTGATAGTGTTAATTTACACTACAAACCGTAGATTACTTTTACGGTTTGTAGTGTTTTTTTTGGTGTAGTCATTTCCAAACTTTAATAATGCATTGAGTAGTCATTTTCGGATAGGGTTGTCAAATCATAATAATTCAAAAGTGATAAGGTGTTGTCGGATTTATTTTGATAGATATGGTATCCAATGTCATTTACACTACAAACCGTAGATTACTTTTACGGTTTGTAGTGTTTTTTTGGTATAGTCATTTCCAAACTTTAATAATGCATTGAATAGTCATTTTCGGATAGGGTTGTCAAATCATAATAATTCAAAAGTGATAAGGTGTTGTCGGATTTATTTTGATAGATATGGTATCCAATGTCATTTACACTACAAACCGTAGATTACTTTTAGGGTTTGTAGTGTTTTTTTTTTTTACGTTCTCAACGGTGTTTCAGTGCAAAAAGTACATTCGTAAAATGACGCTGCTTAAATCAGGGGTACAAACCGTACATACAAATTTCATACAAACCGTACATTAAATGTACGGTTTGTATGAAATCTGTACAAACCGTACATTAAATGTACGGTTTGTATGAAATCTGTATAAACCGTACATTAAATGTACGGTTTGTATGTATATTTCAGAATATTTAGGGTTTAGGGGTTTAGGGTTTGTAATTTAGGGTTTAGGGTTTAGGGTTTGGTATTTAGGGTTTAGGGTTTAGGATTTAGGGTTTAGGGTTTGTAATTTAGGGTTTGTAATTTAGGGTTTAGGGTTTAGGGTTTGTAATTTAGGGTTTAGGGTTTAGGATTTGTAATTTAGGGTTTGTAATTTAGGGTTTAGGGTTTAGGATTTGTAATTTAGGGTTTGTAATTTAGGGTTTAGGGTTTGTAATTTAGGGTTTAGGGTTTGTAAAAACTCAATATTGGTCGTATCAATTAAAATACAGAATATTTTTTACAAACATACAAATCAAACATACGAATCAAATTAAACTTACGAAATTATAACGTACAAATCAAACATACGAATCAAATTAAACTTACGAATTTATAATATTCCAACTCAGCTAAAAATAAAACTTACAAATCAAACATAGAAATCAAATACAAAAAACACAAATGTGCATTTATTTATTTTTGTAACGACTAAATGATTTAAAGTTGGACGTAGGGAGCATCTTTCCCGCCGATGTTAATCTATCCGATGATGGCTCAGCAGACTCTTCGATTTCGTTTAGCTCCGTACGCCGTCTCTGTCGATGCTGCGATTCTGGATACGAAGCACGCTCGTGGGATGTAAGTGCCAATCCTCGACTCCAACTGTCGGTTGAATGCTGACCAGGATGATGCTCGTACGACCCAAATGATTGTCTATGATGATCGAACGGAACATCGTCCCGAACGTACTCCAACCCAGCAAAAGAAGAAGCACGACGACCATGACCGCTTGAACTCGGACCCGGACCCTGATCTGTAGTCGGGGGTCGACCTCCAGTCGATCTTCTACCCCCGCTACGGCCGCTACTAGATTCGCCTTCCCCTCTGCCTCTTTCGTCGGGACGCCGACAACTTGAAGCCCTAGTGTAAGTTCTTGGGTCGTAACGTAGGTCGTCATCACCATCGTCGTCGTCATCGTCATCCTCCTCATCCGACTGTTCATCAGCTGACCCATACGGATTCATTCCCATTTCAGCGAAGTCCTTTCGTAGTAAGTCCACTTCCGTTTTCATTTTCGCCCGTTTGAACGATTTGAAATTGCGGCGCAATACCGCTTTCTGAAAAAATAAACCAATAAAGAACAATTTATAAGTATTGAAATATAGAAACAGAAAAATAACAATCAAATATTAATGAACTTTAATTAGTTGTTACCATTTTATTGAACAACCCCGTATGCTCCCGGAAACCGTGAGATGGCGGGGCAAGTTCAGGTGGGTTTATGAAGATGCGGGTCCTCTCTCTATACCATCTCATGTAATCCGGTGACGTCCCCGTACCAAATTCGCCGTTAACAAGCTGGTTGTGGCGGTCATTCCACACGGTTATAAACTCTGGAAAAAGTGCAGGCCAATCGTGTTTTTGCCCAATCCCAAATCTTCTATCCTTGCCGTGACCCTTTCTGGGTTTCCAAATACATGCTGGGACCCCCTGAACAAAACCGAACTGTCTCATAAACCTGTCCGCGGGGTGGAACTCAACCTTCTCATTACAAATGAGAGGCACAGAACAATGCCACATATAACGGCCCCGCGTGCAGTATTCCGGATACTGATTGAGATCCCCGTAAGGTTGCCACACTATCTGTAATCAGCAAAATTAGAATATATAAACAAGGGTTTAAAAATACTAGTAATAAATTCTGCGAACATAAGACCAATACAAAAATATACAACATATAATACGTAAGTTACATATAATACGAAAGTTAAAATTTACCTGTTCAGGCGACATATTGTCAAACTGGTCACGTATATGGACCACATTATGTCCGTAGACATATGGCGTAAGGTTAGTTTGCCTCCAAATCTTCCATCTGTAATATACAAACAAAACCCAATAAACAATAAATATAACCGGTAGCTAAGTAAATGATAGATGACACAATAAAAAAAAAACACAAATCCAATACAAAAAACTAAATAATATCATACCTGTAACCGAGGGGGAACCTAGGCCAGCCCTCAGGTGGCTCGATATCTTCCGGCAGCTCTTCACATGGTCTAACCGGCAGTAGTCTGGTAATCGCCCACATATCCAGAAACATCACCGCCCCGCTTACTCCGCTTGCCTTACAACGTACCAACCTACATAGATTAGCCTCTAACCAGGCCAGAAGAGCTGATCCCCAACTATACTCAGCACATGTGTCAAAATCCTCCAGAAATGGCAGAGGCCAGAGTGGAATCTGATCACTGCTCTTATCCGAAAACACATGTGCCCCCAGTAATAATAGCATGGCAGCCCTAGACTGATATAGCAAACGATCCTCAGTAGGGTTGGGGGGTAATTCACCGAAGGTGTGTAACATCCAATCAAGTCTAACTGTCAAACAGTTTGTATCGACTTGATGGTCAGCAGGTCTAACACCCAACAAACTCTCCATCATATCCAACCTGCTCGCCTTGGTGTCATTCCGCTCCGACCGGGTAACAGCAAGACCATCAACCCTAAGACCAAGCATAATCTCTACATCCTGTAAAGATATCCCCAACTCTCCACCGACAAAATGGAACGTGTGCGACTCATCATGCCACCTATCAACTAAGGCTGTAACCAAGCCTCGGTCTACGGTATAATTACCTATAGTGTGGATACCGTAAAAACCAGCCCTAATCATATTTTGAACTACCCTTTCAGGCGTCGGTATCTGCCAACTATAATTATAAACCCTAATCTTATTGGCATCTCCTCTACCCGCTTCTCTTCCAGCATCCCAAGTCTGATTAGAAATGTGACCGGTCTGTCATAAAATACCCAACCTGCCTTTAATATGTGGACCTGGGTCTGCCATACTAACCATGATAACCAAATATAATTCAATTAATGATAACCAAACAATGATAACATAACCAATTAATAACCAATTAATGATAACAAAACAATTATAACTCAATGATAACCAATTAATGATAACCAAACAATGATAACTCAATTATAACCAATTAATGATAACCAAACAATGATAACTCAATTTTTTAATCATAACCAAACACATTCAATGATAAACCAAACAATAATAACTCAATTTTTTAATCATAACCAAACACATTTAATGATAAACCAAACAATAACAACTCAATTTTTTAATCATAACCAAACACATTTAATCATAAAACCAAACAATAACAACTCAATTTTTTAATCATAGCCAAACACATTTAATCATAAAACCAAACAATAACAACTCAATTTTTTAATCATAGCCAAACACATTTAATCATAAAACCAAACAATAACAACTCAATTTTTTAATCATAGCCAAACACATTTAATCATAAAACCAAACAATAATAACTCAATTTTTTAATCATAACCAAACACATTTAATCATAAACCAAACAATAATAACTCAATTTTTTAATCATAACCAAACACATTTAATGATAAACCAAACAATAATAACTCAATTTTTTAATCATAACCAAACACATTTAATCATAAAACCAAACAATAATAACTCAATTTTTTAATCATAACCAAACACATTTAATCATAAAACCAGAAAATAATAACTCAATTTTTTAATCATAACCAAACACATTTAATCATAAACCAAACAATAATAACTCAATTTTTTAATCATAACCAAACACATTTAATGATAAACCAAACAATAATAACTCAATTTTTTAATCATAACCAAACACATTTAATCATAAACCAAACAATAATAACTCAATTTTTTAATCATAACCAAACACATTTAATCATAAAACCAAACAATAATAACTCAATTTTTTAATCATAACCAAACACATTTAATCATAAAACCAAACAATAATAACTCAATTTTTTAATCATAACCAAACACATTTAATCATAAACCAAACAATAATAACTCAATTTTTTAATCATAACCAAACACATTTAATCATAAACCAAACAATAATAACTCAATTTTTTAATCATAACCAAACACATTTAATCATAAACCAAACAATAATAACTCAATTTTTTAATCATAACCAAACACATTATCAACAATTATCAACAATTGAAATTAACCAAACACAAAAAAAAAAAAAATGCAAAAATGGGACAAATATCAACAATTATTATAATTTCTATAATTAATATAAACAAACAACAAACAATTATATATAGCTAAGTGAATTATGGTTTTGCATATTTTATATATTTTTTCCTATTTTACAAATTAAAATTACACAAAAAAAAAAACATGCAAAAATGGGACAAATATCAACAATTATTATAATTTCTATAATTAATATAAACAAACAACAAACAATTATATATAGCTAAGTGAATTATGAATTTGCATATTTTATATATATTTTTCCTATTTTACAAATTGAAATTACACAAAATAAATAATAAATTAGAGAATAAAAGATATACCTTGGATAAGTTTGATTGATGATTTGGGGTTTTTTGTTAATAAATTTGATAGTTAATGTGGTTGATTGATTTGGGTGATTTTTTGGGTTGAAAATTGGGGGTTTTTGAGAGAAAGAGAGAGTGTAGAATAAAAGTTTATTTTTAAAAAAAAAAACGTAACATTCTGTTTTTTCAGGGACTGTCTGTGTAATTTTCGAGCAGGGACTGACTGTGTAATTTTGAAAAACAGGGACTGATTGTGTAATTTCTGCACAAATTACACAGACCGTAGATTAAATGTACGGTTTTACAGTGAATCAGTGTAGATCGTAAATCAGTGTAGATCGTAGATTTAATGTAAGCTGTGTGCGTTTTTCAGACTTTTTGAAGTTTAAAAAGTGGTCGTCCCCCAAGACTAATAAATGTCGTGTAACTGAAAGGGGGGAGCAAGTAAAATAAAAACTAAAAAAGGTGTTAGAAATAAGAGAAAGAGAAAGGGAAAGGGAAAGGGAAAGGGAAAGGGGAAAAGAGGGGAAAGAGATGGATGGGGGGTTGTTTGTAGGTTGGTGGTGGAAGAGAAATAATAGAAAGAAGAGTGATAATAAAAGAAGAAGAGTGTTAATAATAATAGTTATAGCACCACCAATATTAGTATTATTCTTTTACTTATTCATCTTTAATAAACCATCTAATTTAATTATTAAAAGAGAAAACCATCATCATCATCATCCTCATACAACTCCGCTCTACGTTCCTTTAACCTTATTGACTAATGCCACACTCACAGCCGCTTGTAATTTTATTATTATTATTATATATTCTCTCCTTTTTTACATTTGGTAACATCTTTTTTTTTGCTGATTTTTGGATTTCAGATTTTTGAAATATGTGCGTGTTTCGACATTCATATTATTTAGCGTTTGAAAAGCTAAAAATCTGCTTTTCAAACGCTAAATAATATATATATATATAGATTGTTGAATGCATCTTAGTTTTAGCTGATTTTAACATTAATGGGCCCGTTTGGTAACAGATTTTTTTAGTTGATTTTTGGATTTTAGGTTTTTAAAATCTGTGTGACAGTTAGATTATTTAGCTTTTGAAAAGCAGATTTTTAGCCTAAAAAAGCTAAGAAATCCAAAAATGAAATTTCTGAATTTTGATTGGATTTTTAAAACAGATTTTAATAAATTAGATTTTTGACAAAAGAAGCTGTTGCGAAACGGACCCTAAGTAAGTATCTGTTATTACAAGTAGTAATGTTAGATATATATGTATATAGATTGTTGAATTGCATGTTATTTGTTGTTAAATTGCAGTTTGTTTGGATGGAAGTTTGCCTGGATACCACTTTCATAGGGGTTTTGGATCTGGATCTAACAATTGGCTTCTTCATATTGAGGTTTTCTTCCCTTTTCCTTTTAATTTAAAAAAAAAAAAAAAAACTACATCCACAATAGTTTTGTTAAAATTTACATGTTAAACATTGCTACATCATCATTTAATTTTACGTTAAATGACACGTGTTTGTTATTTCTAAGTCTCATGTAGTTTGTAATTTTAACAAAATTATCTATTGTTGACTAAAACTAATAATTTATTAATAGCCCACGATTACGTTTCAAACCGTCCACTGGATACATATATGCGTAGAAAATGAGAAAATGGTTAGTGACTTCGTGATATTGTGGAATTAGTGGTAGTTATGGCAGTGAGTTCAATATTTTGCCATATCACCCATTAAAAAACATGTTAAATTTAACAAGTTTTTTTAACAACATTAAAGTTAACATATACTTTAACACAACAAATGTGAAAGAAAAGTTTGTTTGTTAACAAAATTTTTTATGTAACAATTATGATAATATGACCACTGTGGATGCTCTAAGCACATCCTATATGAACAAATGGTCTTTTAGTCACATTAAACTCCAACTAAACTAATCCTACACCAGTACTCCTTTTTAGCTTTTGCTTTCCCACCCACAAATTCAAGCTACTTTATGGAATTCTTTGTCTATTCCTAGAAATAGACAAATAAAACCGTGATGAATAATTAAATAGTATATAAAAACAGATGTAACCTGAGTTTTCCCCAAAATTGAGTTTTCCAGGCAAGTGCATTTCATGATAACTATGGCCGGATTACATTGATGTCATATCCGTCTTTCTTTTTTTAGCAATTGGAGAAAAGGTGACACGGATTTAAAGAATTCCTTAAGTCGTTTTACTCACCCAACACCACTCTTTATTTCCTTGCTTATTGCCCTTTTTCCTTCCATGCCATGATTTGTAGCACCCCATATTTCGGGCTCGCTTGATTGCAGGTTTTAAAACATTTGCTTAAATTTGTAAGTAGGAACCACATTTGATTTTCCAACTTTGCATTGCGTGCTGTTTTTTTTTCCTGACTTGTAAAGCCTATTTTTTGAGCTGAATAAACATGAATTTTTTTCCGACCTGAATAAGCCAATGCTTATAAGCTGCAGCCAAGCAATTCCTACCCCTTTCGCACTTTTTTTCCCGCAAAATGGAGGGCAGACATTTTTAAAAATTATGTTAATCAGATTAAAAGTGCAATTTTTCTTCATTACTAATGATCCTCTTTTGTTTTACGTGATAGGGTGGTGGTTGGTGTGATACAATAGAATCATGTTCTGCTCGAAAGAAAACGGCATTGGGTTCTTCAAACCACATGGATAAAGTAGTTCAATTTTCTGGAATACTAAGCAATGATCCCTCACAAAATCCTGGTAAGCTTACTTCCAGCTTTAACTTGGTTGCTCTTCACTGGAAAGTTTGTTTTTATCCTTATTTAGATATATTCATCTCCAAGTGGTCTTGTAACTTGACTCGCTCTCCCACTCTCTGTATATATGTCTTGTAGCTGCGAATGTAATGGGTGAGCGGTACATGTTATGTATTTTATAGCACCTAATACATTTACATTTTTGTAGTTATTCCCTTCATTTTAATCTACAGGTTCTCTCCAGTCACAAACTTGTATTTAGAAAAGGAATCAAGTGATACTGTCTAATTTATAGCACTCTAAATGACTTAATTTAATCTTCTACCTCTGAGTACACCCGCATCAATTTCCCTAACATTTTCCTTTAACTAACACACTTTTGCACTTTTGGGGTAAGAATTTAACTTTATACCATTTTCAATTCCCCTATTTTATTATCTCTTATCTTAACTAATCATATATTTATTATATTCTATTAACTTTTTCTCACTCCACATTTATTTCTAACTCTACCAACCTCTTTTTCTCTCCATGTAAATTAATATTTTATTATTTGAGGGAGTCTCTTTACTCCTTATATATGAGGAGAGTAATGAGTGAGAGTTAGTTTGAGGATGGCTTAGGGTTATTGATGCAACGCTCTTTTTTGGTAAAGTTTCCATAAAATAAGGAAACAAGGTGATATGCATACATTGATGCATATCACCTTAATTGGAGACCTAAATCACATGCAAGCCAGAATAACGGTAAAAATCGTAGCCTGTGCAAGCAAGCACCCCTGGATTTCAACTGCTTCAGTTTACCCTCCTATTTTATCAATTTCTTTTACTTTCTTTTTCTGCATGAAACTAAGGCAGACTTAGCACATGCACGAGTTATACGAAGAACATAATCCGTTACAGTTTCACAAACTTACTGTACAAATCCCTTTCTGATGTTCACATTCCCAAGTGCAGAACTATATGAACATTTAAAAATTAAGTTTCCTGAATACTAAACATATAACCAAAGTGACCGGCCATGCCCAGGACTACAAAGAAACTTTTTGCAACAAAATTTCTACAACTACACTACCTACACCAACATAACTACAAGATCAAAATCGAAATAAGCAACTTATACATGAAATGCCCAAAACTAGAATAAATCCAACCCTATATGTTGCAGCCCTTGTTCCAAGTCTTCAGCTTGGCATCCACCATCATAACTATTTGATTAGCAACCCATATGTTTTTTTCCCTGTACCTGTGATATCTCAGCATATACCATTTTTGAGTAGGTGTAAAGTAGTGGAAAGAAGAAGCCTCTATACGTTTAAAAATTCATTTGTTATGGAGAAATTCTGTTTATTGAGTAGGTGTAAATTTAGTGGAAAATACGTGTTTACGTTTTACTTTTCCTTTATTAAGGAGCATTTGTGTTCCTGGCCACGTTCCAAATTCGTTTCCTTCTTTTTCTTCCCAAATCAAAAAATTGACTACCTTTTTAAGAATTGCTTAGATATTAAGCGTAGCTGTGCATATGGTTTGTACTCATTAATATATATTCGCACTCTTATTCGATTTTCTGAAGGTTTATATTTGGACATGTTTATATTCCAGATTTCTTCAATTGGAACAAAATCAAGATACGATATTGTGATGGTGCATCATTTGCTGGTCGCCAAGAGAGTGAATTAAAGGCAAGCCCTCCGGATTTGTTCAGAGATTACTATTTTTCCATATTCAGTGCGTACTTTTAGCCTCCACCTGATGGTTCTTTGCACTAATTATGTCTCTCTTCATTACTTTCTTTCTCTGTCCTTATCTTTCTCCCTTAGAATGGAACTGAACTCTTCTTCAGGGGTCAGCTTATATGGGAAGCAGTTATGGGTGAACTTCTCTCGCTGGGCCTTTCTAATACAGCACAGGTACATTTCTTTGTGGTTTTCTATCCTTCTCTTACTGGGATAAGAAGTTACAAGTACCTACCTACCTGTGAATAGCAACGCAGTAGAACGATTTTCACTAGTCCCCTATCCTAGGGATGAAGGGGCTGGGAGTACCTTTATCCCCTTAAGGGCCTGTTTACTTTGGAACCTAATAGATATCCCAGAGTAGAACGATTTTCTTGGAAAATAACTTGTGTTTGGATGTAGCAAGAAATTGAAAGAAAAGAAAATTAATTGGAAATGATAGAAAGGTTTGTATGTTAAATGGTAATAGTTGTCACAGGGTCATTCTGGCCACTAGGGGTGAGCAATTCTCGGTTCGGTTTGGACAAAATTATTGATTGAAACCAAACCAAACCAATAAAATTTGGTTTGGTTCGGTTGGTTTGTAACGTAATGAATGAGAACATGAAACTTTGAAAATAAAACGTCTTTCACATACAATAACGATACAAAAATTAACAGAAGTCACATTTTTTATGTCAATTCTTTAAAAATATCGAAGTTTAAAACTCATTTCTCCACATATTCAATTGTCAAAAAATTAATACTTGTTTTTTTTCACATCTTCGTACTCATAATCTACATTACTTTTGTAATGATTCTCACTAAAGGTGGTGATTGTGATTGTATGTTTTGTCTAATTATTACAATTTTATGTTACTAATGGAGATTTAACTCAACATATTTATTAATTAGAATACTTTATAGCTATATTTGTAAATTATATTTAAGATATATAAAATATTTATTAATGCATATAAGTTATTGGTTCGATTCGGCTTGGTTTGTTTTTGAAACCACCGAAACCGTAAGTTGAACCAATTAAATCGGTTTTTGAATTTTTAAGGCAAACCAAACCAATAGCTAATCGGTTTGGTTCGGTTTGGTTTGACCGGTTCGGTTGGTTCGGTTTTTGCTCACCCCTACTGGCCACACTCAAGTCATCTTAGCTAATAACATTTATCGTCGCACCCCGTGTTTGGCTAGCAATCACTTGTTTTTCGCTAACTTTTACATCTACGTGTTTATTAGACAAATACATAAACCAACATCCATGAATGTAAAGGGACACGTATGACCCCAACCGACCTTTGTATTATTACCATAAACAATAACAAAAGATCCGTTCACATTCGTTCACATAGACATTTCAGATGCCAATATAAACTCTACCAAACACTTGTCATATTGTGCTAGGCAGTAAAAAACTGCAAGTGTAACACCTGTACTAGTAGCTAACAAAACTGCTGCCAGCAAGGAACTGCCACGCCCTGTCTGCACTTGCTAACTTAGTTGAACTTCGTTGCTACTTAAATGTTGTTGCCTTGCACTTAATCAAAACTCTCCAGATCATAAAAGCCAGCTGTGTATCATGTTTTAATAATCTTACTATTCGTATTTTTCTGAACTTCCAATGCTAATTGGACTTAAAATCTATCGCTTCTGAAGTTAGAGATTTAGACTGCTCTGTATTCAATAAACTGTAACGTATAAACATTAAAATATAAAAAATAAGAAACTGCCCTCTTCTCTTCTAAAGCTAGTGTTTCTAACAACCTAGCTGCAGCCAGTAGTGCCTCTTTGGGGATCTATGATGGACGGTCGATGTCAATCAAAGGGTGGGGCGCTCCATCCCCGTTAAAGGGTGTGGCTATGGACTATGGAGCCAAGGTTTTATTTCTTGATTATATATCCTTATATGTTTTTATATGTCTACAATTTATTTATACATCTACACAGACAAAGTTTAGCGATATAACTCTTATACAACTATTACATCTATATAGCACCCAATATTGTTTGGAGAGAAGTAGCCTTTAGTAGTTGGTATGTATATAACTTTTGTATACGTACATGCAGTTATATCAATTGATGTAAGTGTTTTTATCATACCTGCAGTTAGAAAGGTGTTAATTCAGAACTTTTGTTTTAATATGGACTACATGAATGACACCATTTTTTTTTTTGGTCTGTGTGTGTGTGGAAGTATTCACCTTTTGAATTGAAATTTGTAAGTCATGCTTTGCAACTTATTACCAATTCATTTGATAACTAATAACTCCACAGGCTCTTCTTTCAGGATGTTCTGCTGGAGGTTTAGCAACTCTGATACACTGTGATGACTTCAGAGAATACTTGCCCAAAGGCGCTACTGTCAAGTGTCTTGCTGATGCAGCTTTCTTCTTAAATGTGTAAGTCCTGCTTGTATATTTTGCTCACATTCTATTGGTTATTTTTCTTTGTTGGTCTGGGTTTCACGTCTCAAATTGAAGATAAACTTTACTTATAAGCCACCTTTGTTATAATTGTAATAAGAGCTAGTAAAAAACAGTAGTTAAGTGTATTCTTTGCTTGCCTAAGCGTTTTAAAGTCGTAAATCACTAAATCAGTAGTTAAACAGACTTAGAAGAATATATGATCGCTATCCGATGAAATCGTCATCCACCTTGAATTCATATATATCTCCACAATCTCCTGATTTTAGATTAATACGTCATGTCTAGCAGTTTAGATGGTTTGGCATTACTCATTTACTCCTGATTTTTGTTAACAGTATCTGAAATTGTATTTTCACTCCACTGCTAACATAAAGTAACTGAGGATATGCCTTTTAGCGAGGAGATCAAGTCACATAGATATTGAGTTATTACTGAAGCGATATAGTCTCTGGAAAGTTATACTATTCTTTCTGTTCTGATGTGTTCGTCCATTCTCTTAACTGCCTTTCTTGTATTCTGTTTGTTTATTTCAGGAAGGACATTGGTGGTCATGATTCCATAGCATCGTTTTATCATAGAGTTGTACATCTCCAGGTAGTTTTACTTCACCCTGAGCCTGTCGATTTTTAACTCCTACTCTGCTAGCTTCAATGAATGGAGTTCTACTTTGATATTTTTGACCATTCTTTTACAAACACTTCCTCATATTATGGCCTGTTTTTGTTTTCAATTTCATCTGCGTCATACTTAAAAAATTATATGTTTCAGCAAAAGATACAAAAAACAATAGCAGATTACAGAAGACAAAAAAAAGTTCATT
The DNA here is from genome assembly GCA_963920805.1 of Primula vulgaris. Classification (NCBI taxonomy): domain Eukaryota; kingdom Viridiplantae; phylum Streptophyta; class Magnoliopsida; order Ericales; family Primulaceae; genus Primula; species Primula vulgaris. Next base: position 5,247,027 of record OY987222.1, on the reverse strand, counting down.
ACCAATCTTCCGAGTTATTATCTTCAAACTTTTCTCACTTTATAATCAATCTTTTTCTGTAACAATTCCCCTAAAAGTACGTGTACAGTTTCTGAATTAGTTTTGTCAATCAATTTTTCTTACATTTACATAGTTTTGGCTGCATCAGCTTTAATTTGAATTTATTTCATAGTATAACCAAAGCACCTACATTGTTCATGATAACCATTTAATAGATAATTTTTACCCTCATAAAAGTATTATGCTTTATTTTTTCTATTTTTTTCGTCAGCAATTGTTTGCTTGATTTGTCAGTTGGCTTGGTTACCATTATAGTCAAATTATAAGATATATACTTCTTTTGCAAGGGTAGCTGCTAATAACACGTGATCTTTTTCATGATTTTAGGGTGTAAGGGAGAGTCTGAATAAGGACTGTGTTGGTACAATGGAACCTCACAAGGTTGGTAAATATGGTGTAGTCTAAACTAGTATTTCTAGCTGACTAGTGATTACAATACTCCTGTCTCTTTATCCGGTCTATCCATTTTTCTATCTGCATTGACTTGTCTTATTACATTGACAGTGTTTCTTTCCTCAAGAGTTCATAAAGCACATAAAGACACCAATTTTCCTTGTTCAGCCTGGTTATGATTTTTGGCAGGTAGATTTTGTATAAATTATATGCTATTAAATGTTGCGACTCACAATAAAGTTGTCTGTTTGGAGATACACTGAAATGCATGCTGTTTCACTGTAGATTTTAATAATCAGACTTGTTTTGTTTTATTGAGTTTATATGTGCATTTATTGTTTGACATTATTCATTGATGAACAATTAAGTTTTTAATATTCTGTATATATTAGATGTAAAGCACAACTTCCCGTAAGGTGATACCCCTCCTAAAGAAGTTTATAAGTTTATGAAACCCTGCAATGGATTATTAATTCAATTCATCAAATAAGTTGGGCGTAATTATGCATTAAATTATTTTATTAAATATTAAGTTATGAGTGATTTCATTTAATGAGTATCTGTTAAACTTAACGAAGAGAGAGAGAGATTATACATGTTTGACATTGGAACAAAAATATTTCCTAAATTTCGTGTTATAAACCGAGAGGTCTATCACAATCCTTTAGTGGGATGGAATGTGATTTATGATTGATAAGGTAAGCTCTGGGTTGATGATATAGGACCAAAACTTCATGGGAATCTCCTACTGTGTTTTCCCATGGGTTCCCTATTGTAGCCTTTTAAGCATACGCAGAATAAACACACAAAATTCTCAATCAGCATAGATAAAGTGTGCAATTGTACTTGGAGAATGAGAGCCCACCCTCTCTTTCAAAGTAAGGTGTTTTACAGAAATATGATCAGGTTTGAGGCACAATGTTATGATCCTTCAGCAGCCGTGTTCTCATCTTTGGGTAGTATACATACATCCTATGATCTGTCCTAGGCTCCTAGCAGTTAATGTTTCATCTAGAATCTTAACTTTCTTTCGTACTTGATAATTTTTATTTTGTTCATCTTTTTTTGCAGATAAAAAACATCTTTGTACCAGATGGCTCTAGTTCTCATGGAAGTTGGTTTAAATGCCAGCTTAACATCCGTAATTGTAATCCAGGCCAAATGAAAGTGCTTCAAGGTGATTTCTAAGAAGGTCACAACTTAAATTGTTTGTTTATGTGAACTACAGTAATTTTTTGGAAAATCTTACCTTGTTTTTACTGAATTTTTGAGCTGTTTTTTTTCCTTACAATAATTGAAAAGCTACAGCCTAAATGGCCTTGGTCATGTTTTGTTGACTTCTAATCCTGGAAGAAAAATGAAGAGAGTGTAAGCCTTGTTATATTTGAAGATATATGAAATGTATACAATCTCCAACAATTTACAGCTTGGAATTATCATATTACAGGTTACCGTGATTCATTGCTGGGCATACTGAGTGAATCCCAGCAAAGCAACAAAACAGGAGCCTTTGTTAACTCTTGCTTTATTCATTGCCAGACATGGTTTGGTGACACGTGGCATTCTTCCACTTCTCCAAGAATCAACAATATGGTAATTAAGCCACTCTCTAATCTATTTTCCCACAGTTTTCATTTCATCACTGGTTATATGTAAGCCACTTTGCCAGTATATTTTTCCTACCAAGAGCCAGATACATTCCAACCATGGTCTTGTCGTGTAGATGCATGTGTCTTGCCTGTCTTTTCTACAACCCTGTCAGACTTTCCCAATATAGTATTGTGGTTTGGTGGCTTATGGACTTTAAAATTGATTTGCACTTACAATTCTGTTTATTCGACATGTATATTCTCGCTCTCTGTTATGCTAGATTTTGCTGTTTGGATCTTTCGATGTGGATTATGTCTGAATAATTCAAAAGTTTATTAATCTTTACATGCTTGGTTTAATTTGGATCATATTTACTTATGTTAAAATTCGAAATATATGAACGTAAAAATACCGTTTCACCACCACGGCCCCAACAAAGTCCTGATTAGGCTCCCGCATCACCGCCTCAACCCCACCGAGCGGCTTTTAGAGAATTGCTTCCGTATTCATCTGGTAGTTCACCTGTTGACTAACAAACTGAAGCGACTTATTTCTAGCTATCAACACCTCTGAGGTAGCAGTAATAATTTTAGTGAACCTCTCTTGGGTTTTACCAAAAACCAAATACCCTCTCCTGATAATAAGAGGAAAATAATCCCTCGTGTAGCCATGTCAAAACTAACTCAAAGTATAACATTTGATATCTCTTCTGAATTAAGTTCTGCTTGTCCCAGATGATTCATGTCTTGGTTTTTTTGTGCAACCCTAGAAAACTATAAAACAGAAATAATAAAAGAAATCAGCTCCTGAAATGTTAATCTACTGCTTATCTTTTTAATTGTGGTAAGCTAGTGTTAACTATTCATATCTATGCTCTGCCATTTATCTGCTGTACTATCTGTTCTTTCCTTTTCGGCCATTTAGTTTAAACAAGTTTGTGCATAATTGCATTAAAGCCTTCTGGAGCTAAACGGAGTAGCTGTTTTTACTTGTTATACAGACAATTGCGGAGTCTGTTGGTGAATGGTATTTCGACAGAAAAATTGTTCGACAAATTGATTGCTTGTATCCTTGCAATCCGACCTGTTACAATATGGACTTCACTTGAGGCCGATGATTAATAGTATATTTACACCAGGTTTATGTACTTTTTAAGGACTTTGCTCTCTCCCTGTCCAAGTTCAGTATAAAACTAGAACAGAAAACGGAAGAAAGTTTACAAAGTTATATGGTGTTAAATTTATATGGGAGACCTTCTTAGGTGTTTGGCTAGTTTCTGCTCTTCTACATGGCTATCAAGTAGTTGCTTCAGCCACTTACTCGCCAAATACCATTGTCTGCAAATATGTATAACTACTTGAGGAAATATTTTGCTGAGTCCAATCTTTTGTCATGGTGATTTTAATTTGTTGACAAGTAATGGGATGTACACAGAAATATGTGTCATGAAAAAGAGAACAACCGAGGCTGATTTTGCTTTCTGGTCTTCCCTTTCTATTTCTAATCGGGTACTACAGCCAAATTGAAATTAACTACTACTAATGCTAATGAAAATAAAAGATTGCACCATCACAGATCTTCCTACACTACCCTCTTTGCTGCCTTATGGATAGGGTTGCAGATGAACTCAACCAGAATAAATAACTCGTGTTCCTTTTGTCAATAGCTCGTTTTGTGTTCGTTCGTTTACAGATGAACTGAATATAGAAAGTTCACCTTTTTTAAGTAAAGTAAGGGAACATGATCATGGCACTGTACGTTTTTTAAAAGCTTGGTTTGTTTGATTTAAAATTATTGCAATGTGTGCTAATGAATAAAGAATGATTTATTAATACATTTAACAATAAGTGAAATCTTGAATGCAGTGTACACTTTTATTGACGCAAATCATGTAACAAAGAAAAAGTATCTGTTAAGCATTGATGAAGTACAAAACTTAAGAAGTCTGACAAATGTTATAGATGATTTTAAACTTGATTCCTAGTTCTCTTGTTGTGAATAAAATGATGTTTGTTCGTCAAACGCCCAATTTGTGTTGGTTTGTTTACTCATGAACATGAACTTGCATTCTAATCAACGAACAAACATGAAAAAAGTTGTTTGTTCCTTCAGGTCAGTGCAGTGTAACTTATAATAGATGAGTAAATGTAGGATTTGTGAAAGCAACCCTATGTTTTCGTAATTTGCACCGAAGTCCCACGAGTCTGACTGGGTGACAATTCATTTATAGCTTGATCTCATATGTTTGTAATCATAGACTTCACTTCTCCGTCCTTGTTAAATGAACACGGCTACTTTTTATTTTCATTGTTGCTAGAATTCATTTTGTTATATTTCTTTTCAACATCCTGTTTGGTCTTTTATAAGCTTGATTTGTCGGGATGATCAAAGTAATCTGATTCTTTTTTCATATACAAGCCGTTATTTGGGGGTTTTTCCTCAGCCCTGGATCGCTGCAGAAGCTCAGGTTCAGCACGTGTACTAGATATTTAGATATCCTTTCTCTCTCCCTCTTCTGTTGCAAACTCACCGGTTCTCTATGTCAATATTTCTGTAAATAAATTCACTTGTAAAGACGCCACTAGCTTCAATTATTCATCATGTTAGCGACGAGTTTATTCTTACTAGTCTTTACAAGATTTGGCAATTGCTTATGAATCATTGTTGCAACATAAATTTTATCGATACTGCTTACTGGAAGTTGATTTAAACAAGGGATATGTGCCTTTGAACCCAGCAAATACACTTGACTACATTATTCGCATCTTGTATGATTTGAATTTCTACATTTTGATCTGAAGACTAAACAAATATCTAATTCAACAACGTACCTAATTTGTACAACCATAATTCTCTTTTCTAAATATCCAATTCATCTCGAAACAAGGAAAAAAACCCCGGAGAGACGAATAGTTTGTGGTGATCATTACATAGGCACAATTTCAGGTGCCAAAGGAGCTGAACCGTCATCATCCTTGGCAGTCTGCTCTCTCTGATGTTTCGTTTGTTTCTGTATTTTCTTCTTGAAAACCCTGCTTAAATCTGTCATAATTTGTGGGCTCACTGCTCTTAAAAGGCCGTTCACCTAAAATTCGAATCAAGTCGTCTTGGTGTAAGACCTCCTTCTCGAGTAATAGCTCTGCAATTTGAGCTACATGATCTCTATGCTTCGTGACCACTTCAACGGTGCGATCGTAAGCCTTGTTCACCCATTCTCTCACTTCAATGTCGATAATAGCAGCAGTTTGGCTGCTGTAGGGCTTGGTCATCTCAAATCGATCGTCCCTTTGAGGAAATGATAAAAGTCCTACCTTGTCGCTGAAGCCGTACACTGCCACCTGGGCATACGTCATCTTCGTCACCTTTTCCAAGTCATTTTGTGCTCCTGTTGAGATCCTGCCTATCAAAACCTGTTAAAAAGACAGATAAATTAGATATCTGAAGAAAAGGGTTGATCTGCTGCATCATTTAGAAAACTCTTTCTATGATGACATCATGCACACATTCTTTAATCATGACAGTCAGAAAAGTCCGTATATTTAATCAATTACCATTTGACTTCAAATTTCCCATTCCCTGTTTCTTTTTTCCTCAGATCATATCCATTTGAGAACGAGGAAAAAGGTATATTCTCCATATTTTTCTTTTAAGGAATATTATTAGCCACCCCTCTGACAATTAGAGCCTACGCTCTGTGCCACTTGACAATCCTGAGATTTACAATCAAGATGAATAGCTTTGGACTAAAAAGAACATGGATTCATCACTATATTTACAAGGTTTATTTCAGTATTTGTTTTGACAGGAACTTTTCAGTGAACTAATAATACATTATGCGATTTTGCCCATCATCTTATTTCTTACATCATACTTTGGTGCCCACATAATCTAGGATGACTTGCTTGTACGTCATTATCGATCCAATACTTTTTGATAAGCTCACTACGTCGTGACTGATGATGGACCGGCCCTTTTGCAGGACCATAGTTGCACGAAGCGGGAGCGGGAGCCAAAATACGGATGGTAGAAGAAGTTAGGAAGCGCTGTCCGAAGCGCTTAGGATTTTTTTAATTTTTTTTACAGTTTTATGTTACAAAATACTGTTAAAAGATAATATTTTTTCCAATACTTGAATAGTAAATACAAAAAGATAATCCTTTTTATCAGTGCATATAGGGTTAGTTAGATCTAGATGTGTTTGGTGTAAGCAAAAAATAGTATATATTAGTAAAAAGTAGATAACGTTCTTGTGTAACTTGACAAATTGCCTTTGTACTTTGAAAATACATTGTCATTAACCCATTATAAAAGTATAATATTTTGGTAGTTCTATTTGGTTACGTGTAATCGTGTATTAAGAATGCTTCATAAATTAATTATAGAAGGTAAGTATGGTCTTTCATATATGAGGGTTATACTAAAATTCTTAATACTATCTTCCCCTATGTATTCTATATACACCATGTTGGGTGTATTTGTTATCCAATCCCACTTCTAATCCAATGTCAAAGTTTTTACCCAAACAATGGATATGTGGGACCCATAGTATATTGAATCCAATCCCAACCAAATAATACACCAACAAACAAGGCCGTAGTCATGGGAAGTTTCTGCGAGCTTTCAAGGACAGAAGTTTGGAAGAAAGATTTTAAGGCCGAAGCCTCTATAGATTAGGAGGTTATTGCCTTCCAAGCTTTGAGCCCGAAGCGTCTATAGATTAGGAGGTTATTGCAACTATGTGCAGGACTACTTGTCCAGAAAAATTTGCCCAAAGTATTATACCTAATGGAGACCTTCAGATCAGATTAATCCACATACTGTATTACGAATTAAGCCCTATATAGATCTAAAAACTATTGCCAGCAAATGATTCAATACAAACCCATTTGTCATTTGACACAATCCAAACTGTAACGCTAGATCCTTCAGATTGCTAGTCTACAATTTGAATCTCAAGGCATATAAAAAGAACATATAGAGATGGCCTTATAGGATTTGCAATCACGTCCTGGAGGCACATAGGGTTGTAAAATGCATCTTTGTTAGAGTTTACTTGCATGAAAGTCGAGTCCTAACAACCTCCAGAACATGCAAACAAACAAGACTCGTGCTTGGATTTCATTGAATGAGACTTCAAGAAATAAACCCAAAAGTTGAAACAAATATAAATTTATAAGAGGAAACAAAGTGTGGCTCTAGTATGATCAGCAGAGACCTCGCAACTAAGATGCTTTTAAGTGTTAAAAAAGCAAAGAAGCAGAAAAATACCTGCTCAGCTGCCCTACCCCCAAGCGTCATGCAAGTCATATCAAAAAGCTGTTCTTTGGTCATAAGAAGGTTTTCATTCGGAACATACTGTGCAAAACCAAGAGCTGACGAACCACGTGGAACAATAGTCACCTTCAGCAACGGTTCTGCATGCTCAAGGAACCAACCAGTGACAGCATGTCCGGCCTCATGGTAAGCAACAGTCCTCCTTTCCAACTTACTTATCACCTACACCGATGTTTCAAATGCACCAATTATTCATCTACATATTGTGCCGTCTATACTAATATAAAATACAGAATGACCAAACCTAAAACCGGAAACATAAAAAATAATATATCATGATCATGTATAAATACAAATACTAATGCTTTATAACACCAAATCATTGCTAAAGCGTGTTCACTAGAGTTTCACTAATAGCGAGCTTCGAAGCGTTAAGCGTAAGCTTGGCATTGAGAAAATAAAGTTTTACTATATCTCTTAACTATATAAAAAGGGAATGTGCATCGACGAAGAGCTCCCTGCTTTAGCTCCTGCCTGCTTCCGTCTGTGGTTCTCCTGAGTTGACACGCTTAGGTTTGTCATGCCTGCTTGCTATCCATTTCACTTCTTGCCGCTTGGAGTTAATAGTATTAAGTTATTATTACTATTGTAGTCCTCATAATTTCAAAACAAATACCTATTGACTTCTATATTGATTTAGTCTATAAAAAATTGCATGTCTTTACTGTTTTCCTCTAATGGAATGAGTCCCCCCCATGCCTATTTCAACAATTAACATAGTTTTACTATGAGATGACTGCTTGTAATTTTTTGCGTGTGAATTTGCCTAAATTACATTAAAGGTCATTGTAATTTCAGCTGAAAAACTTAGTGATCTGTATACGTATAGTCAATAGCAACGGTAATAGTTCAAGAGCCAGAAAAATATCAAATTGGTCATAATTTAATCCCTCCCTTGATATTCTTTTTTTTTCTTTTTACCCATTAAATCTAACTATATAAAAAGCATACTTCTCATTAGTAATCAACAACTTTATTATCAGTCCTTTAATTTAATTGTTCTGGAGTCAAAATCAGTCTTATTAGTTTATGATGTAAGTAAAAAAGTTAGTGTGTTTTTAATATATTATTTATATTTTAGGAGTCTTTTATTCCTGTTCTCTACGGGTTATATATAAAAGGCTTTGTTTATTATAAAAAATAGGTTTTGATATTTTTGAAAAAAATAGAAGGAACGAAACGCAAATTTATAAATCTACTGTATACCAAGCAATAACGTATTGCGTTGTTTGACCTTTGTATGATAAATCCCTTGGCGCTGTTTGAACGTTTTATGATAATCTGTTTGATAATTGCGGTTTAAATGATCAGCTTATATATACATCATAATGAAACTCAACAAGTGCTAGTCGAATTTATGATAAAAAAAACCGGATGAAGTAGACCAACAGCTACACGTTTTTTAAGAATCAGATGCTACACATTTTTCCTATACAAAAAATATAGTCCCCGCCTTGCGGGGGACTTTCTTACTAGTGTTGAAAAAAGTAAAAATTTCATTTTGATAAATGTCAGGCTTTCTTATGTTTCAAACACCATTTTGAGCTTTTTATTTCAAAAGCATGAAATTCCGCGTTTCTTGAGCTAAAGGGCAACAGGTAAGCGCTTTCTTATCTCTACAATGAAACACTGGTTATATTAACTTTAGATCGAGTTTTTTACGGAGATATATATGGATGTATTCCTACGTATTTTATTTTGATAAAATATGCACGCATTATTTTCAGCTTCAAATCAAAGATAAAATTTCCTCCCGTATCACTTCCAACTCAGGATCCCCAGATCTGAACGATGGACTTTTTAACGATGATTCTCATCGCATACGCTATGACAAAAAATCATAGCTCAAAAAGATTACTTCAGATGTCTGATTTTATCACTAAATCTATTTACCTCATAGGTGAACAAATTGGTTCTTGTTAGGACAAAAAAGATGATGGTGTCATATGATGCTAGTAAAGTTGCCGAGATTCAACTAAAAGTGATTTTTTTCTAATTGCGCATTCCTTTATTTTTTTTACAAAGTTATTTCAAATGTCAAATATGATAAAGACTTGAGTAATGTTACGAGGTCTAGTGACAAGTATCGCCAGCGCAACAATTGGAAGAAATGCAGAGGGTCTGGGAATAAAAGTACCTTGTTCTTTTTCTCTAGACCTCCAATGACCCTGTCTATAGCCGACTCAAAATGATCCATAGTAATAATTGTACTCTCCCTTCTAGCAGCAATTAGAGCAGCTTCATTGCAAACATTAGCAATATCAGCACCAGCGAACCCAGGAGTGAGAGCAGCAAGTCTCTGAGAGTAAAATGAAGGATCTTGATCAAGTTTTAACTTCTTCAAATAAATCCTGAATATCTGATCACGACCACTAATGTCTGGCTTGTCAATTGATATTTGACGATCAAAACGACCAGGTCTTAACAATGCCTTGTCCAATATATCGGGTCTATTTGTGCCAGCTAGTACAACAACCCCAGCGGTGGTTCCAAAACCATCCATTTCAACAAGTAACTGGTTCAGAGTACTTTCCCTCTCATCATTACCGCCACCAGAGAAGCCACCACGACCTCTAGCCCGACCAATTGCATCTATCTCATCAATGAAAACAATACTAGGAGCGCATTGTCTTGCTTCTTGAAATAGATTCCTGACCCTTGATGGTCCAACTCCAACAAACATTTCCATAAAATCAGACCCAGATATGGACAAGAAAGGCACACCAGATTCGCCTGCTGTAGCTTTAGCAAGAAGAGTCTTCCCCGTCCCAGGAGGTCCTACAAGAAGTGCCCCCTTCGGAATTTTAGCCCCCAATTCCTCATACTTCTTTGGGTTTTTAAGAAAGTGTACAAACTCCATGATTTCTTGCTTTGCCTCGTCACACCCAGCCACGTCTTTGAAGTACACCTGAAACAAAGGCAAGTCAAAGAATGCAGGAAGAAATTTCTACTTGTAAGAAACGGGTAGGCCCAAATGTTGGCATAGAGAGGCACGACCCATTCCCCGGAAAACAATCTTGAGATAAGGAAACCATGTTTCCCATAATGCATACTCAATAGGAAGAAAAACAAGCTGGGAAGTGTTTTTCAACGAGAGATAAATGCACCTCATGTCACCCCCGATGCACTAAACTTTTCACCATTCCTTATCTAACAACACAAACATAAACCTTTACACCAAGTTCTTGACTGAGAGGCCATAGAATTTGTTCAAAGCGTAAATCATAGATAGACAAATTAAATAGCGGAAGAGAGAAACACGAACAAGTAGATTGTATTTGCACATATCAAAAATTGTTCTTTCTAGCGCATAGATGTGGAGACAAGGATGACGCATACGAAATGTGAACCTTTTGCTCTGAATGCATAATTTTAGACATCATAAAAGATATGCACTTATTTTTATTTAAAATTCATGATAACCGACTTCAATTTCTACACTTGCCCAAAAAAACCTCAATTTCTACTCCGGAGAAAAATTGGCTCAAGCAACAAAATTTTATAAAAAAGATTTTAAATTCTCACGCAAAGGAAAAAAGGAATCGTTCTCTTGCTCTCTTTTTTTCCTATGCTGCTGCAAGACAACTGAAGGCACTACTTAACTTAAACATAATAAGTTTGCCATTATCTGAAATCGAACGAGTAGGATAATAATCATTTGAAACTGAAGAATTAGTCTTTAATATATTGATGTCGAAGATCACACTCTAAATATGTGTAATTCTAAATACTTAACATCCACGGATGACGGATATCAGTTAAATAATTGCAACTTTTACTACGAAAATATGTTATATTTCAAAAAACAAAGAAAAATATCATGTCAACCCCCCCACCACCACACACACACACAAAAAAAAGAATATTTATTTAAAATTATTCTAAAAATATATAATTAAAAAAAAAAAGGTAAAACGTAGCTGACCTTGTTCTTGGAATTCTTATCGAGCTTCGTTATATGTGCCTTTCCGATATTGAATATTCCTCGGGCACCCTTGCCGCCAGGACCACCAACGCCTAAGCCACCTTGCATTTTTCGTCCCATGAAGAAAAGGGCCCCTACTAACAAGGCTGTTGGGCCATATTTCATCAGTTCTTGTAACCAAATCAGTTCTGACATATATGTGACAGGAATATAATTATGAGGGTCGATCCGCAAAGCTTCTTGAGCTTCTTCCAGCTTCTCCTCAAAAGAATCACTACTTCCAATATTGAAATAAAACTTGTAGTGGCTCGCGTTTCTCATCGGATTTGACCCATCACTAGGGGTTTGAATGATGTCACCAATGGCTTCATTAGTTGCAGTTGGAGAGCTCTTCACGTACACTTTCGCAACTGACTTGTTTGTAACAACAATGCGGTCAACCAAACCAGGTTCAAGTAGCTTATTTTTGAACTCTTGGAAACTAATCTAAAAATGATATATCATACAGAAACAACCAGTCACAAATGTAGTCCAACAAAAATAAGTTAGTGATGACAGTATATAAATGCTACAAACATTCAGATTCGGCATATGAGCCTGCACAGGCTCAAATAGAAATCTGAGCAATTAGGCATCCAAGCCTTACCCTTTTTTCCTGGGTAACGAATAACAAGCCTAACTTTCAATAGACCAAGATGAAGGATACTTCTGGGTCAAGGAGCCCATACATAATGTCATTGTAATGGCAAACAACAGTGGCTTGACAAAGTTATTAGTTCGTCAGACCACTGTTGTACTGTTGTTTGAGCTAAGGTGATTACAAAGGCAAGATATCTTACTGGAGCTTGCTAGCCTCCAACTATGTTATACTTTCCGTTTGAAAACTTCATTACTACTTTCTGTACTATATACCTTTCTTATTTTTCTAAAACAATAAAAAATCCCATTGGAAATAGGTTAATTTTTAACATAATCAAACTAACGGTAATTATTCATAGAATTAATCTGAATGAAGATTATAATACCCAAGAAAGCATCAACAATGAGTGATTCCAATGCTTCGCCAAACCAAATTATATTTCAGCTATAACAAAAATATACAGACCGAATTATAAGATTTCCTAGAAAAATTGAATAAAGAAATCAAGAGAATCCACAAAATAAAATTGAAAAACAGGTTCACACTGACCTCCTTATGCTCACGAGGACTCAAAAAGATTGTTGACAGCACAAAGCTAATAAATAAAGCAGGTCCAACTAAATTCTGATGCTGCTTCAAAAAGTTTTCCTGAATGCTCCCATGATCACCAGTACCTGATTCTTCTGATTATGAACATCAATATGGATCAGGGATGAAATGTTCAATAGCATGTAATGAAAGGATTAGAGGTTCAGGTTATTCAATATTATAATCACCAAAATGGAACTAAGATGACAGTAGGTATCTTTCAAAATTTCAATTTCTTTGTACCACTCCCATCTCAAGTTCACCTGTAAAATAATTAGCATCAATCGAGTTCTCACATTTTAACGAGGGACAAAAGATAATGACTCCCTGGCTTTTCGATAAACTTCTTTGAGAAAACTCAAAGTATCAATACAAAAAGTTCTGTAGCTAGTACTCTTGTCTTAATTCGCATAATATGGGAGTGGGGTAGGAAGCTTCTTTTCGTTCATTATAGGCTTAGTCCTTACGCTTTCGGGAAGCGGTACACTCCAAAATAATTCGCAATACGCTGAGAAATAAATCAAAATGATTATCTAGCTTAGTTTTATAATTGATCAAAATTAAGGTATATGAGTACTTTATATACATTATTATTTTCCTATCAAAATCATATAGCTTATTGTGATTTCATTACATTAATTAGAAAGTAATTTTGCATTTCAATGCAATGCATCACCTTTTTGTTTTGGCTTCAAACCTAAACACTGATACAGTAAGTATTAGGGAAAGATGAAATCTAGGATAATCTAATAAACCCATTATTGGACATAAATTGTTCAGGGGCATTACCTAAGATTATCTGTGTATCTTTAGAATACACCATACTTTATACTACATGTGGTGATTTTCAATAGGAGACTTAATTTATTCACATGTCATATCAGTGTTACAATTCTTTAGTCTTTTCCGATGTGCAGTGAATTTTTATATTTTATTCCTCGAATGCTACCCTTTTTTCCTCATGATGGTTAAAATACCTAAAGGTCAAAGTCACACCTCTTCCTCTGACTTTATCTCTGTTATCTCAATCAATTACGCTTCTCTCTCTGATAAAAAGGAGTAATGGCACAGATGGTTGGGGTTTGGTTAGTAAACTGACTGCAGAGTGTGTCACTCGATGGCATTAAATTCATGGCACTGTAGATTAAAGTGACACACGTTTGGCGAAGATTTACAAGTCCAATATCAGCCTCTAAGCTTGCAGGAAGTTGTGCAAATCAAAGTCCCGGATTCAGAACGCTTATTTTTCAAACATTATAAATCTGCAGTCTTTATGCAGGGTAAGGGAACGTGAAACGTGATGTGACCTAGCTGTAGTCTGTTATATGCTTAGCTTCTTAGTATATACCAAGGATAAACCTACAGTTGCAAAAAGTACCACTCATACACAAACGTTTAAAAAGGACTCGAAAGTATAACTTCATAAGGACAACCAAGACCAAAGCAAGACCACAACAAGCGAGAACTTCCTTATACAATGTCGTTCCTTAGTGCAAAATAAACTCTTACTATCTTACATAGTAAAAACAAATTACAGCAGATAATTCAAGAAATAGTCATAAATTGTTTATCAACCAAAGAGCTTCATAGTAACATAAATTGCTCCAGTTAAGATAATGTACGGGTTATACTTTTCTATCCAGACACTATCGATATGTTCACATACCTTCAGACTCTGCCTTCTGATTCTTTTCTTTGGGAATTTCTTTCTTGTTCTTCGGGTAATAATTCTCATAATCTGCACCAATCAATCAAACAAAGGAAGGAAAAAAAAAACTTTTCAGCACACTCAAAGTTCCATGTTATTTAGCTGTTAGTAAAATAAACGTAAGTGGGACATGTCACATCCTCACTTGCAGTTCAACTGTGCAGGGAGATAACAAACAAAGTCAAAGTGATAATTGCTATAGCGATAATGACAGATATCCCCAACATATTTTTTCCACACTCTGGAAATACTTACTGTTATAACTTCATAGCAATTGGCTATATAAGACCACGGCTGTGAGCAATAACATAAAACTTCCCTCATTCTCTTTTATCTTTCATTTCCGAACACCATGTGAATACTTGTCATCTTATTTACGTAGGAATGAACAAATGAAAATTCAAAAAAACAAAAAAAAACAGGGTCAATCCTTACTTTAGAGTTTAGACCCGAGAGGGTTGAGCCGAGAGCCCCTAAATAACATCATAATTATCAATTCATTTCACAGTTAGATAAACTAGTAGCATTGGATGCCACCCAGGTCCAGCTTTAAATACATACGATCTTTTCCAACCAAAACATTAGTACAGAATATTCTTGCACTCTCTCTCTCTCTCTTGTTCTCTTTGAATTCGTGATCTCTACCTCTGAGGTGGCCCTGCCCCTTACCATTGATTTCTCTGCCCCCTCTCTTGATTGTGCTTAATTTATCGATTTCGCGTGGTTAAAAGAATGGCACTTAGTCAGCTTGAACATTGTTTGGTGTGGCCTTCTATTACATTTTATTTTCCTTTGAAGTTAAATACAGTATGTGCTTAGAATTTGAATTACTCAACCTATCTTGTTGGTTGCCAAACTTGATGAATTAGTTCTAGTTGCGGTCAAACTACTTGATCAGTCACTGAACATCTTTAGTACTTAATTTATGGCAGTCGATAATTTTTACAAATTCTTTACGATTTCTCCACTACGAAAAAAAAAGATCATCAAATTTACGGTGGCCCTCACAGGGTTCACTCTGTTTTCATCTCATCCCTATTTTCAATAGTTTTGTGCAAATAACAACATTACTTTCCCTTTCTACACAACCTAATCCTAGTATTGTTATTTAAATTTAAAAAAGAAGAATACAAAAGGTGAGAAACAAAACATAGTGCTAGTTTCAATGGTTTAAATTCTAAACTCACAATAAAAAAGATGTAACTTTCTAGTATGACATTCGACGTAGGAACAAGTTATGAAAGAAGTTCCAATTAACAGATTGAAAAGAGAGAGAGTGTGTTAGTTAGTGTGCTTTTTCAATAGTTTTATGCAAATAACTGGCGAATAACAACCATTGCTTTCCCTTTTAACACAATCTAATCCTAGTACTTTTAAATTATTCTAAAAAGAAGACAGCACAATACAAAACATAGTTAGATTCATAGGTTTAAATAATAAACTGTTGTAATAAAAAAAAAATGTAACTGAAATAGCTTTGCTGTATGGCTTTTCGCGTAAGAACAAGTTATGAAAGCACTTTCTAGTCAACACAAAGAAATGGAATAAGGGAATAAAAGAGAAAGATAAAGAGTGTGTGTACTTTTTTTCTTGGGCGTTTGACTACAGAAAAGCCGCCTGAGTCTACTACTAGTAGTAAGAGAGAGATAATCGGAGCCCACCCCCCCTCTAGAAACGGCGTGCCTCCCGGTTGTTGTTGTTGTTGTTGTTGTCGTCGTCGTCGTCAAGTAGCCCCTCACACAACGTCCTGCTAATAATAACAATAATGATGATGATGATGAAACATCGTCGTTTTTTGAGTGCCCGAATTCCGATGCCCTCCTCCTTCCAACACCACCACCATTCTGCAAAGGCCGCTATCATTAATTACCAATTACCAACATCATCACATATTGCATTGGTATCAATTTATATAAATGCCATATTTTCCACAAATATAAGGGAATTGTTCTAAAATGTAGTATGCACCAATTACCCTATAGTTCCCTTGTTTTAACATTTTGCTAAGTGTCTCCTTATATATACAAGGTAGTTAAGAGCAACCGCATCAATTTCCCTACAATGTTCCTCAAATTAACACACTGTTACACATTAAGGGTGATGATTTTAGTTTATACCATTTTCAGCTTCCCTATCCTAACAAACCCTATATTTTATTATTTTCTATTAACATCTTTCCCTCCATAAATTTGTCCCTCCATACTTATTTATAATGAAAATGGATTTTTATATCAAAAAATAGATTTGCTCACGACATAGTTACGTCATTAATTTTCACTGATGCTAATGCTCTTAGTTAGAAATAGAATCAACCCCACTAGGAGTAGCCTAGTGGGCTAGAACCCGCTAGGAATAGCCTAGGTACAGGGTTCGAGTCTTGTTAAAGGGGGTAGGTGTGAAATTCATTGATCCTCTTTAATAAGATTTTAAGGGAAAAAAAAGAGGGTAGAAATAGAATCACCTTCCCCCATAAATTAAAAAAAAAATCCCATGAAATTTCAAATCTTATTTTAGTTTCCCTCCACAAACACAAGATAATTCACCCATTTCACAATAAAAAGTACTTAATAAATATTCAATATTTAATATTATTAGGGGGAAGATTATAGAGAAATTGAAAACTTGTATAGTTTCTTGAAATTTAAGGTGAATCCTAGATAAATTGATGCGTATAACATGCCTGATGCCACACACACAAACACACATACATACATATATATTTATATATATACTAATACAACAGACAAATAGTATAAAATAAAGAATAAAAATTAAATGAGTGAGAAATAATATAAATAATAAAATATTACAATGTGAAGAGAAGCGGGGGAGCGGGAACGGAAACGGGAGAGAGAGCGGGTCACGCGTGCGTATAATATCATCATTTTACTAACTCAAATTATACTAACATCTTCTTCTTCTACCCGATTTTCTATTTTTATATGTTAATTTATATAGTATAATATTTTATCAGATTTGATTATACTATATTAGGATGAACAAATATATATATATATATATATATACACACACATAGAGAGAGAGAGAGAGAGAGAGAGGGAGAGAGATTAAAAAGAGGTTACGGATTTATTAAATCTGCTCATATTTTCAGCCTGATTATTACTATAATAAATCTATATATATAGAAAGAGAGAGAGAGAGAGGGGACGAAAATGCTTTCTACAGTTAATGAGGGGGAAAAGCTACTTATTTCATTTTACCGATTTAGTAGTTGAACTTTAAGTTTTATCAATTAGATCCTATTTTACGAATTTTATTAAATCTCGTCAATTTGTTGTTTAGACCCTTATTTTGATAAAATTTGGTAGGTTGGTTACTACAGTTATACGGAAGAATGCAAAAACAAAAACAAAATAGAGCAAAAAACAACCTTTAAAATGAAAAAAAAAAAATACATGAATAAAATAATAAAGTAGAAAACATATCACATCATGAAACATTCTTATTAAATAGAAAATAAATAAATAAAGAGAACATTATGGGTACACGATGGTTTTTTGCTAACCATTCCCCTTGCTCGCTCAATGGCTTCATTGGTTGCGGATACATATGGTGGAATGCCTCCAGGCGGGGGAGTGTACATTTCTTAGTCGTGCGGGTGATGATCAACTTTTTTAATCTTCGTTCTTGCTTTTTCATGACAGTCTTGAGGAACGGGCTGGTTTCTTTTCCAATGAGGCACTTAGTCTGCGGTGGCTTCTTTGCCTTGAGCGAATTTTTTCTCGCAATCTTTTCGACGAGGAACTTCGGTATGGCTCTACCTCGACTACTGTAGACACTTCTTCTCATGCTATTTCCACTAGAGTCGGATGCTCATTTGTTTTTTATCACTTCTCATGCGTCCTTCTTGCAAAGGTTCTCGTTGAGTTGATCTCGGATGTCCGGGTCAGATTTCTTTTTATGCCCCTTCTTGAAATTCTTACTTCTTGAAGACCTTTGTCTTAGTCGACGAAAGGCGCTCTTTGTCACCATCTCAGGTTTGTATTCAAGGTCGATAACTTTTTCTTTCGGCACTGTTGTACTCTTTAGTTTTTCAAAGCTGACTCTAGTCAGTGGGAGACTCGAGTTCGGTTTCTTCATCCTCTCCTTATTCTTCGTCTTCGACCTCATTAAACTGATACATTTCTTCTTCAACCGCCCTTTCGGTTGGTCCGCACACGCCACTCTCTAATATTCTATACAAGAAAGTTAGGAAGATAAAATATTGTAATTAATGTGAGTGTTTATTAATGTCAAGTGGCAACCTTAGATTATACTAGTAATCGTGCCACGTGTTGCGGGTACGACGCATAATGCGATAAACATATAGAAAATAAGTTGAAAATACTTGAAATAAGCTTGAGTGGTTAAAATGGAGAAATAGTTTTATTAGTTTGTATTTTTCCATCCTTTATGAAATTAAGGTAATATGATAAATAATAATAAATAAATAAAACTAGCCAAAATTTGGTAGTCTCAACATTCTTGTTGTTGACTTATTATAAAAGTATGATGTGAGGTCATGACCTTGCGTTATAATTAACAAGGCAAATACTGATTGACCCCTAACGAGACTTGAACTCACTTAGTTACTTATTAACTAATTAGATCTATTGTCATTATTGCATTTTCTAATTACAATAATTGTCTCAAGAATGATAGACCCGAAAACAATAAATATGTCGAGAAAAATTAAAGGCGCATCAATATATTTTCTTAGAGAGTTAAGACTTTTACCCTGAACATAGTGTATTTTGTTAATTATACTATTTTAGAAACAGTCTAAACCAGTCAGATTGTTTTCAAACGAGCATAGAGTATTTTAATGACTATAACATTTTTTTCTAATGGAGTATTTATTTTTAGGTCGTTGTCTAGTGTATTTTGCCATCTAAACTTTATTAAAAACAATCTAAATAATTTTTAATGTTTTCATATTTTTTGTAATCAATTTTTTTAAAATTTCCGGCATTTCCTGACTTAGATTTGTGCTTTTAATTGTAAAAATGACTCCTCCACACGAGTGTTGAAAATTGAAGGTGAAAATGATCTTTGTTGGATTTTGGGAAAGTGACGGTAACACACACAACACACGAGTGGCATCAGTATCCAACAAAGGTGAAAATGACCTTTGTTGGATGTTGTCGGCGATAGGAGATGATGATGACGTTATCCTCAAAGGAAAACGATCCCTTTTTTTTTTAGTGTTTTTGGAATTTCCGTTGGAATTTTCCAATTTTTAAAGTGCTTTGCTATTTTCCAAAGTTTTTTTTTGTTTTTTCGTCTTTTTTTATTTTTCCACGGGTTTTCATTTTTCAGTTATTTTAATTTTTTGAATTTTTAAGTTTTTTTTTACCATTTGTTTGGGTTTTTCATATTTTTTGTGGCTTTTATGTTTTTTCTTTCGAAATTTTGACAGTGATTGGCGTAGAATGTAAATGGAGTAGTTTGAAAGAACTAACCTGTATACCACTCGGTTCATTCCAAATTAGTTGTACACCACAAATTATTTGCAATTCTGACAAGCAAAAACTCGTTTATAATTTGTCGAAATAAAATTTCAAAATTTAATCACATAATTTAACACTTAAAATTTATGATTAGCTTTTTAAAATTTCCGTTTCTGCAATTTACATATGAGTTTTTTGTCGGTCAAAGTTGAACGTAATTTTGTGATGAACTAACAATTTAAAACGGAAGGAGTAATATAATTGTAAAAGTGTTAAAAATTACTGAAAATTACTAAATAAATAATTAACTAAAATTGGGAAAGTAATACTAGTAAATAGTTTGAACGTATATAATGAACTAAAATTGGGAAAGTAATAGTAATTAATTTCTAACCTAAAATTGGGTTCCAAAGTAAATAGCTAAAATTGGTTTCTAATGTAAATAGTTTGAAAGAAATAACCTAAAATATTAATATTGTTGTAGTATATTATTGAATTATTGGGCTTGGACTTTATGTGATTTAGTTGGACACAAGTGGGCTTGTAACCCTACCTATTTATCTATATAAAAAGTGTTATGGATCTTGTATCGTGTTGATAACGTGTTGTGAGTTTTATTAGTTCAGTATATATATAGAGACAGAAGTAGTATCGTGAATTTATGTTCACCATGTTCCTTAATCGTTCATCTGTTTGTGGATGAGAAAATGCCCTGATGAACAGTTTTAATCATATTGGGTTAATGACGAATTGTTTGCCTGATATTTATGCTTTTTGTGGACATTTTTTTTCCATGAATCGAGAACCGAGACAAGGGTTATTTGTCTCGAACTGTCGCGCTCCCAACGCTCGCCTAGCCAAGCGAGGTTTAGACAATCGTCAAAACCGAAGACTGTGGCTCCAAGACAGTCTTTGAAAGTAACAATAGGGTCCGTTGTCCCAAAGCAAGAGACAATGCTCATTGAGCCAATTCTGTGCTATATATAACAAAGGTGATGCCAGTCTAATCTTTTCATAGTTCACAACTATTATAAGGGTGTAAAAGCCATAGCCAATGTGGTTAAAGTTAACTGAAAGAAAACTCTTGAGACCCCGATTTTGTGGCTCAAATAAGTTTGATACATTTCTTTATTAATTTTTGAGCCGATTTGTCGACCATCTAGATTATGTTTTTCCATTTGGATTACGAATTTTCCATTTTGACCATACTTTTGCATAATGGTTTGTCTGTTTACGAAATTTCTCGAAATAATTTAAAGTGGTTTGAGCAAATTTGTTTGACAAATGTGACCAAACTTTAAATTATGAAACTTTAGGCAATACTTGTGGGGTAGTTGATTTTCTGGAAATAGTGGGTAACAGTGTACCATATAATTTCACCAACTACTTGCCTAAAAGAGTAATCATTGACATCGATTATATACATGTCGTTCCAAATCAAAATCTTTAGTAAAGCCAAATTGATTTGTCAAATATGATGCCTTATACTCCTGTAGGTCATGTCGTACCTTGTTAAGTTATAAAATATTCGAGAAAACCAGTGTTATCTGTTAATAGCTCATGAAAGAATTAAAATTTCTTTACATAGCCTCCACTCAATACGACCAAAAGTGTATTTTTAGACGAGTTAAAATGTCTTTCAAGTGGTTGCTACCACATTTTTAAAGCATTTAAAGTTACCTTATCATTTCGTATGTCATCGATTGATAAATTATTTAGATGTTAAGACATGATTGTCTGTACTACCATTCTAATGCGTCGATAGATACGAGCATTTTGATATTGTGGCATTGACCGGATGAGATATTCCCGGGTCAAAGACGATCCTTGATTTATAATCGCATCGTATTTGGATTCTCTTTGAGAATATATTTCGTGATTGATCCGAAATTCATACCATAAGACAGACCATTAAAAATTTATGGTTATGGTTGATGCATCGACAATATGGTCACATGATTATTGTTGTCCACAGAAATGCAGTATTTCCCAAACTTTTAGCCCTATCATTAAGTTGATGGCTCATGATCTGGATTATCCTAAAAAATTTAGTCGACTTGATAATGCCGAAGAGTAAGAATCAAAACTTCAATTTGAATTAGTTGAGTTTGGGAATTGAAATTGAACATCATGTCAATTAAGTTCAGAACCAAATGGACTCATGAAAAGTTTGATGTTGCGACTTCAACTAATTGCACACACTTCTTGGTCTTGCGCACCAAGATTTATATTTCCGTGTGGGATTATGCCATTTTACTGCATTGGTCCGTTATGAGGCACATAGACACTCAAACACCATATGCGTACCACCTGGTTACTGGTTATGAGCCAGAAATCTCATATTAACGAGTGATTGGAGTGCTTAATTAATATTTTGATTGAGCCACGATAGCGTTTAAAATATGGACCTCTGAAGGAGAGATAAGTCGATTATGAATCTCATGCCTATCATTTGATAGAGTAACCTTGACAAGCGATCTCTTTGCCGCATGATATGCGAAAGTGACATTGCTAAGATTGTTCTCCCCGTCGTTAGGGGAAGATTTGCATGTTAACGTTGATAAGAAACGATGTGAAGTAATGTGGCATAACCCACTCAGTCTTACCTTGATCAACAAAACTGCATTTAGTGATAAGTAAGTTCATAGACTAACTCAAGTCTAACTAAAGGCCAGACACATTTAATGATTTTGTGAGATGTCACGAGATTATTTATACCTGCTGCAAAATGTTTGCAAGGATAGATGTCCATATAGGACGTCGTGTTCTTGTTGTAAGATGTTGCTTTGGTCGAACCCGCCAAGCAAAGGACGCTACTGTCGACCGTCAGTCTGTCGTCCTTCTTAAGATACGAGGAACTTGGTCGGTTCCTAATTTGTTCAATCCAGAAGTGGTGAATCTAAACTTGCTTGTCGCACGAGATTATAAAAGATCAAGGAGATGTGTGATTCCTCCTCATCCTGAGAGTCTCGAAATATCTGCCGATGATGATATCTTAGACGATATTGAAGCGAAACGTGAATGTCATTGACTACTTGTTCATATATTCGGTGACGACTGATAATATGAGCAAATTATGACAGGAAACCATGTACCGTTTCCTAAAGTCAACGTATAATAGACCGAGCTAATGGAAACTTGCAATCCAAGTAGAGTTCCTTAGCGAAAATAGTGTTCGGACCAGTAGCTCCAACACCGCCCAATGTTAAACCGTTTTGTTTATTTGGGTATTCGTAAGGAAGCGTGATGAGAATAATGATACTGTATAAGTGCTCGCATACTAGCGCAAGGATTCTCTCATAACTTGGAATTGATTACGAGATGGTTTATTTCTTTTTAATGGACGTAATAATGGTCCACCACTTTATCAGTTTAGTAGTTTCTGAAAAACTGAGTATGCAGCCATGATGTGGTCATATTTTTATCTCTGTGGAGATTTAGACAAGAGATGTGGATGAAAGTCCCTATGTGGCTTCATATGCTTGAATCAAGTAGTTCCTGACCACGAAACATGATCTCAATTGAATTGAGACATTCACTATATGGATTAATATAATCCGAGCGGATGTGGTATACCCCCTAAGTGAGTACTTGATCAGTTTGGGATACTTGAACAAGTATTATGACCTTGCCTGTTTTGATGCAATCCATGTTTTGGATTTTCCCTTCGAGATGAAGAATCTTGGGAACACACGATAGTGACTCGGCCTCATGATCGAGTCCCATAAAGATTGAATCTAAGTCTATGATTCAGACTACACCCAGAAGGTGTTATGACGCTAAGTCATCAGATTCTTCCATGATCATTCGATCACTAGACATTGATATAGATCAGGTCCGTCCCAGATGAGACGATGAAGATATATTGAACCATGATGTTCATATCTAAGTACAAAGTTGAGAACAAGGCGAACGAACGGCATACCCAAGTCTCTGATGTTGAAAATTTTCATATATATGTGACTTTTCATTCTGTACATGAAAAATGAATTTTAAGTGTCTATTTGCATTGTCAACAATTATTCAAAAACTTGTCTCCTTGTATTTATTAATTCGAATGTTTGTATCTGTAATATATTTTTTCCATGCATTGCTTCAAAGATAGTATGCCCAGTTTTACCCTAAAGTTAATAAAGTACATTATCTTTATTTCATAGAGATCTAACCTACTAATAACACAATTACCATGTATGCCATTCTTTTTTTCCTCATGTTTTTGACAGAATCAAAAACATTATGTGTATTAATTTTTTTTTAGTATTCGGATTCGAAAATAGAAACCTTCTTATTCACATGCTATCGAACACAACAAAGCATTAAATAAGATGTCATTTTTTTCCTATTTCATTTTCTTAAAAACTAAATAAAGAAGTATGAATTTGGCTCTTTCTTCTACCTTAGTGAACTTATTGTTTTTCTTCTTTCCCTATTTGTTATTGTTACCTAATAAGTCTCTAGGGCCATGGAGAGAAGAACACATAGATGAACTCTTACATTTGAGCAAATAGAAATCTTAAATTGTTTACTATAACAAAGTGGGCTGTGCTTCTTTATGGTGCTTTGTTCACTTTATTCTAGTCTTTTAAAATCCGGAACTGCCCATACTTGATTAATTATATATTCTACCAATTTTTTTTATCGCTTGTGGGCTAGTTTGTTATTTCGCCGTAGGAAAATGACAAAATGGATAGCAGTTAAGGAGTTTAATGACCTTCTATTTACTCTGAAAAGAAAATTTTGTTTCATCCATTCTCAGCAATATCATGATTGTACTTTTATCTAGAAGTTTTTTTTTACGAGAATCTATTTTAGAACCCTTCTAAATTCTTTAATATTTGGGGAGTTATCTACCATTAAGTGTTCTCCTAGCTTATTCCAATCGCAGATTTAAGATTTTTCTCATTTACCTCATTATGTTGTTCGTTTAATCCATTTTATTTACTCTTATTTTAAGTATTGTATTCTGTATTTATCTTCTCGATTTGAAATAATTGTTTGGTTTTCAGTTGCGGAGGTGGTACTTGAAATGTCGGTCCAGATTTTGGTCCAAAATTTAAACGAATAGGAATTGGGTTGTTCTCTACCTTCCAACCAAGATTTGGAAATTATTTTGGAGTAATATCTACTTTTAATTCATTTAGAGCTTCAAACCCAACTTACAAGGTTTTGTGAAGAGAAGGATTCAAAAAACTTCTTTGTTTACATGTTTATCTTTTTGGAGATCCGAGACGAAGTCAAAAAATATAGAAAACAAAATATTTTGGTTTATTCTTGTTTTAATAACTTGAAGGCCCTTTAAGCTCAGTGGTAGAGTAACGATATCACATGTCATAAGTTATCGGTTCAAGTCCGATAAGGGGCTTTAGTCCAGAAAAAGAAAAACTGAAATTTTTTCCACCCCAATAATTAATTTGTTTTTTCCAAAAGCTGCTTTATAAAGAAATATGATATACTTCATAAGTTTATGGTCTTCTAAGTTTTGACTGGTTTCAATGTATACTTCAAAAGTTAATATATATGCACACCCACACACACACACAAATGTTGAGAAAAAGATTAGGATTTCGGACCGTATTTTGGTTTCGATTCTCATTTGTTTAGGTTTGCAACATGTGAATGTGGTGTACTATTCTCTTTTAATGGTTCTCCATTAGAAAATTGTTATGCTCAGAGGGTAGGCTTTCCATTTTTTGCTTTACTGTGCCTAAAGTTCAATTACTCTACTCATTTTACTTTCCTGATTCACAAATCAATGAGGTGTTTTTTTTTTCTCAAATCGCTAAGCCTACTTTCTGTGACGGAATGATGTTTTGCTTTTTTTTTATGATAATTTATTGGTTATCAGGTGTCCAGAAAACTATCTGTGGTGAAACTCTTCTTAATTAGGTACGTAAATCATGAATTGTTGAATTTGTGTTATGTTGCAAATGCCAGCATTAGTACAATTATAACATACCATCAATTTTATTCAGTAGATTTGTTCTATTAGAAGCTATGTAGCAAAAGGTTTTTCCCATATCGGTTTTATAAGGTTAGCATGACTCTTCCTTTTTTTTTGTTTTTTTGAAATAAATATATCATATTTTTGGTTTGAAGGTCTCCCTATAACGTATATCCCCATAACATATATCCATTGGCAAGTGTCCCATTTTTCTCTTTGTGTGCATTTTCCCCCTTTTATTTTCAGATAAAAGGAAATTGTTTGTTTAATGCTTACTCATGAAAAAACAAATTGTTAGTTAAAATATACACTTTGATTAAAGGAAGAAACTAGCACACGTTTCTCTGCCTCACTAGTTGAGACTTGCTTCGTAGCTTTACTTATGAATTTACACACATATGTATAGTTAGATTGCACTTGTCATGTCTTTAAAAATTAGTTAACGGATCATTTGAACACACATGTATTTTTTAGTAGAAAAGCAGATAGAAACTGAATTTTTAATAGTTTTTATAAGATCTACAAGTAAATAAATTGCCCAAACGGGTTCAAAAGTGCTTGTTGTGATATTTTGTTTTAATTTCTTTCTAGTTCCTTAAAGCAGGTATGATATCACGGTATGACCAGGTTGCCTTAAAGCATAATTTTGTTGATTTGTTTATTAAGAAAATTTTCTTTCTTCAATTCATAGTTTTTAATCAATTATGTCAATTCATCTTTCTTCACAGATTATGTTTTTAGTCCATTTCATTTGGTTCCGGTGTATGAGATCAGTTTGTTGTAGCCTTTTGGTTTTCCTTTTCTTCAGTATAATTCATACACGCTTTTACCGAGTAGCTTATATTTTCGGTTCTTTTTTGAATTGGACTTTTTTGGGGTTGGTTTCTAACAGGTTGTTTCATATGCCATCCTACTTCTCATGGTAGTTTATTCTCACTGATTGTCAGTGTCTGGTATGCATTACATCTTCCTCTATAATTTTTATTTACTTATCTTTATTGCTATTTTTTCTTGGTGAAACTGAAAATGTAAAATGGAAACTAAAAGCTTTTTTTTGAAGGACATACTTTCGTAGTAAAGTTGACGCCCTAGTCGCAAGTATCTTAAAAGTATGAAGTATTTTGGTTAAATAGTGTTTTTTCTCCTATATAGTGCATTTTTGTTCAATTTTACTTCATTGAATTAATCCTGTTTAGTTTGTGATATTACTGTGAGATTAGACTTGATCAACTGATAATTTTCTGCTAATTGACCCCCTTAAATTAATCATGTATGTGTTTCATTGCCCGGTTTATATTCTGGTTTCAATTCTGTTTTTTTATGTAGAAGATGTCTCTATTTATAGTAGCCTATGTTAGTATATAATGTTGGTTTTGTACTATATCGAAAAACAATAATTGAAAAAACAGAGACTAAATGGAAATAACAATTTATTTCTCACAATTGGAATATGAATTACAATTCCCGACTCAACAGAATTAAATTACACTAATTTAAATTCCACACAGATTTAATATAAAATATTAAACTGTTGGACTGAATTGTAATTGTTTGAAACTGTCAGATAGAATAGTATAATTACTAAACTGCTGGACTGTTTAACAATTAAAAAAACTGCCAGACAGAATAGTATGATTACTAAATGTCTGGACTGTTTCTGTAAATAAATGAAATTACAGAAAAATAAACAGTACATAATTTAAAGGACTTGCAGCCCTTTCTTCTTCTTTTGCGGCAGTAGCGCAGCAGAACCGGTAGAAGCGATGATCTCGAAACTAAGGTTATCATGCATGGACCCTTTCTTTCGGAACCCCCCCAAAACCTACATGGTTTATATGGGTCCGCAAGAAGTCTAAAACCATGGACTCAGTTCGGCGAGCGCCACGGCCTCAGCCCACTTGGAAAAGTAATCGGTAGTTGTCAGAATATAGCGATGTCCCCTAATGGAAGGGGGATTCTTCGGGCCGATTATATCCATTCCCCAGGCCTCGAACGACCAGGAGGCAACCATAAGGTGATCCAGTGGGGAAGCAATGGCTAGGGCATAGCTAGGTGCTGGATCAAGTACTGGTGAAAGTACCTGAACAAAACGCTTTCAAAAGATGCTAAGGAAGTGAAAGTAATTATATCTACCTTTTAAAAGAAATAGCGTGATTTGCCTATCTATATTCATAGCATGACGAACTGACATTGTTGTTTACTCTGATCCGGTCGAGGTGGTTTTCGTTTACCAGCACGTGAACACCCATCCGAACAAGTAGGGTCAATAGTTTAGCATTTAGGCCGTAACATTTAGCAACAAAAATTTTTTAACGGAACGAAAAAGAGCTGGAACGGCGTGGGGTGAAAGACCTCGCATCGGAAATGGCGGCAATAGAGAAGCTGATAGAGTACAAGGCTAACAAGAATGCCCAAGGAAAAGGGGGGTGAGAGAAGGAAATGGACTAGCTCAGACTATGGAGGCTTCTTCGTCTTCGACGCCTCAGACACTTACTTTGTTGCCCTGAAGGGCATAGACGGGCTTCTCTCAATCGCCGAGGGCTAGCTGCATTTCCCAACTTAATAAATCGGTTCGGAGTATTCTTCAGAGCACTCCCTCCCTGTTCGATATGTCCTATCCATTAGACAATGGACGCTTTTCATTCATTTCCATTTTGCCTCTTGTTTGAAACAAAAAAAGAATCGTACTGTAAATGTGATATATTTTTAGGAATTGTATACTTAATTTAACTTTTGGGGATAGAGGGACTTGAACCCTCACGATTTCT
Source organism: Primula vulgaris (assembly GCA_963920805.1). Lineage (NCBI taxonomy): Eukaryota > Viridiplantae > Streptophyta > Magnoliopsida > Ericales > Primulaceae > Primula > Primula vulgaris. Next base: position 5,218,630 of record OY987222.1, on the reverse strand, counting down.
AAAGTCGACGGATTTTCCTCTTACTATAAATTGCATTATTGTTGTCGGTATTCCCCAGAGTTCTTCCTTAGAGGGTTGGCACAAAAGCAGAAACTAATAGCAAAGAAAGCTACACGTTGTTGGGTGGCACTCTCATCTATTTGAAGAAAGCACTTCCAGTCCTAAACCTTCTGCCCTACCTTCGGACTAAACCAAGGGAATCAACTGAAATAGATGTTGAGCTACCCTCTCTCCTATGAAGAACTGGTGGCAAGAGCTCAACTCCTGAAGTAAAGCAGTTCTCCTTTTCCCGAAGTAAAGCAGTTCTCCTTTCCCCTCTCCTAGCTCCATCGGGTTACTCTTTCTCCCCTAAAAATTGCGCCTTATCAATTCCGCAAAGACTAGCCTAGTCGAAGGAGTAGTTCGCAGAGCACTATTGAAAGGCTATGTGCAAAGGAGTGAGAAATAGAAAGGGGAATCGTCACTCGGTACACCCCGGCCTACGTTCATAGCCTTTGTAAAGTCTGCCTTGCTTGTAGTAGAAAAGGTTGCTTACGGCGCTGGCTAGAGGAGCCTTTTATTGATGGGCTGACTTTCAATCTAGAGAAAAAAAGTAGGACAGACAATTACATATATAAGCACAATCTCACTTTGAGATGACACGCAAAAATCCCATGTTTTTCCGGACCAAGCCAACCAGCTATTTCCGACTGCTTTTCGAGCTAACTTCATTCGGTAATGTGCTTCTTCTATTCCATTCAATAGCAAGATTGCAGACTCCTCTCTTCTATGTCTTATAGTCCTAATCGGGGAAGTATGCTTTTCGAGAGTGCAGCCTTTCTTCTTCTTTTGCGGCAGTAGCGCAGTGTGAACTAAATTGATTCAAAAACCCTTGTTGTTAGACTTTCCATATTGCTAATCTCGAGCAAAGAAAAGAGTTTTCTTCTTACTTTTTCTAAACTAAAGAAGTGCTAAGTCTAAGTAACAATAAATCTTGAATGGTGATGTGGGCGGTGGTTTCCGAGGAATACAAATAACCACTGGTTTTTTTCAGATTTGGCGAGCATCTGGAATAACTAGTGAATTACAACCCTATTGTACTGCAATTGGTGCATTAATCTTTGTAGTGTTAATGCTTTTTGCCGGTTGGTTCCATTATCATAAAGCTGCCCCAAAATTGGCTTGGTTTCAAGATGTGGAATCTATGTTGAACCACCATTTAGCGGGGTTACTAGGACTTGGATCTCCCTTACCTTGGTTCAGTCCTTGAAGCTCTTATTTGTTACAGTTTAAGGTCCAGCTCGACCAAAAACTCCAGCTTGGTAGTTTCCAACCGCCTGTCCAGGGTTGAGCCCTGGGATTTGACGACGGATTTTAAAAGCCACCTACAGACGAATCTGAATTTTAGAATGACTGACCCTTTTAATCCAGTTCATATAATGTCTTTTTCGGGAGCTAGAGGAAATGCATCTCAGGTACATCAATTAGTAGGTATGAGAGGATTAATGTCGGATCCCCAAGGACAAATGATTGATTTGCCCATTCAAAGCAATTTACGCGAAGGACTCTCTTTAACCGCTAGCGAGCAATAAACCGTATGCGCTAACGCGCAACGACTTTCGCGCAGCTCAATCCGTTGTTTCTTGCCCCTTTCTTATTTCTATTCGAATAAGGGTTGCTTTGAAGCTGGCTGCTCTGCTATACTATACTAGGGTGCTAGCGATTTACTAATAGAAAAGTTAGGGGACTTTCTCATGATCTTACGAATCTAAAGATCTCAAAATGGGAGTCAGGGGTCATGTTGTATTGGACCGCCACTCGTAGCAACGGGATTTTTTTATCGAGGGGTAGCACAGCCTCACACCCATAAACAAGTGAAAAGGGCTCTTTGGGGTCACATTTTTTTCTATCTGATAGGACAAACAAATAGGAAGGGATGGTTCTTTCATTCCATTGATAGAAGTCTAACTAAATGGAAGGATCTTATCAACGTCCATAAATGATAAATCATAGATCGAACTGCCGAATCTGAAAAACGGGTTGCTATCATCTAGCTTTGTATCGGCTAAGTTCACGAGTTGGAGATAAGCGGACTCGAACCGCTGACATCCGCCGCAGGGTAAACCACCGCCTCTCAGGTCCCCCGACTTATTCTACCATAGAGGCCAACGATAGACAATAACTCCCCCCCGAACACATTGCTGAGTGATCAGTCGCTATCTGGCTGGAAAAGGTGGTTCGGAAGCTTCCTCTCTCCCAGCAAGCAAGACGAGATCACCACTTCTCTCAGTAATGGACTTCCTTTAATGAAAATTTTCCTTAGTCTTAGGTGTCTTTTCATAGATTCTCGAACCTGAGTCATCCTATTCAAATTTATAATGAAACAGGAAAAATTTGCAGATGATATGGACTCCAAGAGATTAGGGGTCGCACTTTGTCCCGCTTGGTGGACGAAACCGTGAAGTGATTAATCCCTATGGAAAAGAAAGTTTTCCGATTGGAGGAAATTTCCACATTCTTATGATCCATTCCGCCCTTCAGGATAATACGAGCCAACCAGAAGAAGCAAGGCTTAGATTACCAGATCCTGGACACAATCTTCCTCTATGAAATATTTACTCATGGGTGGGGCAAGCTCTTCTATTCTGATAAATACTGATAACTCTCGGATAGAGTATTAGAACGGAAAGATCCATTAGATAATGAACTATTGTTTCTAAGCCATCTCTGGCAATTAATCAACAATTCGAAGTGCTTTTCTTGCGCATTCTTGATAAACCAGCCTGTTCTAACTCTAAACCCTAAGAGAAGTGCCCCCACTATACTACTTTCTACCCGACGGTACTAAAATCTATAAGACTTTCATATCGTCTAATAGACTATACTAGCTACATTCATATACTTCACTCGTAGCCTAGCCTTACCAAAAGGAGTCAAATGTAAATGGCAATCCCCGGTGCCAAGAAAGTCACCGTTATACTGCTCAATCTAATCCTGCCCGACCTTTCCGCCAGCGAGTGGCTTGCTTACTCGCTTGAATCTAATAGCCATATTTTTTAGATAAAGCTTCCTTAGCACAAGCGCTAAGCGATAATAATACCTTCAGAAGACCAATCTTAAAGCGGAAATAAATAAATCACTCTCGCCTCATTTCTGGTTCATTGATTAGTACACCTCCGGTGCTGGTAAGGTCGGGACCGTGGTCGTCCGTCTCCGGTTTGCCGGCCGATAAGATCTCTGAGATTGACCAGCCAGACTAGGAGTTCAGTATGCCAAGCATTCCAGCGATCCTCTGTCCTTTAGAAGGCAATCCTCCAGACCATACAAGCGCGCGTTGCGCCCATGCGAAAGGTTTGGGACTCTATCAAAAGAAATTTGCCACTCATTGGGCGACACCTTCTTTTCTATGAACACCCCACCACTGAATGATGAACTTTTCCAGTCTTCGCCTCCGACCCAACTAGGAGAGAACACAGGGCCAAGCCCTTACTCGCCTGAATGGAATTCATATCTCCTTCGTCTGGTCCCAGACTCTTACTTCAATGATGGGAACAACCCCTGCACTCTGGCGCTCCAATGAACAAAAGTTCTCCGCCTTACTATATTATATTTAGAATAGTGATCGAATTATATTTAGAATAGTAATCGATCCCTCGAGAGTTACATTCGTAACAACATCTTGGTAAACGAAAGAAGAACTAGGCTATGGCACATACCTACTATTCTTTCCCCTTATTGCTAGGGGCGTGGTTGGTGTGTCACTGGGTTGGTGGGGGAACCCGTAGGAAGGGGGGACGACCCACCGAATTCACATCAGAAATTGCCAACATGAACACAAACTAAATCTTAAATTGCGAACATGAATTATATTCTATTCGTCTTCTTTATTCTTAAGAGAAATCCCCCACCCGAACCATTCTTAAGACCGCCAAGCCCTCTCGAATGAGTTCTACTATAGAAGCTTTCAACGTAGACCCGGGTACAAATCTTTCACTCACTGAGAAGTGAAAACCTGTGACTAGATCGTCCTGAAGACGGATGCGACGGGAAGAAGTGGCATTTGGAAGTGTTGCTGACTTAACATTTAGGTTTGAAAAATGCGAGTCTGTTTTGTCCACTTTCTCCATCCCCCTCTATAATATAAAATGAAAATGATCAAAAAGGAAGGCGAGCTTGCTTCTTATTCCCGTGTTTGATCTCTTCCATCTCTGCCTCGCTCCTTGTGATGCAGCAGAACCATGGCAATTAGGATTTCAAGACGCAGCAACACCTATGATGCAAGGCATAATCGACTTCGGGTTGGGATAGTTCACTTGAAAGCCTAAAGAAAGGTAGCGTAGACCGACAGTTAGGTTGTAATTTTTTCGGTTCCAGCCTCCCCCGCGAATACTCGAATACATAGGGTAGGTAGGTCTGGGAGAAAAAGGGTCGCCTGTTGCCAATAAACTTTCCCCGGCCTTCGATTCCCGTTTATCCACGGAGTATTTGTGAATTCATATGACTTCTTTTGTTCTTCCATTTCTTGGTTCCGAGGACTCTTCTGTGTGGTATTCAGGTAGCGAGTCTCGGGTCTTTGTCGCCAGTCTTTCTTCTTCGGGATTAAGTCTTTTTCTTCCCCCTCTCCCTGTCTTGCGAGTTAAAGGTCGTTGTACGAGAAGGCTCCAATTCAAATACTCTAAATGGGCTTTTTAGACCCTAGATTGTCCAACAAGAGTGTCTTGCTTGCTTCTTTCTAGTCGGCGCTTAAGAGTGCCAAAAAAGGTGAGCGCTCCCGCGCGAGCCTTTTTTTATTAGTTTAGTAAAGTAAAGCTTTGTCTCCCTAAAGACTAAAGAAATGGATCAAAAAAAGGGGGGACTTCTACAACGGGCTATGCCATCGACGGAATGAAAAAAACATATATGGTAGAATCGTAACCATAGAATACGACCCGAAAGTAAAGAGGAAAAGGCATAACCAGAAGAATTGTGAAAAATAAGTGAATTTATCCAGTTGAGGCATGATTGATTGAGAAATAATGATTCCCTCAATACAGCTTAACTTCGTCAAGCATGTACGAGTAATGAAGAACTATAGATTTTTTTTTGGTTGGTTGTTGACCAACGGAAGGCATGGGATAAAAATGCACACACGAGACGGGAAACAACTAATTTATCAGGCGCAATATCAACTACCTTCGCAACTTGAAGTAAAGGAAAGAGGCCAAGGACTTATTTATGAAATCACCCGACCCAACCTTTATTTATTACCGGAATAGCAGACACTCTGATGCTCGGTCGGAGATAGGAGAAATTAGCCCTAGGGATATCTCTCCATATAAGAAATGGACTTGCCCTCACGGGCAAGCAAAATACCGTAGGCAGCTGAAAGCCCGTTGGAAACTACCAAGCTAGAGTTTTTGGTCGAGTAAGCCGGGTAGTAGTTCGTAGGCTAAGTGAACGAACGGGGAGCTACGGCTGATCGAAAAGTAGCTTCAGTTACTGAACAGGGCAAGCATACCTAGGAACAGTTTCGCTCTCGCGATCCGAGAAGTGCATTGTTGGGACTGGGCTAGAACGTCAAGGCCATCCTTTTCATTCGATGTGTTCCCATCTATTAAAGAAGAGGAAGAGGCTCTCATTGGAAGGCCTCGTCGGTCGTCCCTCAACTATTAATGGATTCGGGGAAGGAGGAATAAAAAAAAGAGTAATGGAGAGACATTGGATTCACTTAGAAAGACACTCCCTTGTTAACGACTGGACGTGCTGCAACCTAGGGATCACCAGGCAGTTCTTTCGCTCTATAGGGGATCGAGAGACAACTCTCTCTAAGGAACTCGGCAAAATAGCCCCGTAACTTCGGGAGAAGGGGTGCCTCCTCACAAAGGGGGTCGCAGTGACCAGGCCCGGGCGACAGAGCTGCCGTAACTTGGGCTCATCATGCTATACTCGTGGGGAAAGAAAAACGAGCAGTTTACGCTTTAGTAGCTACCGTTTCACTGACTCTAGTATTCACTGGCTTCCAAGGAATGGAATATTATCAAGCACCCTTCACTATTTCGGATAGTATTTATGGTTCTACCTTTTGAAGTTAGAGATTGAACCTTTCGTGAAGGACATAGGACTTATTTTACCACCTCATAAGGAGAAGCTTTCTTCCTCGAATTGATGTGGGGCAGGAATGGTATCGACAGAGCGAGGGGCTAAGACGGATAAGGAGATGTTCTCAGATGCTTTTAGATAGGGGACCCGAACTCCCTTACAGGGGCTATAAGGGTGGATGTGAAGTGGGGGATATTAGAAAGCCCGTCAGGAAGGGAAGGAAAGGTCTTGTCTTTGCTTCCGGGTCCTCGACTTCCTTCTCGCTATAGCCCCATTGAAAGTCTCCGATGCATGTGATTCGGTCTTATTCATCGAACAGAGATGAAGTCAAAAACTTTTGCCAGCCAAGACCGAAGAGCCTTATAACAAATAACAAAGAGCATTCTAAACTGTTAAACTATTAACAAGTCTAAACTATGCTGCGGACTTGAGGGCCAGCTCCGGACCGAAAAGACCTAACGGAGTAATACCTTATCTCGAATCAACCTTTGCTCAAGGAGTCAATTCAAAAAATTCCTCAAAGGGTTCCACTTTTTGCCAGGTAGATCCGTCCCGCTCTCCAGACCTCACCTCTTCTTTTTTGGAGTACGGGATGACTCGGATGGGCAGATAGAACAGAACCTCTTTGAATAGGAAAAAGAGTGGATCTGCAGGTGGTTCGCCTTTGATCCCTAAGCTGAGCTCCCCGTTCAATGATGTAAAATCATTCAATGTGATAAAAGAATCAATAAAAAAAAAAAAAAAGACCTAATGCCAATTAGGAATTCGATGGGCCCTTTAGGAATAGCTTTTCAAATTGCGAATTTTTGTGCTTTAACTACTCTAAGACTAAATTAGTTGGTTAAAAAACCAACTAATTTACCTTCTTTATTTTTGAGCGTGTATGAAGGAAGGACTTATTTAGAACTCGTTCGAGCCCCTGACATCAAATCGGAATTTGAAATTGCATCGTATAGAAAGAGAAAGAGTGCCACCCCTTGACCTGACTTATTAAGGCCGTTAGGTGAGCTCGCAAAATGGTAAGTAAGCCTAGGTTACACCTTCGGAATACCCTAGAAGGGAATTATGATCTACTTCCCCCAATCTTCACTTTACGCCACGCCGACTCCCCTTTCCTTTCGATGGTGATGCTCCAACAACCTCTCGCATAAAAGAGATTTCCGTTTCATTCTCACATCTCACTTCTTGTCTAAAGCAATTTCACTTGCCAACTCTCAACCCCTGGCACTCTATCCTGTCTTTGAAGTCTATTGCCTAAACCCTGCGCCAAACGAGAGTCGTGAAATAGAAAGCTTTCCATTTTCCCTTATTCTCTTTAAACCAACCCTTAAGCCCTTCTTTAAAGCTTTAAAGCTGAGCATCTTCTATTCGCTGGGATAAAGCTTTTCCTCTGCAGGGGCCTTGTGCAGTAAACCCCCTACGGGCGGTCGTCCGTCGTCATAAAGTAGGTTCCATTGGTCATTCTTCAGGAGAAGTCCCGAAACTTAACTAGTCAATTGATACTTTTCTTTATGTGGGTTCTAAAACCACTTGTCTAAGTTGGGGTTGAGAATTGGGAGGCCGACGAGGCTAGGAAAAATGACTGGTCAAGGTCAATCAAAGTGGGGATCCCATCTCCATCATGATCGAAAATAGACCGCATTAGTGACAAAAGATAGGTCCTTGTGGTGACAAAAATAGAGGGAAAGTTGAAAGTTATCATAGAATGAATACCTCGATGAAATTTACTATTTGTACATGTTATTATTATATAGTTTCTATTGTTATAAAGATATCTTGTAATAATTTTCATGAACCGCGTAATCGTAAGAAAGTGGGTTTTTTAGCTATTGGCCTAGCAAAAGAAAAATTAGGATAGGATTCTATAGGATCTCCCCCCCTTCAAAATCGGACATGAGAGTTTCCTTTCATCCGGCTCAAGTAGGTATACCAAATAAAGATAAACAGGGGAATTCTCACTTTGAAATTATCGAAACCCCCTTAAAAGATCTACTTCTTACTCGAAATAGGCCAAGCTTTGGGGTAGCTATAGAGCCAACGTGGGGATGATAGAAAGTAAGACTACGTTTTCGTAGTCAGCAAGGGTATAAAATAGCAGCCTAGCCTAAAAACTACAATCAGCCCGCTTTAGGGCGAAATCCTCTTACCTTATTTTCATAGCTGCAAGACCAAAAGAGGAAAAGGAGGAAAAAAAGAGAGCTTATGATGAGCATCTATTTGAGTCGATCATTTCCAAGATCTAATTCCAGTTTTTTCTTATGTAGTGGAAACACTGCATTCCTTACGCTGCACTCGCTTCAAGATAGAATGCCACTAGATCACTGACTGAACGACGAAGAGATAGAAGAAAGGATGTGACTACTGCTCTCCTACGGAAATAACTGGATTGTACGAGTATCGATAAGTAGATTCGGGATGGGAATATCAAATTTTTTATCCACATCCTTACCTATTGCTTCCCCTGCAAGAACACTGCTCCCACAGCCCAAATGCTTAGCAAGAACACTCGCTCCTCAGGCATTACAAATATTATTTTCTAAGTCCTTGAAGGACCTTATTTAGCCCCACACCATTTCCTCATTCTTATGAGTGCACTTCCGTAGAGGAGTTGCAATTGCAGGAGAATTCTAAATGTACCGTATGAGCAAAAAAAGCATACCTTTTAAGTTATAGCTTGAAGCATCCCTGATTACTCTCATTTAAAAGTCTTTGGCTGCTGTTCATATTGTATTTTTTTTAATTAAAAAAAGCGAGCTCAACAAAACAAACGAAGCGAGCAGCAGGAGAAGATCGGTAGTAGAAGGTAACGAAATAGAGACTCAGAGAGAGATCAGAAGCAAAACTCGTTAGCAAACAACTCTAAGCTAAACTGATTACAGATAGGTAGTGCGGACTACACGACTTTTCTGTAATCACCTCACTCACTCTAAGGTGAGTGAAGTGCCCTACTTCTATCTCACGGGTAGTGGTAGTGTAGCTGGACTATTGTGATCTCCTGGTGAAGGAGCCCTATCAATCAAGTAAAGGCCGGGCAAGGTATAAAGCCAAAACAAGTTGGAGTTCCTCGCCGCCTTTGGAAAATATCTATGGGGTTATACCCGTCGTAGAGCAACTGCGCTTCGACCCTTTCCTCAATTTTAATTTGGCAATTTATAACCAAAAAATAAAAATCCGAATTGAGGTTAGAGGATTCGACACTGAATTCAATTCATTTTTTTATTGCGAAGCGCTCCCTTAATTCGCGCATTCGGTCTTCAGAGGGAATTAATGGAAGCGCGCGATATACCAGCGCTTCCGGTGGAGGGGAGTTGGGCCCCTCCTCTTGAATGAATGTTTGGTTGAGTCCCAGCGGGGATACCGCTAGCGTCGGGGGCTGGCGCCTCCATAGCGAGTGCTGTATTTGACTCAACGAGCCTTCTCTTATTTCTTATTCCATTTCGAATACGGAGAGGAGACTTGCTTGCCTGTTCTGAAGGACAAGACAGAAGAAGACCAAGCCCAATCTCGACAAAGAAAACTGCAAAGCAAGTAGATGATTGGACGTCGGCTGGTAAACTTAGCTGTTCCTATATTCATAGGAATCAATGGAAGAATGGCAAATTGCTCAAGTGGGTTGTTGGGCGTAATCGTAAGAAACACTTTTAATGTACAGGAAAACCCGTTTTGGATTTGCCCAAAATCTTTGGAATTCATTTATTTCTTGCAGGATTGGCTTGTTTTGGTTTTGGTGTATTTCATGTAACAGGCTTCTTTAGACTCGCTTCAGCGACTTTGCCCTTTAAGTGACAAGGGGGGTAAATTCAATAATAGCCACCCTATTTGTTCCATGATCTATGGGTCTACTGGAGCTACCCACTTCAATCAATTAGCCAAGATTTTGTCCAGATACGAAATCATTGGTGCTCGATCTAGTGGTATTTTTATGGGGATTCTATCTATCGCTGGAGGATCCCTATTCAAGATCACTGCAGTTCCTTTTCGGGCGGCTGAATCGGGGAGTAAGAAGAACTCTGAAGGGTTGACCTGTGACTAACTTCGCTTCGGTTAAAAGGCATCGGGCTAAGGTCTTTTGTTCCTCAATCTTCGGAGAATGCGGCGTTGTATTATTGTAAGTTCTCTGTTCCAAACATTTCCAATCAACGGAAGGCTTCCTTTTCTCGTCTGTCCTTCTCTGCCCTCAGCCTGTCTTTGAGCTCTATCCCGCCCTTCAGCAAAGGAAAGTGATTCTCAAGTTCTTCCCGCAGCGAAGAGCATTGCTTAACCAACCGTAGTAAGAATGAGATTATTCTCATCCAACTAAGACCGATTTCACTTACATGAAGGAAATGTTCCTCCACTAGCTGGTTTTTTCGGAAAACTCTATTTATTCTGGTGTGGATGGAAAATTCTAGTGGCTAAAGCTGAAGCAGCGACTTTCGAAGTAACAGAAAGAAAAGCAACGACTAGAGTGGGAGAGTCAGAGTCGAAAAGAGGATTCCTCGTTACTTCAACGCCGTAGCACCTGGTACTCGAACATTGGCTCGAGGCATTTTCTCTACCCCTTCTTACCCTGAAAAAACAGGGTCACCTTACGTCCTGGAGCCGATAACCATCTTTCGGCTAACCTAGCCTCCTCCGTCCCTCGGGACCAACAAGGGGTAGTACAGGAATATTCACCTGTTGTCCATCGACTACGCCTTTCGGCCTGATCTTAGGCCCTGACTCACCCTCCGTGGAGCTACTTCCTTCCCACCGCGTCATTCCTTGTGTGTCGGAGATATAAAGCGAGTGCAGCGGGGCGCCTTTTTTCTTTCACAATAAGACCTGGATGATTATCCCTACCCTCGGTAGCTTACGAGTTTACGTCCATCCCTGGTCGGGTACAGTTTCCTTTCGATTTTTCCCTTGTCCCTATCAAGGTCGCGCGGGACCGACCGGCCCCGCAAGAGTCCCACTGCCGTTAGCAACTTTTTTAGTACTTCTTGAGCTAATTCCTCATTGTTTTCGCGCATTAAGCTCAGGAATACGTTTATTTTCTAATATGATGGCCGGTCATAGTTTAGTAAAAATTTTAAGTGGGTTCGCTTGGACTATGCTATGTATGAATGATCTTTTATATTTCATAGGAGATCTTGGTCCTTTATTTATAGTTCTTGCATTAACCGGTCTGGAATTAGGGAAATGTATTGGATTGCAAATCCTGGAATGACGGTTCGACCCCGTCCCTGGCCTGGAGGAGTGGTGAGCAGCACGGAACTTGAATCAATCAAATGGCATACCACAAGCACAAATTCCACTTTTTATAGGACCAAAAATTCTTTCACAAAATAATCCATCTTTTTCCGGTTTATTAGTTTTGTAATGAAAAGTATAGGGTTTTGTCACCTCTCCAACTATCTCTCCATTAGGTAAGGCTCCCCAAGTAGATCAACCTCTGGGTCACCTGCCTCATACCTCTCTTGCCGGGCTGGTTTGGAAGGGGTGATTTGCGGAGAAAAGAATCGCTGAGAGATAGATTCTACTATTTGGTCAGGACGAATGAGTGGCTGTGTTATAAAATTGATAGAACCTAAAATGGATGAAATACCAGATAGATGAAGACTAGAAATTGCTGAATCAACTGCTCCTCCGGAATGGCTGGTCATCCAGCAGCGCCACGCCGGTTTAGAAAAAAGGGAAAAGGATGCCCTTTCATTCTCTTCGATCTTATCTTTGATTGCTTTTTATGAAGTCGCACCGGGAGCTAGTGCTTGCTATCTAAGAATTGCTCCATGGATCTCATCGGAAATGTTTGATGCTTCTTGGGGCTTCTTCAAAAATGGCTAACCCAATAGGAGATTCCGCAGCTGCCACCGTTGGAACCAATGAAGCAAATGATTGACCCATCATATCATCCGAAGAAACAGAAAATACCAAAAAGTTCGAATTCACAGACTAGATTTCGCTAGGAAAAAAAAGAACCCGGAATAGCTTCCATTTTTGTGTGTTCCGCTTCCAAAGTAAGTCGTCTGCCTACTATTACTAGTAAGGCAGAAAGAAAGAGAAAGCATAGAACGATTGGCCCAAGAATAGTTGACTCTTTGACACCGAAAAGGCTTTCACGTGAGAATTTTTTAAAGGAAGAGAGAGATGGGCGTCTTGCCGGGTCTTTCTCGCTTTGAGCCTGGTCTGGTAAGTAAGCACTTTGCCTGGTATTGTATTGACTGATCTCTTGATCCTTGTGGAGAGAAAAGGAGGCTAGACTTGATCTGCACGGCCCTCCTGATAATATCCATAAATGGGGGGCCCCCGTTCTATCAACTAAGCATGTAAAAAAATGATGGGTGGAATGGCGCTGTAGGAACCGGTCGGATTCGAACCGATGAATAGAAGTTTTGCAGACTCTGCGTTCGGGAAGGATGAATCGCTCCCGAAAAAGAATCTATTGATTCTCTTCCAATTGGGGAGTACATATAAGATACACCGGTGCTAAAACCTTTTCTCAAGATATCTTCCAAATTCTTGGGGTCGTTGCTCCCGATGTTGTTCTCCCGGTGTGAAACCAGTTGGTTCCGTAGTTTTAGAATTCTGCTGATGTTAAGTGGATTCCGATTCATGCGGTCGTTCTCTGCTGCATTGGTGTTTTCACTCCCTACTCTCCACCATAACAAAATGTTTCCACTATATCTCAGGAGTAATCAAAGGAAAAGTACGGCAGATTCAAGTAGGAAAAAAGAAACTAAGAAGTAAGGCATACAACAATGGATAAATTCATTCAACAAGATACCTTCGGATCAGACTAGGATGAATGGGATTGGTCTGAACTCTCGTTCGGATGGTTGAGTCCCCCCTCCGATCTAGAACTTCCCGCCGAAAGGACGGAATCACCTATTGTAACTGCTGATTTACGAATTGACGAATGTCTTAAAACCGGCGACCTTCTTTCCATACTAGTTGTTACGTTACGCTGCCATTTTTCCAATATTATTGAATAGCATGGCCTGGGGCTAAGGTAACTCAAGTGGGAGAGCCGTGTTATGGGTGACCTTATTGCACGGTTCAGAGATTATTTAAATTCTTCACAAGAATTTAGTAGATTAAAAATTTAAATACATTTGAAATTCGTTTTATTACACTTCGGTCTTTTCTTCCATATCATAGATTTCGAATTCTTTCCCAATCGAAATGAATTCGAAACGCGAGACACGACACTCATAACACGAGACTCGAATCGAGGATCAACTCCCTTCCTTGGGTTACAGAGGGCGTAAGCAGGAAGGAAGGCTATGAGGAGCAACGTCTGGACTTTTATCTTATCCGGAATGGCTCAGCCCACATGCATCATCTGATGAAAGCACTTCAGCCCATTCGCCTCCTCGAAGTGGTTTGTCAACCATGCTTTCTCTCCCTCAAAACAATGCTCCTCACCAAATGCCCGGGATCGGATGCGGGCAAAATTCCCGCCAATGGCTGAGATGTTCAGTCGACTCCCTCCCCCGAGGAACAAAACGAAATGAGGCGTTTCTAGCTCTAGTTTCGGATGAGCTTCTCCCAATTATGTCTGGTAATAGAATAGGGCGGCTTCAGCGGCGTAAAAGGCCGAAGCGATAGCCAAATGATCTAATTCTCTTAAGTGGTAGCAGATGATGGAGCGGAGTCTGAGTAAATAAGGGTCCCGTTAATCCCGAAACGCAAGTAGAAGGAACCGCGGTAAACCCCGCCAAATAAAAAAAAAAAAGGGGGTCACGCCTTCAAGCCCGTTAACTTAACTCCGAATCGCCATTCCACGAGTTAAGGTCGGTAAATCCTAAAAGCTGGGTGGACTTCATAGCCCGGTCACTCCGATTGTCTTAGTGAACTGATTGTGTACCATACTAGGTGGTTCGCCTCTGATCCCTAAGATGAGCTCCCAAGTCTGGATTTCTTCCTAAAGTTAAAGTAAGGGGGCAAGGCCCCGTTTTTCCCTATCTCGGAGTTTCTTTCCCGTGGAGTTCACTTTGCCCAAGAGCTGGCACGGCAGGCTTCTATCTCTGATCCCCAAAAAAAGGGTTTTCAAAAAATGGGTGATCAAAAGATCGAATCACTATGTGTATCTTGGTGGTCGTTACTTTTGGTGGTCTTTCTTTTTGGCTGACTCCTCTTCCTGTTCTATTAATCAGAAGCATTCAGCAGCGCCACGCCGGTTTAGATCAAATTCTATTGAGTCTGACTCATAGTGATCATTTATCCAAGAATGACTCTGGTTTTGAAATGATTGAACTCTGAGATCCTATTTCTATGAGGATAAGAGGGGCACTGAACACAATAGCGTGCAAGTAAAACATGAGCGCTAACCAAGAACAAAGAAGTATACCAGTGGTTAAGGATCAAAAAGTCCCTTCTCTAATCAGCCCCATTTGCTTTGTAGACTATGGTAGAATATTCGTGTGGTATTTTTTCAAATTTTGCGTGTGTAATACATGTCCCTTCTATTTCTCCAAGTAAAGCTCTTCGCATCGCAATGCCTATGGTGTCGGCTTGACCTTTCATAAGTGGAGACAAAAGAAAGCGTCCATAATCAAGACGCTTGCTGTCTGTTCTTGATTCAACACACTTCCACGAGCCAATGCTCCTTACTGTTCTGCGTAAACTATAGCCACGCCCGAAGCCAAGGAAGAAGGAAAATCCGTAAAAGAGGTTCTTTAGCGGGTGAGTTGAGTTACGCATTCCTAGTAGTGGAACTAGTTACTCTTCCTTCCCCGATAACAGACAGAAAATATGTGAAGGCTATTGGATCAAATGACAAAGACATTGTTGAGAAAAAGATGGCTTTTCCCAGATGAAATTAAAATTCGATTTGGATTCATGTAACAGCAGAAAAATTTACCATTCCTTAGCCGGAAAGATATGTAGCGGTTTGACCCGGGGCTTCCCTTTCATTACTTCACGACGAGGGAACCGTGTCCGCATCAGTGGAAGTGGTGGAAGGCCCCCCTGAATAAAAGGGAGAGCTTCTGCACCTCTCTCCAAGAGATAGGATTCGGTATCTGATTTGGGCTTTTTCAGCTTGCTGCTCGCTTTCTCGCTTCCGAGAGGCGAAGGGATTTTTTTTCCACCTATGATCAGATCAGTGGGCAACCATAGTTGACTTTTTTCGTGGTGTTGTTGACGTTGTTGAAAGCGAATTTTGAAGTAGTAAGTGAAGAGAATAGAAGAGATGAAGGCCGTCCCTTAGCCTAGTCTATATCCACAGCTGACGTGACTCCGTACCGACGCCTTTCTACTACTTTACTTTTACTTAATTAATTAACGGCTAAGCGATTTCATAAGATGATCTTTGCTTAACCAGCTGACCTTACTTCGTAACCTCAGCTTCCCTTTATTTTTTTGTAGTTTGATTAAGTTACCTTGTGCTCGTTGTCGAGCTTCAGAACTATAGGTAGGCCTTTGCCCGACCTGGTGGCTAGGCTAGTGCAACAGGCCAAGTCGGGAGCTACTATGAGGTTTTGGATCAAGGATGGGATGTTGTCTCATTGAAATGTAAGGAATGCCACTAGTTCCACTATCAGCTTTGTTCTCCTAATGCCAAGACCAATCTGTCTCAGGCCTGTTCGTTTCCAGCCTCAATTAGCATTGCCTTTTCTTTTGTTGTCCGGAGGATCTGCTAAGGATGGTATTTCTTATGAGAGTGCCGGGCTGGCCTTGATGGAACTCTAAAAGTGAGCTTTTTCAGGGCAGGTAATGTCGGATGGATTGGTGTGGTTCCTCTACGCCTAGGACACCAGAATATCGAACTATGAACGAAGAAAGGCATGAGAGAAAAGTATATTGGCTAGTGATTCTGAGGCCCCAATTCTTGACTGGAGGGGACACCAAAGGCCTCTGCGGTTTGAGTGTTCATCGATCAGGTGGATCTATATGCTTTGGGGGGTGAGACGAGGTGTAGCGCAGTCTGGTCAGCGCATCTGTTTTGGGTACAGAGGGCCATAGGTTCGAATCCTGTCACCTTGATGTGGCAAAGTGTTTCATTTCGTAAGATACTTTTTTTCTTTTTTATTCTTTATCCACCTCCACTTACCCAGGTCCCCTCTCGCAGGGACTCTGAGCAGCCTCTGACATGTGAATCTACAGGTCGATCTATTTATCCATATAATTATCCATATAAATAGATGCATGACCTGCCCTACCCATGTGTTTATGAAATAAACAAAAAAAAATGAATTCCCCTCGAGTACATGAATAAATCATTCGATTAAGTGTTTTTCCCGCTGCCTTCACTTCTGCTGCCTGCCGGTGCCTCAACCTCTACCTTTGCTTCAGGGACAGGCCCTGAAGCGAAGGACGGGAACGAGCGGCATGATCGAAGAAAGGCGTATATTTAAAGTTTCTAGTCTGGGATACTAGGCTGGCTAGATAGTAGAAGTAGACCCTGCCTAAGTGGTTGATCCGGTTCACTGAGGAGCAGGAGTGGCAAAGCCACAAGCTGCTTCAGGAAATGAATTAAGAGCATATTCTTCTTTCTTCCTCCAACAACGGATATTCCAACAAGACCAAGAGAAGCGGATTCTATAAGACCGGATTTGCGGCATCAGCCTATTCTCTTCCTGAGACACCTTCCTCCAGGTTTAGAAGGGGGTAAATTCAATTCATAGACCGGGCCAGTCGCGCTAATGTGATGGTTCCTCGAACAATGTGATATCTCACACCGGGTAAATCCTTAACCCTTCCCCCTCTTACTAAGACCAAAAAAGAGAAAAGAACTGAGGATATTATGTGATTAGTTGGTATTAAAAATATAGGATTCAAGTAAAATAGGTAAGTCAAGAATGAGATAGTTGAATGAAAATAATTTTGTTTTAAAGATTCTGAGAGAAGCAGTAGCCACAGGGTCTTCCTTCCTGACATCGCCGGCTGATTGAGCAAGTACCTGACAGGGCTCTACCATTAAGCTATTTCCGCCAGCTATGGTAGGGGCGAAGCACTACTGGGCAATTCACGTATCACTTGATATGGACGACTTATGTCCAGGATTCGAGTCAAATCGATCTTCCCTTTCATCTCAGGGTGAGGCAAGGAATTAAATCAAATGTTCGTTGTTCAATATCTCAACCTTTGGGTAAGCTCTGTAGGATCAACAACAATAACTGCACGGAGGTCCTTGTCAAACTCAGTCATACAAGATCTCGTCACTTGTTGCGGGTTCTTGCTATGTACACCAAGCCTTGGGGTCACAATGACTATCCGCTCAGTGCAGTCAGGCTTCGCTCTTCCTCAACTTAACGTTCACGGGGAAGAAACTTTATCTTTTCCACTTTTCCTTCAGCCCGATGTTGTCAATCATTCTTCTATGGTTGAACCCCCACAAGAGATATGAGAGTCACCTACACTATTCTCAACAACTTCCATTGACTGATCACCGACGGTACTGGAGTGTCGCGAATTCATCGGATTTTTCCTTAAGTTACTTCTTTTCTGCATCAGTCTATGAGAAATCATGGAGGATCATACGCGAATCGAGTGAGCTCATTCGCTTTGGTCTTCTCTGGAAGATCTATGATTTGGTAGAAAAGAAGGGTGTTCAATCAAGAAGGAATGGATTTGGATATATTATCGAAATGGTTAAGTCCTTCAATAAATCTTTTACATCCAAATTTGAAAAATTCGATGGATTGGTATGAATTTGGAAAAGATGCAATTTTTTCAGTCACCCCTTGAAAGTATAAATGGAGTTCTTGGCAGGGAAATTTTGTCACTGGAATAGGAACCAGAACCGCAAGGAAACCCATCTCGAAACCGGCGAGTAAAACCTTCCCCTTCTTGTCTTGCTTGCCTTCGGATAAGAAAGACTAGTCGCTTTAAGCTGCTTTACTAGCTCTAGTTGCCTGTCAGCTTGTCTGAGGTGGTGGCAACTCGGTATGCGGAAGGATCATCACATCCGGCTGTTAGCTCTCAATCAGGTAGGGTTTATGACTTCGTTAGATACTCTTTTATAATGGCTCTAGGATTCCATAGATTGGCATCCGAATCGGGTAGCTTCCGCATATCCCTTACTCCGTCCTTGCTTGTTTTTGGCTTCAAATAAAGGTAGGTGACAGAGGCTTTCTGAGCCGACTACATGCGCATCTAGTGCAGTGGCTTGGAAGCAAGATATTATTAGGAGTTACCGCTCCAGGGAGGATCTCTTGAATAAGTCATAATTGCATATCTTCGTACAGTGAGAAAGACCTCCTTAAGAAGACGGAGGCTGACCACGCAATCAATCGGATTATATAGATATCCCTTCAATAAACATAGGTCATCGAAAGGATTTCGGAGACCCACTCTAGTTTATGGCCCCTTCTCTATGGTACTAGTTGTTGCTTCATTGAATTTGCTTCACTAATAGGCTCGCGCTTCGATTTTGATCGATATGGACTTGTACCAAGATCGAGTCCTAGACAAGCAAGGCTTTCGTGAGTTAGATTTCTGCCTATCACAAAGAGAAGATACTCTTCCATTCCAAGTGGAAGTTTATCCTAAAAAAATGACCTCTCCAGTCAGGGAGCGCATTAGATATTTACCTAAACCAGTACGTAGGTCCTTGAGCGGATCCCATGTTATCCCCAAGACGTTGGTCTCTAACTAGAAAAGGAAATGCTTGAGCTTGAGTGAGAAGGCCTTCTTGCTTATTGAACCACTGACCTTTAGAGTTGAGGAGGCCGATCACGAACGCTATAGGTGTGGGAGCGATCCTGGTCAGGGAAGGCTAAGATGGCGCCTCGCATATGGGTAGAAAGAGGGCGACAACTATTGGTAAAGCGGTCATACTTCCTTCACCTAAAGGCGAACTTAATTTAGCGGCCCCGGGTCAATCCTTGGAGCTTTCTCCATGTCCGACAGAGAAAACTTGGTGCAAATCGGGGTGATGTAATCCACTGCTCGTCTAACTAATGTACTTATGTAGTTCCACGCAAATATGGCTCCCATCTATATCCAATCCCAACGAGAATAGAATTGAGTAGCTTCCGGCTTGCCAGAACGCCGATAAAGGGACCGAATCTGGCACCAATAGCATCCCTTCCAGTTTCAGATCGATATTGAGTTCCATATCCTGTTATGGATACTCCAGATGTAGAGACAGATCCAGAGCCATTTGATCGAGATTGAGTAGCTATAGCAGATCCATTTAGACCCCGTTCCGGGTACACCCCCCCTTTACTTGTAGGAGTACATCTTGGATCTTTCAATTATGTTATGGGCGCAATCCGACTCATGGTGATCTGGTCGAATTGGGACTGGGGTGGAGTCGAAGCTATGGCACCAGAAAGTAAAAGAGATTCCTTCCCGAACCACTCGTGTAGTCTTCTTCCTGCCTTCCAGCTAGCCAGAGGATTGGCATTCCATTGCTGTCATTTTATATGTATATGGTTACAATTATCTCCGTTCCCAATGTGCCTATGATGTAGCACCCGGCTATTTCGATAGAGGATTTGCCATGTACCTGCTAACATGCTAACTGCATGTGCCAAATCAGGCCTGGTACATAACGCAACATTCTTAACTAAAGGTATAAGAGTATTGACAGAATTCACGGATTTTGTTGATAGACGTATAATTGATGAAATTACGAATGGAATTGGTATTATAAGTTTTTTTTTCTAGGAGAAGGCATCAAATATGTAGGGGGTGGACGCATCCTGGGTTCGAAGATCTGTGCCTTAGCGAGGAATCTTTGGAGCTAGAACCCATCAATAGAATGAAATTAAATAATGGAATAATGGTAAGCCTAGGGCGCATGGCTCAAGAGTGTCTATACAAAGCCCTTCTCTTCTTCACTCAAAGAGGCAATGCACTCTTTTTTTTATACTTTATTCATAAAGAATTACTCTTTTGGTTAGAAGTTATACGGACTTTCTAAAAGGAAACTCGCGTGTCACGAGATATGGGGCGTTCTAATCAAAGGGTCATACCTCTCGGCTCTATTACGGTAAGGCCAATGCACCAGCCAGCCAGTGTGTGTGGTGTAATGCTGGAAGCAGGCACCAACGGAAAGGTAAGATTGGTTGACGGATGGAGAAAAGCCGAGGGATTTATAAGGCGCATTAATCAGGCTTTCAAGGTCACACAAGAAGGCTATTCGACCGACAGTAGGAATTAGTGCGTGCTGAAAAATGGACTTTTTTTTCTAAGTGAAGGGCAGGACAAAGAATCTACGACAATAGATAGGGGTCAGGTTTGTTTGGCATCTATGCCCCCTGCCCTCCAAACAGTATGGGAACCTTTCAGCTCGTACTGCTCACACTCCTAGATCTTCACGGCACCTCCTCCGCCATAGTGTGAGCTTCAGTTACTGAACAGGGCAAGCATACCTAGGAAATATAGATTGGGATCCCATTGATCCAGCGGGGAAGCAACGGCTACCCCGTATAGGGACTTAAAAAAATTATTTTTTTTTCTTTTTATTTTTTTACAAATTCAATAATAAAAAATGGAAATCGATTGGGCGAAAGGGCTGGTCAAAGGAATTGATCCGTTTAGTTCTGTTCTTCTCCTAGTTCGCGCAGCTCAAGCCATTGCTTCTTGCTAACTATTAGAATATTAGTAAAGCAACCTTTCGCGCTAGGCGCTCACGTTTTTTGTCTGGGTGGAAGCCAGCCGGGGGCAGGGCTTGCTTAAGCAGATACACGGAATTGGGATCCCTGTCGCATGCAAATTTTTCCACCGAAGAAGGAGCAGCTTATGACTTTGAAGTAGTAGGATATGCCTTTTCTTTCCATTATGTACTTCGGGGGAGCTAGGAGTGGGGAGAGCTTCTGCACCTCTCTCCCAGAGATAGGATTCGGTATCTGAATCGGTTGAAGGAGAGTGAGGAGGCGTCTACTCTACCAGCCTAGCCCACGGGAAAGCCCCTTCTTTCTGGTATACACTCTTTGGTTTTGGATCTTCCAAATCATTTCCGCAGGAGATCCGGGCCCATTTTTTTTTGATCGTTCAATAAAAAGATTCATTCTCTTCATAAAAAATAGGAGGTAGAGCCAATAAAAATGTCTTTTTCGATTCATCTCTGAAGTTGAATACCTCATTCAAGAATGTTTTTTGATCCAATCTGCAGGAATCAATAGAAAAGGCAAATCCCTTATGATACACCAGATCCGGCTCAGTTATTGATAGAGTGAATCGATCTGCCATTTCTTGAAATCTCTCTTCTGATTCAAAATCGTGGTGGAACGTGTATCCTCCCCTGTTCCTTTTCGGGAAATTTCCAAACGAACAATTTCAACGAAATCTTTCAATTTCTTATTTTACTATGTTCGCTTAGATCTTGTAAAGTTATTTCATGCCGTTCCTTCTTTGCCCCTCGGTTCACCTTTGTTGCTAGAGATAGCCGGTTGGCAAAGCCGGATAGGATGCCGCGAAAAAACATCCAGTTGGAGTCTATCGGAGAGCAACTACAAAGCAAATGTGGCTGATTAGAGAGGGGACTTTTTGATCCTTAACCACTGGTACACTTCTATGAGTGCATGTACATCACACCTCCTACGGTGGTTGCCAAAGCTCTGACTGAACCCGAAATTTTCTTCTGTATGAATCGATATTATTACATTCCAATTCCTTCCCGATACCTCCCAAGGAAAATCTCGAATTGGATCCCAAATTGACGGGTTAGTGTGAGCTTATCCATGCGGTTATGCACTCTTCGAATAGGAATCCTTTTTCTGAAAGATTGTGGCTTTCGTGCTTTGGTGGGTCTCCGAGATCCTTTCGACGACCTATGTTTATTGAAGGGATATCTATATAATCCGATTGATTGCATAAAGCCCGGAGGCGGTAGCAACGGAACCGGGGAAAGTATACAGAAAAGACAGTTCTTTTCTATTCTATTACTATTTTCTATTAGATTAGTATTAGTTAGTGATCCCGGGTTAGTGAGCCCTTTCTTCCATGAAGAACCGTTGGCATCAGTCCTAATTTGGTCTCTGTGGACCGAGGGGATCGGCGGGAAGAGGATTGTACCAATTTCACTCCCCGATGGGGGTTCTTTTCACCCTTCCCTCACGGTACTACTTCGCTATCGGTCACCCAGGAGTATTTAGCCTTGCAAGGTGGTCCTTGCTGAGAACCCTCATCCAGAAATAAAGGATTTCACTTATATGAAAACTGCTTGAAGAAAGCAAAAGAAAGGATCGAGTATTCTCAATCGGCGAAACCTCGGCCGTAGGTGCCTCTACATGAGCTTCGGGTAACCAAATATGAACTGGTACCATAGGCACTTTGACGGCGAAAGAGGCGAAAAAACCAATCCATAGAAAGATTTGGTGCCGCTCACTAAATTCTGTGGTTAATAATATTTGTAAATCGATCGTTGATGGAGCAACTAAAAAGTAAGAACTTACCCGCAACAAGAGCTCATCTGTGAATTCGGAAACATATGCTTCAGCAGTAGTGGATCCAAATCGAGCCTAGCCCTTTCTCTTGCGGATCCTCGCGGATGAAATGCAAATTGGATTCATGTAACAGGAGAAAGATTTCCCATTCCTTAGCCCCGGCCTCTTACATCTGTAACAGTCACAATGGTATTATTGAAACTTGCTTGAACATGAATAACTCCCTTTGGTATTCTACGTGTATTCTGGTCGTGTTATTGATATGAGATGGATCCAGAAGAAAGGAGGCTCTAATTATAATCCGCAATGAAGGTAATCAAATGAATGAGCTAGTCACCGGGAAGCTAACCACCACCTCCGTTTTTCGGTCTACTAAAGTTCGTTTGAAAGCGGGACAGAAGACAGTTAGAAACAAGGGGAACTCACAACTAGCTACTAGGAAATAAAAGATCCATCTCCAAGTTTCACTCAGGCGGATCGGGCGATCTAATTCAATTAGACCTTCTAGATAACCAAAATCATAGTAAAAAGTTTATATGCCACTTCCCGGTCAAGGCGAATAGATTCTTTGCTTGTTTACTCCGTATCTTAGAAAGATGTGATCTCCTTGCCCCCGCCCTTGCTTAAGGATTATCGGCCTTCTTAGCTCTCTTCTTCCATTACCTCTTCTTTCTGCGGCAGTTGTGGCGTGAGTGCTGCTAGATCTGATTCAACTGAATATGAGACTTGGATATGCTTCTGCGTCAGCAGGTGAGCGTAGCCCGGCATGTTCGCCCACTTCAGAGTCTTTGCCTTTAGATAACAAAAAGTTTCCGCCCCTTAGGTCGCCAAACTACGATGAGAGTTTCACCTTTTGAAGCGCCAGTCGCGTAGGGAGACCGGGCTAGGCCGAGTCAGAAAGGCTTTGATGACTCCAAGACCATGTCGACTCGTTTTCCGAACGATCGCTGCTCACTTGCAAAGACACTGAAACTGTCAACTAGACTTGGAGCAATCCTTTGCATCAGAGGAGGCATATGCGGTGGGGAGAAAGGAAATTTACCTCACTTCTTAGGATACAATTCCAGTGAAACCCGCATCACAGACTAGCTTCTTCGAAAAAAAGGGCTAAGGATTTACTTTCAAGCGAACAGAGATGAAGTCAAAAACTTTTGCCAGCCAAGACCGAAGAGCCTTGTAACAAATAACAAAGAGCATTCTAATCACCCGAGTGGTAGCAAGAACTACGATTTTGATTCAATATTCAAGACAGTAGGGGTCTAAAATTTCCATTTTTTATTTTAAAAAATGGTTCCTTTGTCGTTGGGGATAAAAAGAAAGAAGGTTTATTAGCATGCAAGCAAGCTTGCCGAAATGAAGGTTATGAAAGAATTTATCTAGTAGCGAACCAGCAGCAAAGCGCTTCCTCGAAGGCGAAGTAAGCGCAGTTTAAGCGAAAATGGCTCGGTAGGCTAGGGCCTATTGATTGACCATAGATGCGAACCGATCGACCGCTATCTAAGAGAAAAGTTGTAGTTCTTCTATCAAGGGCAAGGGGAGAACATGTAGCGGCTTGCCTAGATCTCGTATTTACCATGTAGTCCGTCTCACCTGGGGTTGGGGTGACTGAAGGATATTCTGATTCAAGCTCTGAACCAAAGCGAATTCTTTTCTCTATTGTACTGAGTGAGCCCGAAATTTATCATTAAAGCCTCTCGATTCAGAGAGGGAATTGCACCAAATATTATGAAACGCTAAAACTATTGATATATAGCTTTTTCTTCTATTTTGCACATCCCATTTCTTTCTCCTGCCAAAAGTGATAAATGATTGATTCTATTTGAGAGTTTTATGGTTCAATAGTTTAGAGTTGAGATCACCTTAAGTTGAGTTGTGAGACGTGAAAACACCCGATCCCATTCCGAGAGTTGGAAAACTCAAAAGCTCTGGCTCGAACTACGTTATGGCCCTTTGTGCGCGGCATTGCGTGAAGGCCTTTGACGCCTAACCTCTGAGGAGAGGAATAGAAGCTGATAGGGAAGGAACTAACTAACTATGCTAGATCAATATAGATGGATGGTGATGGTTGCGATGGCTCATCCTTCGGGCGTCGCTTCCAGCGCTGGAGGCCAAGGATTCTGCTAGACGTCCCGGCCTGGGAGCCCCGTTTGCCTTGACCAGGTACGTGGTTGGTGCATCCCCTTCTCCTCTTGTTCTTGTTGCAGACCCATCCGTCTAAGAATCGAGCTCCGTTTGATCTCCCAGAAGCGGAAGCTGAATCAATTGCAGGCTATAATGTAGAATATGCGCGGCCCTCTCCTCCTTCTATCTAGTCGTCCCCGGTCGAGATCACTTTTAAAATACTAGAATAGAGTGACAATATGATCTATTTCCTCTTTTAGGCAACTACATCGGACCGACGGATCGGTAAGACCTAGGAAGTAAGTCCGAAAATGCCGATAGAAAGGACCCAAGGCATTCATCAGCGCAGGATACATGTCATGAAAGGCCCATTGAGAAAACCCCTTTTTGGGGTGAGCCCCATGGGACTGATCGGGGCCGGTTCGTTTTTGATTGAGCTTGATGGAAACCTGGATGTGTCGCAAGGTCTCCGGCTAAAGTAAAGGGACTTGGGCTTGGGCCAGCGTTTCCAACTCTAGAATTTATACTCAATACTGGAGGTGCCCCATCTTGACCTGCGGCTAGCATCTCAAGGTCCATGCACATCCGAGGAGAAGCCCGATTCCAGATCCGAAGCTGCTAAGTAAGTATTCTACTCGTGCAGTGGGTGTATGGGCTAGCCCATGGTGCGGTCAGCTATGATATACTCCACTTTTTCTTTAGTAGGTTCATCTACAACATCTGGTGGTGCCCTCATGGGCACGTTCCTCTCTGGGTCGGTCCGTATCCGATTCGAAAGTGGTTTCCTAAACCACTTCCCGTTCAGTTGCTGAAAGATAGAGATAAGCTTTCTAAATGAGATTGAGTTCCACGAATATGCAGGGTTTTCCCCTCTTAGAGGCACTTTCTTTTCTGTCTTGGTGCTAAAAACGACCGACCAATTCATTATGGGTCTTTCGTAACTCTAAACACACCTCATATAAGCAAGAAGAGGTTGCGCAAAAGCAAAGATTGTTTGGTCGTTCTCTCTACCACAGGTGCCCTTTCTGCCTTCGTTATAGGAATCGATTCTTCCTTCTCCTATCTAATAGAGGAAGTCAGACCCCTTGAAAGTATAAATCGAGTTCTTGGAAGGCTTCCAAGAAAGGTAAGTTCAATTAAGCAGGCATTTCTTTGTTGTCATCAGCCTTGGGTGATGAAAGGGACCGTCTCTATCATATGTGTTGGGTGAAGAGCTAAGACTATCCCTGGGCCGGGGTCAGGAAGACAGATCATTAGTCAATGAGGTATTAGAAATGGATCTTCGCGTGACAGAAAGAGAATGGGCGCTCGTTTGATCTTGATCCTTGTGGAGCGAAAAGGAGGCTAGACTTGATCTGCACGGCCCTCCTGATAATATCCATAAATGACTTGTTTTTGGTAAGAGATGAACATTTCCATATGTAAATTCAGGTGCCTTCGCGTGTCATTTGAATTCGCGAGTTTGTCAAAAAAAAACGAAACATTTATTTAGTTTCGAGAAGAACAAACAAAAAAAATAAGAATTGTATTCTATATTAGACCTTTCAATATAAACAGATACTTATAAGAATCTTATTCCATGGGCTTCTCCAAAAGCCGATTGGGGTCATCCTGGCTTTCAAGGATTTGCGCAAAGAGGCGATTTGATCACAGCTGAACCGTCAATGTCCTAGCCTACTTCTTTCGGTTTGAATAGGGGGTCGCCTTTCTTTTGGTTGAAATAGCCACAACTTTGGTCGTAGTCCGTTTAATGACTTTCACAAGGTACCAATTCTATGAGACCTGTGGAAATTTTGGTATTTCCGGTTCAACAAAGAAAACTACAAAGCAAGTAGATGATTGGACGTCTTTAATTTCTATTCGACACTAATAAAGAATAATAATGGTATTGGTTGATCGTCAATTCGAATCCAAATATCAAATTTAGAGAATATATTCTTGCTACGATTTTTATACGTATATATTATAGAATAAAATTCAATTTATTGATCATTACTTCAGTGGCCAAGTTGAAGCGTTCAACGGTTCTTCGGCCTACCACCTTTCTTTTTCAAGGTTGAGCTTTTTCAATTGAACCTAATGCTATGTTGCCCTTCCCGGAAGCGAAACAATTCGAGGGTTCCAATTGATCCTTTCCGGAGAATTAGATAGTCTTCCGAAAGTGTTTTCCTTACCCCGCCGCATCTCCCTCCCTTCGTCGAGCCTTTCCTTGAATGGTTGGGGGAAGCATTCGGAACGGGCTCCCCGTTCATTTCGTTGGCAGAAGCAATCCATTCGGGGCTTCGGGAACCGCCGAAAGGGATTTTTTTTAGGTATCCCGTAGGAGCTAACTAAAGGCATAAGCCAATTTTCTTTCATTCCAAGGTATAACCTGTATCCATGCGCTTCATATTCGCCCGGAGTTCGCTCCCAGTCTTTGCGGGCTTTCCTTCTTTCTCGGGAAAGGTTTCTCTATAAATAGGTCAGGTCACTTAATCAGAGGATGATCAGGCAAGTCAAACTTCGCGAGTTCAGAGCGAGGAGAACAAGGAAGCATTCCTTACACTGCACTCGCTTCAAGTTAGAATGCGACTAGATCACTGACTGAACGACGACCATACTTGGAGCTTTCCCGGTATTACTGAAGCTTTGGCCCTGCCTTACTTAAAAAAATATCCTGTGGACATGAATGCCCCGAATAGGCTCTTTTACAAGTGAATTGGTCCTTCGAACTGAGAAAGTGTCTAGTTGCTAAAGTGGTTAGTCTGCGATCCCCCGTAAGTGTGAAAGCACTGTCCGACCAGGATACAGTCTTGGCCTGAGAAGCTGAGTTGTCGGTTCGACGATCCACTCGGCCGGTTTGAATCGGAACTGCTAGTTACAACATGGGTTCTCAAGAAACAAATTTAATAATTAGTAAAGCCGAAGTCAACGAAGGCACTACCGTGAAGAAACTACGTCCTAGAGCTCGAGGACGTAGTTTTCCAATAAAAAGACCCAGCCGTGATCTTATATACGATTGATACCACCAGACGCACCTTGGTACTTCCATCCGACAATCAAGGCTGGTGGAGCGAAGGCAGCCTAAAAAGGTGAGCGTCCCTACACGAGCCGAAACCCCAACCTATAGATAGGGCGTTAGCGCTTTACTAATAACATAGAAAGGGGGTAGCACGATCTAATTCAAAAATTTCACCTAATTGAGCACGCCTAGCATATTTTTTCATAGTAGGCAGGCATCGCAGCTCTTAGCATGTGCTATGCAATCTGACAGGACCTTAGGCTAGTAATGGCCATGCCTCCACATCAACCAAGGCATCTTCACAAACTCATGTGCCCGGGAGTCAGTCTTTTCGATGAGCTAACTAGATTAGAGGAGAGACCCACTGAGGTAGCCAACCAAGGAAGGGACCAAGCACTAAGAGCTCCACCTACTTACTGGTTTTTCCGACCCCGCTTCAGCACTTGCAAAAAGAAGAGGGCCCACTTATCGACTAAAGAAAAATTCTGCATCCAAACAAAAAAAAGCTCCTCTTTCTCCTGTTGGCGAATCCCCTTTCTATTGTTCTTTCAAATAGTTATCTCATTCCTGCCTGTCTTGTGTTCACCTGTGTCGGTTTGGGGTACGGTAAAAAGCAAAGATTGTTTGGTCGTTCTCTCTACCACAGGTGCCTTTTCTGCCTTCGTTGCACCTGAGAACTCAAAAGAAGGTCCAGTTCATGCCCGGTTAGTTGGGCTTCGTGGTTTAAAGTCCCCATCTCAAAACAAAGGAAGATACTACTATCTGAATACGAAATTCTAGGTGGCCTCAACGCATTTCGGGGAGAACCAGCTAGCTCTGGGTTCGAGTGGCATTTCACCCCTAACCACAACTCATCCGCTGATTCTTCAACATCAGTCGGTTCGGACCTCTGGAGTTTTTTATAAAAAAAGGACTAAAGCCCTTTATCGGATTTGAACCGATGACTTACGCCTTACCATGGCGTATTCCGATCGACCGGCTTTTCTTTTTGAAATCGTGTAAATAAGGGGATTTTCCACTCTTGCCTGATATCACATGGAGGAAGACAGCTGTGGCGCCCACCCGCGCTGATTTTTATTCAAAGGAAAAAAAGCGTGAAGTTGAAATAACTCACTCAGAACACTTTTTAAAAGATTACGTGGTACAGGGCAGGAGGCGCAGGAAAGCCGCAAGGAATGGAGTTCACCCATCCACCTTCCTCCAATTCCTATTCGCTGGGGCAGTCAATCTTGGGCTATCGTGGACCGTGCCTGGTCTTTCAACAATGAATCCTAGCACACGTATAACTATGAGAGATGTTTGTATACTTGCGTAAGAGGCTTTTTCCGTGATTCCAGTTAGGGACTCGGGTGCCCTTATTTTATTTCAATTTAATATCTTTTTTGGTACTGTCCTATAAGAAGAATCTCACTCGCAGCCTAGCCTTACCAAAAGGAGTCAAATGTAAATGGCAATCCCCGGTGGAAATTCTATAGTTAGTAGTAGTATAGATTAGTTAGATTCGTAGAACAGAAGAAGAGCCTTTCCTTTCGAAACGATTAGTAAAGCACTAGCATGCGTTTAGAGTAAGGTAATCTTCTGGATCGCTGCGAAGACTTCCATGTTGGTATGGAGACATATTCCTTTTTCCATAAAGGAAGGACGAATTGTCAAATCTTGCGAAATCATAAAAAAAATGGATGAGACTGCTTTGCGAGAGGATCAACCCTTTACTTTAGGAAGCTTTGAAATGACAATAATAAGGAACGCACTTTGCGGCCTCAAAACGATCGTTGTCGTCTCGCTGGTCAACGGAGACTTGCGCTAAAAGATAGGATGTCGGAAATGAACAACTTAGCACTTTTTTTACTTCTTCTCTTTTTGTTGGCGGTGCGGAGCCTGCGTATTGGGATTCTCGCCCTCTACTGTCAAGATTAAAGGTTTTTGCGGAGGAGTACCTTTCTTGTAATCAATTACGTCAGCTAGACCTTACTAAAGCGTATGTGGAAATAAACCTTGATCTGTCTAGTTCCTCAGAACGTTGCATCGGGCAGGAACCTCAGGCCTGGAATCCGTGACGATATTGATGCTAATGACGATATTGATGCTAATGACGATATCGATCGAGACCTTGATACGGAGCTGGAGGGGCTGCATCCACCAAGAAAATTTCTTCCCTTAAGC